>CM017764.1:8380485-8762985 GCA_008009225.1 Acer yangbiense
ATTACTATTAAATTCTATAATTAAAATAATCTCCATCTATATATATTGTTACTCGTTAGTGGAGGTGGAATGGAAGCTATGTTAATTAATTAAATTAATTAAAAAATAATTAAGGAATTAAACAAACAATCAAATGGTGAATAGTGAGTGTGTTTGACTAGCATGTTGCTTGTTGGATACGTTTGGGAGCTCAAAAAGAGACAAAAATTGCGGAGGTGATTATAATTTTAAATAAAAAAGTGATTTGTATTGTTGTGAGGGGTAGTCACTGGTCAGTAGTCACCATCTTCGATTACCAGTAATTTTGTATATTTGTTTTGGACTCGGAGCCCAATAAATAAATTTGACTGTGGTCTGTGCCTCTGTGGTCTGTGGTCTGTGCCTCTGTGGTCACCGGTCTTCGCTACTTATTGCTCCTCCTGTTGCCACATCCGATCAATATTTATAGCATTGTCCATCGGTCAAATCTTTGAATATTTCTTTGCAATTTTGCATTTCTTGTTTTTATCCTATTTACTAGTTTCTTTTTAAAATAATTTTTAATAGAGCAATTACCGTTAAGTACAGACTTCTTTCAAAATTTCAATTAATTTGCAAATGTTATAAAAGTGATCAGATTCGTCATTAGTATTTAAAACATGGAATTGATACATTAACTCGTCTTATAGGTATAACGTGAAGATAAATTATATATATATATAAAAGTGCGTTGCATATGAACCATTAGATTCAACTGTTTTGACTCAGTTTGTATATATTATTCTATACTTATACATAATACATGATCCACATATAATGTACTGATGTATTTTATATCGGTGTATACCGAAGAGAAAAAGACTATATATATATATAGACACATTAAACATCATCTACCGTATATAATTAGATTCTTCCCTAACTCACTAACTTTTTCACAAGTATTTAAAATATGGAATTGATGTATTAACTCACCTTACATTTATAACGTGAAGATAAATGATATATATATATATATATATATATATATATATATATATATATATGAACACACGTTACATGTTACATAATTTACCGTGTAATGTAGTTAATGAATATATTTTTTTTCCTAAATTTAAGAGACTTCATGACTTGATAATCTTTAGACACAAAAACTCAATGTTAACATGGGGTTTTTTATGCCAATAAAGGCGTAGCTCGGCAGATAGATGGACGAGCTTGAGGCTTAAGCAAATGACTCACAGATCAGCGGTTTGAATCCCACCAATGACGAAAGCTTTCAAAAAAATAACTGATTCCGGATTAATAGATATTTTCTTTAAAAAAAACTTGGGGTTATTTACTTATTTTTTCTGTATATTCAATGATAGAAGGAAATCAGGAATACATAAGTGGTTAATTAATCCTGCATTATTGATAGGGGGCATTAGCTAAACATAAACCTACGTGTTTCCTCGTGACTAATTTTAAATACAATAAAAAGATTAATTAACCCACCTAACCGTTACTTTTTAATTAAAAAGTCACCAACTTGAAGTATCGAACTTATCCTGACCTTAATCAAATGAAAATTAATTAATTAATTAATTAAAAAAAATGAAGAGAAGACTTTCTAGAAGGTTGACATGTATAATAATTGAAGCCCAAAGGTGCTCATTGATATTATCTGACTCGTGAACTGGTGGTGGTAATAAACATTTTGGTAGATAATCTTTTTATGTGAATCATCGATCTTCTTGATTGACCCCATCAAGATTTTCAAATCAAAAGTTGGGATTTGAGCTCACATGGCCAAGTCAAAAGATCTCAAAAACATTCATCTTCAAACATCGATCGTCTTTTAATTCTAAAATTTTTACATAAATATATTATATATGCAGTTAAAGCGAGTCAAGTCAAATAGAAACAGACAATGCTCTTAACAATTTAATATTTTTAGCATAGGATTTACCAAATTTATATGATATAAATAATCATGTGTTCAACTTCTAATAACTAATCGTACAACCACTCTTGACAAAGTGTTTGAACACTTCCATTTTTATGAATTGCGATAGGGTTTTGATTTGAGACTAAGGTTGCATATTTTTTCCCCGATCAATATTACCCCCGTGTCTCCGTCCTCGTCCCTATCCCCATCTCCATTTGGGAATTTTTTTTTTTTTTTTGGAAAAATGGGAAAATGGGTGGGGATGATGATGATTTTCATCCCCAAATTGAAATGGGGACGGGGATAAGGAGACCCTCCACCAGCCCCATTTCCCAATTTTCCCCACTAATATATTGAAATGGGGATGGGGATGAGAGGAGGTCCCCCCTATCCCCATTTCCCCATTTCCCCTAAAATATTATATATATATATATATATTAATTTTTTATTATTATTTGAAAACCTAACTATATAAACCTCATTTACACTAATGGATTATTGAAATACTTTATTTTGTAATGGATTTTCTTTTATATTTGTAATGCACTTTATTTTGTATTTGTAATGATTTTTTTTTTTTTATTTAAAAAATTTGTAATTTTTAGTTAAACATGGAAACGGGAAAAAACGGAGAAAATGAGGAACTGAGGTTAGGGATGGAGGTACCTCTCTCCAAAATTCCCCATCCCTATTTTCCCCAAATGAGGAAATGGGGAGGGATGAGGAAGGATCTAGGAAGTGGGGATGGGGATAGGGGACCTATATCCATTTCCATTTCCCCAATGTGCAACCCTATTTGAGACCCACATTTTCCCAATCAATCACAAAGTGTGAGAGATGAGAGATCCGAGATCCATCCCATTCCCCTGTAATGGAAGTTATATTTCGAACCATACTTATAACAATAAAAAAGGAAATAGAAACCGGTCAGTATCATTAAGTGGAAACGTATTTAGATCCAATTAGTATTTGGTACTCAATTAGCTGCTATTAGCTGCCACCTATTTTATGGGTTGGTGCCGACACCTTCCCTTTTCTCGAATTGGAATATTTCATCACAAACAGTACTCATCGACATGTCGCAATTTAAATACGGTCAATATCATCAAACCTTGCACGTCACCCATATCCATACGCCTAGTTTTTACTACCCTAATAAATGAGTTATATGATACCATACACCATCTCCATTTATTATATTTTAATTTAATATTTCAAATAAATAAGAAATTCGACATATTTTTACAGATTATGTATATTTTCAAGAATGCTATATATCGATTGAACAATATAGTTAGCTCCTCAATTTTTTTAATTTTTTTTTAATTTTTTTTGATTAGTTGACTTGAGACAATTGAGATATGGTTTATAAATATTAAAGCAAAATTAAGAAATTGCCGTGTCCCACTTTTCATGCAAAATGTGGTATTGGAAATGTACGAAAATCTTAGAACAGTGGATGTTGTCGACCGCCACCAAGGCACCAACAAATCTTTTTTGATACAAGTCTTATGGACCCACCATGTGTCTTTTTTTTTTTCTTTTCTTTTTTTACCTTTCTAAAATAAAACCAAATTTGTGGGTTTGAAATTTTAGTATTAACTGAAATTAAGCATCGAAGTAGCTTAAAATAAAATCCAAAAGAGGAGAAAAATAGGGTGATTACGTGCTTAAAGAGATAAAAGCAAAGATTTTGGTGTTTCTCCGTATCGCTAGATCATGATTTTGGAAATGTTTGAGACTAGTATATGAATTTGATTGAATTCAATTTCTTATCCAGCCCAAAGCCCGTTTCGGTTCATAAGGGTGGCACTGGGCTCTTCATGGGCTTTGAAGTGGTTGAGCTTGAGTTTTTTACAATCCTTTCATAAAATAGTTTGCTTTATTATTATTATTATTATTATTGGTTGGGAATATGCTAATAAACTCATAGAATAGGTTGGAGATCGTACGTAATTTATTTTGGACTGAAAAGTCTGAAATTCAATGGTTTTTTTATTTATTTACAATATCTATTAATTCGGGATCGAGTATTTTTTTTAAAAACTTTAGTTATTGGTAGGATTCGAGCCACTGACTTGGGAATCATTTGTCCAAGCCCCAAGCTCGTCCATCTATCAGCTGAGTTATGCCCCTGGTAGACACTCTCATAAGTCGTAACTCTCTACTAATAAAACTAGATTAACTAGCATATGTAGCAGCAAAATTCATTGTTTAGAATGATTTTGCTACTAGACTCGTTAAGTAATGTTACATGATAGTTATGAAAGAGAGGGTTTGGATCCTTTTTGTGGTTTGTCTGGACTGTTTTTTAAATCTACAGTTTGAATGAAATACTTGTTGTTTCTAAATCAACAATCTGGTCAGAACCTATAGAAAAACGGAAAGCAAAACAACACAAAACAACACAAACCAACACGTTAGAAAACCGGTTAGGGAAAAATCAAGGCCCGTGTTTCACACGGTGTCCTTAAGACGATTTCGCCGTATATAACACCGTATGTGTATCAGCAATCGTCTCCAAGAATACAACGGTTTAACATTGGAAGTGCGAAGCACAAACCACTCTCAACGAACTCAAACCGAGCTCAAACTTACCAAGAATAGAGAAGAGAAGAAAGTATTTCGGCTGCTATGTGTATTCTTGGATGATTGATATGAAAAGAACACTAGGGTATTTATAGGCAAAAACGAAGCTTCTTGAATACGATTCTTGGTTCTTGGTGAATAAGCAAACCGAAGCTTCTTGAATACAATGCTTGGTTCTTGGTGAATAAGCAAACTGAAGCTTCTTGAATACGATTCTAGACCGAAGCTTCTTGAACACGTTTCTAATTTTAATAAGGAAAATAATTTAATTAAATAATAATTAAAAGCCCGATTCTGTAATCTTGGTGATCAAGCAAGAATATCAGAATCCAAACAATTAAAGCTTTCCTTATTCTTCACACAAAAACGTTGACTTAGGGAAGTGACAAAAAGTCAACTGGACTCTCACGGTCCAATCGGAGCGGCATTCGTGTACACAGGATGCGCCCCATCCTGTGCGCGCGAGAGAGAGCCTCTATGCCACACACATGTTGATAGCTTCTATCACACATTTACTTATATACTACATATAAGTTTATTCCCTAGCCAATGTGGGATGTGCCATTGTTCACCACATTTTGGTCTCATCTTGAGACTCAATTTCTCATTTACCCATTAACCATTTTGTGAGTTTGAGTATATCTTCGAAGCTCTCACGGAGGAGAATTCGAATACACTTTAATCTTCCATTTTCATGGAATTAATCATACTCAATTTGTCCTCTCAAAATAAGAGTCTATCACAAAATTTTCCAACAATAGTTACATATATGAGATTAAAAAAAAAATAAAAAAAAAATCCTATGATATATTTTATATTTGGGTGTCACTTGATTAGGAAAAAGTCAACAAAGAACTAGAACAAGATTTCATGTAACTATACTTAGGGGTCGTTTGTTTTTTTGTCTGAAGACTGAATAGTCCTGAATTTTACTGAAGACTGAATAGTGACTCAAATCTGAATCTGAATGTGAATGACATGTTTGTTTTTTTTTTCTCACGTCTGAATGTACTGTCAACATGTTTGTTTTTTTAAAATAAAATTGTCTGAAAAGAAGTAATTTTACATCTATACCCATACTAATTAAAAGAAGTAATTTAACATGCAACACTCTTTATAAGATTTTGCATGTTCTTCCGCAAACAAAGTTTAATTTAACAAAACAAAAAATTCATCCAAGAATATAATTTTGTATGTTATTCTGCAAACAAAGTTCAAGTTCAATTTATTGTAAATAAAAAAAAAAAAAAAAAAAAAGGTTCAAGTTCAATTTTACATATTGTTCAAATATCCAGTATATAATTCTAGAAACCATTTCTGTTTTTTTTATATTTTTATTTATTTATTTATTTTTTAAATAAGTCCCTAAATTATATACACCGGTATATATATATATATATATATATATATATATAAAGATATGCAGGAAAAACAATTGGATTACTGAAGAAAACAATATATCAAAACATCATTACCATAATATCATAATAAAATAACGATAACAAACACCATAATATGATAGACAAGTTTATTCACTACTATATGTAGATAAAAAAAAAAAAATTAAAGAGTTCTTACCAGGATTTTGTAGGAGAGAAATTCAATTGTTTAATCCAAGGAAGATTTTAATATGAGAAGTGATTAGGGTTTTTTCTTTCTTTCTTTCTTTTTAAAAGCCTTTTAAAATAAGAAATACGTTAAAAGAAATAATTTTACACCATATCAAATTAGGATAAATTTAGAAATATATCTTTTTTTGAAGGATAAACTTGGAAGAAAATATTTTAATTATAATTCAGTGATTTTGAATTAAGTTAAAAGTCAAGATTTCTTACTTTTTTTTTAAAGTTGTTTTTTGATATTTTTAAATTGTTTGACCACTTAAAAAAACAATCAAAACAACTTAATAAGTTTAATTCAGACTCATTAAGTCTTAAGTGAAAAAAACAAACGACCCCTTAGGGGTCGTTTGTAGGGGTCGTTTGTTTTTTTGTCTGAATACTGAATAGTCCTGAATTTTATTAAATACTGAATAGTGACTGAAACCTAAATCTGAATGACATGTTTGTTTTTTTTTTTCTCACATCTGAATGTACTGTCAACATGTTTGTTTTTTAAAAATAAAATTGTCTAAAAAGAAGTAATTTTACATATATACCCATGTTAAACAATTATACATATAATATAGAATAAAAACAATCCAAAAATAATAATTATATATGAACACATATGATCATGATCTTCTTCTTCGATTACAAACAAACTTTATTTTTACTAAGAAAAGAAAAGGTTTTTTTTTTTTTTTTTTCAAAAAATAAAAGGGGCAGCAGGAAAACTCACACAAATTACTCTAAAAAATTAATATATAAATATATCACCCTAATATCATAATAAAGTATTGATATTAAACATCAATATAAGAAGTGATTATGGTTCTTTTTTATTTTTAAAGCTATTTAAAATAAACAATATATTAAAATAAAGATTTCTATACAATATATAACTATGATGAAATTGGATATATGTTATATATGGAGGATAGTATCGGAATAAAAGATTTTGGATTGCATTTAATACAATTCAGTGATTTACAATTAAGTTAAAAGTCAGGATTTTTTACTTTTTATTTTAAGTTGTTTTTTAGTATTTTTAAGTTGTTTGACCACTTAAAAAAACAAACAAAACAACTTAATAATTATGATTCAGACCCATTAAGTTATAAGTGAAAAAAACAAACGACCCCTTAGTCTAATTATTTGTCAATCGGAAAAAATAATGCCAAATTTGATAACCAACATGGACTTGATGATTGAGATTATAAGACTGAATTCTGTTTTGATGTGTAATGCCTCACACGTTTTTCATTGAGATATGATTTAATATATACAATAGTATTAGCAGCTAACCTAAACCTATACAAGAAAGGAGTTTATCTAAAATACAACTTACTGCATACTATTCTGATATGTACAACATATAATTTATATTCTACTAAAACTAATAGTTCCAGTGTTTGAATCCAACTTAACTACTTCACGCCTAACATGCCCCCTCAAGATAGACCACGACTTGAGAGGCCTATCTTGTATTTTATTATCTGAAAATTAGAGCGTGGAAGTGGCTTTGTGAGAGCATCGGCGAGCTGATCCTTCGACGATACATGAGCCACTCGCAGTGAGCCTGTTTGAACTTGATCTCTGATGAAATGGAAATCTATCGCAACATGCTTCATTCGTGAGTGAAAGATAGGATTGGAGCATAGTTGAGTGGCACCAACATTGTCACAATAAATGATCGGAACTGTGGGAAGCGTAAGTCCAAGGTCAGTTAAAAGAAAGCATACCCAATTGAGTTCTGCAGCAGTTGATGCAACAGTCCGATACTCAGCTTCTGTAGAGGAGCGGGCAATGGTATGTTGCTTCTTCGAGCTCCAAGAGATCGGATTTCTTCCAAGATAAACAATGTAGGCACTTGTGGAGGAGTAATCATCTTTGTTCCCAGCCCAGTCTGCATCGGAGTAAGCATGAAGAGAGACATGAGAGTCACGGTATAGGAGGATTCCTTCATCTAAGGAGCCGCATAGATATCTCAATATACGTTTCACAAGTTCCCAGTGGTCAGTTGATGGTTGATGCATGAATTGCGACAATTTGTTAACCGCAAAAGAGATGTCAGGGCGAGTGAGGGACAGGTATTGAAGGCTGCCAACTACCGTTCGATAAGTGGTGGGATCTTCCAGTGGTGTTCCTGAGTATAGACTGATCGGTGGGCTTGTAGGTAGCGGTGTTTGAACCGGTTTCGCACCTGTCATTTTTGTACGAGCCAAGAGATCCATAATGTACCGGCGTTGCGACAGTAAAATGCCATGCTTGTGTGGGAGGACTTCAACACCTAGGAAGTATGAAAGCGAGCCAAGATCCTTCAGCGAGAATCTCCTTGCAAGAGTGTCGACAAATTGTTCGACTTGAGCCGTGCTACTGCCTGTAAGAATGATGTCATCAACATATATAAGAAGATATAGAAGAGCACCACCTGTTTTGAGAACAAAAAGCGATGTGTCTGCATAAGAGTTCGTGAATCCAGATGTGATGAGAAATTGGCGCAGCTCATGGTACCATGCACGCGGTGCTTGTTTGAGTCCATAAATGGCTTTCCGAAGCTTACAGACATGTGTAGGATAATCAGAGTCAATAAAGCCCGGAGGTTGTGCCATGTACACGTCTTCAGTGAGTCGCCCTTGTAAAAAGGCATTGTTAATGTCCAGTTGCCGTAGAGGCCAGCCATGACTTGTGGCAATGCTAAGAACTAGCCGTACAGTTGTGGGCTTGATAACGGGACTGAATGTTTCAAAGTAATCCACCCCAGGCCGTTGATTGAATCCTTTCGCGACCAAGCGCGCTTTGTACCTATCAATTGTACCATCGGATTTTCGTTTGATACGAAAAATCCACTTGCAGCCAATGACATTGGTGGACGGGTTCGGCTGGACCAGCTCCCAAGTTCCATTGTTGATTAATGCATTACATTCCTCTGCTATGGCCTGTCGCCAACATGGTTCCTTTAGCGCCTGTGTTACTGTTGTGGGCTCAATATCAGCTGATTGGTGCAAGTGAGTGTGAAGATTAAGCTTCCTTACTGGTTTGTGGATGTTGTTTTGAGCCCGTGTGACCATGTGGTGTTTGATTGGTGAAGAGGGAGCTGCACTCGGTAGAGATTGCTGTTGTGTGGATGTCGACAGTGGAGCTGAGGCCGGTTCCTGTACAAGGTTGAGAGCAGGTGGTGAGGCAGATGTGGCGATGACATGTGTTGTGTTGACAGGTGTAGCTGCTGCAGTAGGTGGTGCTTCTGTTGGTGAGGCAGATGTGGCGATGACAGGGGTGAAGTTGACAGGTGTAGCTGCTGCAGGAGGCGATGCTACGTGTGTAACGGTGGCAGCCAAATCTGGTGCAGTAGTGGCTGGTGGTGATGATGCATGAGGTGCGGCAGCTTGTAGAGATGGTGGGGAATCATTGTATGGTGACAATTCTGGTGTGAGCACAACTGTGGAGGTGGCCGGCTGACAGTGGTCCTGACACGGAACAGTGGGTGGAGTAGGAAACCAAGACTCTATGGTGGTGGAGGGCGAACTCTGTGACTCAGTGTGTAGTGTTTTGTAGGGGAAGATAGACTCAACAAACTGGACATGACGAGAGACATACAACCTATTGCTAGACGGATCAAGACACAAATACGCACTCTGGGACAATGAGTACCCAAGAAAAACACAAGATGTTGAGCGGGAATTAAGTTTGTGTGCCGAATATGGTCGAAGCCACGGGTAACACAAACAGCCAAATATCTTGAGTTTAGAGTAGTTGGGCGCATGGCCAAAAATCAGTTGATAGGGAGACGAAAGTGACAGGGTTTTAGTCGGCATCCTATTGATGAGATAGACCGCTGTAGCAAAGGCATTAGACCAAAATTCTAAGGGAAGAGAAGCATGTGTCATTAAAGTGAGACCAGTTTCGACAATGTGTCGATGACGTCTCTCTGAGTATCCATTGTGCTCAGGTGTATGGGGTGGGGTTGTATAATGAGAAATACCAGTGTCTGAAAAATAATCCTTAAGCGACATATATTCCCCCCCATTGTCAGAGTAAAATATTTTGATTTTGTTTTTGAAATAATTTTCCACAATAGCTCTGAAGCGAATGAAAGTTTGTTTAACTTCAAATTTCCTCCGAAGAGGATAAAACCATATATATTTAGTGAAGTGATCCACAAATATTACATAGTATTTAAAGCCATCACGGGAAATAATTGGGGAGGTCCACACATCAGAAAAAATAATTTCTATAGGTTCAGATGAGACAAGAGATGATTTTGAAAAAGAAATCTTGTGACTTTTATTGCAATGACAGGCATGACAGGAAACATCTTTAGACATAGGAGACGCCAAATTTAAACTAAAACTAGAAATAATATGCTGTAACACTGGGTAAGCTGGATGACCTAATCTATGATGCCAGTTGGTTGATGTTGTTCTGACACTGGAGAAGGCTAGGATTGGGGAAGACTCGGACTTGACAGTCGGCCATTCATATACGCCATCCTTGGTTGTGCCCTTCAGAAGAATTGCCCCCGTACGAAGATCCTTCACATGAAAACAAGATGAGAAGAACTCAACCGATACATTGTTAGTGCGACAAAATTGTGAGATGGAAATTAAATTCTTTTTCATGGCAGGAACACAGAGAACATCATTTAAATTGAAAGAGTTAGTATGAGTGTGTAGAGTGGTGGAACCAGTTTGCGCAATTGAGAGACCTGTGCCATCACCAATCATGATATCGTCGGAGCCATTGTACGGTGCATGAAGAGAGAGATTACTCAAATCAGTAGTGACATGATGTGATGCACCACTGTCAAGAAGCCATGCCGGATTATTGGGAGAGGTATTGGCAGCAAAGTGTGCACGTGGTTGCCACGGTGTTGGGGAGGAGCCAAGCGGTGGTGTGTTACCTGGTCCGGGAGCCTGAATTGGGATCATCTGAAAGGAAGTACACCTCTTGGCTGAGTGACCTTGAACTCCACACATCTGGCAGCGACCCAAGTATGGTCTTGGTGAAGTTTGGTTGGTGCGGCGTGGTGGTCCAGCATTGTGGAAGGAAGGAGGCCGGCTGGCAGTGTTGTGCGGCTGGTGCCAGCCTGAGGCGTTGGGGGAATGTGACCGCCAGTTGGTAGAGGCATGGTGTGGACGCCATTGGTTATTGTTTCTGGTTGTCGGATTTGCTGTGGCTGGAAAGAGGACAGTGTCTTTCTTGGTTGTCTTGAGGGTAGCTTCAAATGATAGTAACTTGTCATGAAGTTCATCAAAAGTGATGGGATTATCCCTAGCTTGAACCGCACGGACCAATTCCTTGTAGTCATCATCAAGTTCATCAAGAATCCTCTCAGTGAGATCCTCGTCGTCCACCGGAGCTCCAAGTAGAGCGAGTTCATCTGCACGAGCTTTAATAGAGTGAAGAAAGTCAGTAATGTTTTGGGTACCTTTCGTGGAGTGCTTGAGAAGGGCTTTGATTTGTTGTATGCGGCCACGGGACGGTTTGGCATATGTATTAGCAAGAATGTTCCATGCTTCCATCGATGTCTTGGCTCGGGCAACAAAGGCGATTATTGTCGGTGAAAGAGAGCCAATAATTGCATTTAGAATGAGCTGGTCTTGGCGAGTCCAAATATTGAATGCTGGATTCGGTGTGGTTACATCATTGATAGTGAGGGTAGTCGGTGGACTTGGCTTTGATCCATCAATATAGCCTAGAAGGTCATACCCAATAAAGAGAGTTTGAAACTGAATTTTCCATGACATGTAATTGTTGGCTGTCAGTTTGAGGGGAGCCTGAGCTGAGATGTTGATGGTGATGAGATGAAACTCATTGGAGCGAAGAGCTGTGGAGGTTGAAGGGGTGACATTAATGATTGTAGGGATTGATGTGGAGGAGCTGTCGGCTGGTGTAGTTTCAGGAGTTGTCATGATAGGGATTGAGGAGAGAAAATAACGAGAAGAAAAAAATTGGAGCAGAATCGGTTTGCTCTGATACCATATAAGACTGAATTCTGTTTTGATGTGTAATGCCTCACACGTTTTTCATTGAGATATGATTTAATATATACAATAGTATTAGCAGCTAACCTAAACCTATACAAGAAAGGAGTTTATCTAAAATACAACTTACTGCATACTATTCTGATATGTACAACATATAATTTATATTCTACTAAAACTAATAGTTCCAGTGTTTGAATCCAACTTAACTACTTCACGCCTAACAGAGATTAGGTTTAGTTTAACCCGGTAGGTTTTAAGTTGGTTAGAAATTGTAATGTAAGATCACAATATTTCTTATTCAAATTCTCTAATTAGGAGTATGAGAAATTCAACTCATGATTAGGTAGACAATATTGTTCATCCTAGCTAGTCTTTTTCTAGTTGGTTAGACAATATTGTAGTCAAAATCACAAAATTTATTATTTCAAATTAATTTTTCTATTTATTTGTATAAGTTGATGGAGAGTTGAAATATCATCGATGTTTATTTAGATAAGTACGTGGAAGTGGAGCCTGAACTAATTAATTATTAGGCTGACACGTTAAAAGTTTACATGAAAAAGAAAAATTAATGATTTCTTACCAGCTAAACTAATCAATTTTGATGCTAAAATATGAAGACAACAATCTATTTCTGCTGGTTAGTAATATATTATGACAAAAGCACTATTGGTGAGAAATCTGTGATGGCTAGCTTTAAAAATACAATTGTATTAAAACTGCATCTGTTTCCACAATATGATTGGATCCAGAATCCAGATCGATTACAACCCCATTAACAGCCGAAATAATACAGGGAATTTTTAAGAGAACAAATATATATAAGCTAACAACGTTATTCAAATAAATGAATATATATATAAATCTGGAAAATAATAGAAATGAATAAGAGATTCATCGGTTCATCTTAAAGTCATTCTTCACACAATCGAATGACTTAATAAGCTATTGTTAAATCTAGACAGCATGAACACATACAGCTGTACAGAATTTAATTACCAAACAAACAAGCTCTCCTATATTGACTACGAACGATGATCATGAATCACAAATGATAAAAAAAAAAATTGGATATCATCAGCCTTTACACAATAAATGAATTGGTAATTCACTGATCATCAGAACCAGTCAATACCTTAACCATAACCTGCATGACATTTACTTTCATCTGTAAAGCCAAAATATAATCAGCTGTTTCTCTAAACAGCCCATCCAAGCCTGTACTGGATTCGCTGTTCGGGACAAGCTTCTTCAAGGTCCTGACCTTCCTACCAACGTCGTTTGAGGGCCTTCTAGAACCTTCTAGAACTCCAGCTGATGATCTTCTCTTCATCAAGATCCTTCTAGGCCTCCTGCATCTGATTTGTCCTCTATTTTTCCTCAGAAGTGCCTTTTGTTTCCTTATAGCTTGCCTTCTTCTCTTGGCTTGGGATTCCAAGAATTTGTTCCATAAAGAACTTGACTTATTGGAGTCGTTTTCATTTCCTTGAAGGATGATACCCTTCAAGTTAAGTGAATGAAGAAGTGGTAGAGAATTAACTCCCATGGTTCCAAGAAAAAAAAAAAAAATTACTTCTCTCAATAAACTTTTAAAGCACACAAAGGTGTGTTGTAGTCTTTATATAGACCTCCAAATTTGTTTGGCAGGACAAGACCTTATAGCAGAAATTGCACAAGCGATGGCTTTTATATGGTATTTGTGAGATGGGTTTGGTGGGCAATAAGGATAATACATTTTATTTAATTAAAGGCAAACCAAAAGGGAGGGACCACCACTAGAATACAATTTCATGGAAGGCCTCCGAGAGAATTGGATATATGAATAAGAGAGAGCCAAGTGTACACCTAAAAATGTTGATTGTTTTTGCTTTGGGCATGTTCTCCAACTCAATGCACATGCAACCACATGATTCTTCTTCACCACCACCACCGGCCACCACCACACCTCACTCACTCAATCTCATCAAAACACCCTGGATTATTCCTCCCTCACTTTCCAAATTCAATGCATTGATAATGTGAATCCGCCGGGGTCCTTAATTAATTTTCTCATTCCAGCTCAATAAACATGGCAAATATATAAAAATTAAAATCTTTTTATTAGGGTTTTGATGGGTGGTTAGCGAATGTTTCCAAACGGGAAACCTATTTATAAACTATATAAAGATGGTGTGGCGGCGGATTGTTTATTGTCAATATTTGTGTCAACACACAAGTAGACATTTTAGATCCTAATGTTGGGATAAGGTAAGATTTTCTTCTGACAAATTCATTCATTCACGAACCCTAGTTCCATCAAATGATGATTCTTCTCCCAAGGAAGTTTCTACAAGCAATGTTTTAACATGTCTGATCAAAAAGTACACACCATATTCCATTTATTAGATATCAACCCAGACAATCTCTCAGACAAAGATGCATGCATCTTCGCCGCCGATACTGCACAAGGACACATTCTGATATGATATGTCTTGGAAGTTAAGGAATCTTTCCTTTTTTCCATGTTTTCGGGTACATAATTCATATATAGCATTTTATAGCTCGTGATTTTTGGCTTGTGTCATGATGATCACATGATCGATTACATACAATTAACCGGTACCATTAGAACAAGCTCTCGTCTTTTTTGATCACTTAAAAATTGCATTTGTTTGTATAAGAGTTTGATTTCTCTCTTCTATAAATTTACCACTAACTTAAATTCTTTTAAGACGATCAAGATCATCTAGCTATAGAGACTAGAGAGAACATGCATTAATCACGTGAATTTGTCATGTGTATATACACAACATATACATGCCAAAAACAAATAGAAGGAATTAACTTGAGTTTTTATTTTTATTTATTTTTTTATTTTTAAATTATAGACCATATACATGTGACGACTCAAATCTATGATATTTTCAGATGTAATGAGCGTTATTTACTATCAAATCATATTAGGAGACATTAGGGACGGTGGTTAATTAACTTGAGTTTTAAGCAAAAAAAAAAAAAAAAAAAAAAAAATAGTATATATATATATATATATAATGCATGGTTTTATACAACCAAACGTGGCAAAATGTAGATTAGGAGGTTGCCTTTGTATAATATATTCCTTGTGCTGTATATAACGAACAAGTAGGTAGCAATATGAGATGTTCTCTTCCTGTCATCCACTAGTTGGTGTATATATATATATATACTCTCTTTATTTTTCTTAATTAATTAATTATATATATATATTAGTTAGTAGATAAGCTTAGATCATAAAGCAAACGAATTTAAAGACGGCTAAGGCACATGAATTAATCCTAGCTAATCTTCTTAGTCATCCATTATTGATGATTAATAATATTTTGTTGATCAATACGTGGTGTGTTGTTTCTATGCAACGCCCAATTTGTGCATATATATATATATAGTGGAATTGGTGAGAAATGTCACCTTTTAAAACTGATTTGGTGACAATGTCACTGCTTTAATAAGTTAAGTTTAAAAGGCACCTATTATGGTGAACGGACAAAAATACCCTTACTTTACACATTCTTTTCTTACTTTGAAGTTTTTTGAGATTTAAAACAGACCTCCAATGGATAATTAGTTTTGTGGCTCTACGCAAACGCATTCGGGGGTCGAGCTCCCCGCTGAGCTCGCGGTGGTCGAGCTGCCCGGTCAGCTCGTGGGGGTGTGGAGATTTTTTTTGGTTTTGAATCTTCCATTGAAAAGACTCGAAATGAAGTGTTCGAGCCTTTTCATACACCAATCGTGTCTTTTCATTAGTGTATGAAAAGGCTCGAACACTTAATGAAAAGGCACGATTACTGTACAATCGTGCCTTTTCATACACCAATCGTGTCTTTTCATGTACAAAAAGGCACGATTACAGTACAAAAAGGCTGGAAACTTTGTTCAAAAAGGCTCGAAATATTTTTTAATTTTTTAATCGAGCCTTTTGGAAAAGTTATCGAGACTTTTCCAAAAAGGCTCTATAACCTTTCTAAAAGGCTCGATAACTTTTCCAAAAGGCTCGATAACCTTTCCAAAAGGCTCGATAACCTTTCCAAAAGGCTCGATAACCTTTCTAAAAGGCTCGATAACTTTTTCAAAAGGCTCGATAACAACTTCAAAAGGCACGATGACAGTGTAAAAAGGCACGAAAATATTTCAAAAAGGCTCGAAATCATTTCGAGCCTTTTCCGAACTTTTTTCGAACCTTTTTCGAGCCTTTTCAAACCTTTTTCGAGCCTTTTTCGAACCTTTTTAAACATTTTCGAGCCTTTTTAACTATCAATATATTATGGTGAAAAAGGTTACTGTGGGGGGCAATTTTGTCTGTTCACCATAAATGGTGCCTTTTAAACTTAAGTTAGTAAGTTGGTGCCTGTTCCCAAAAAAGAGCCTTAAATAGTGCTATTTAATTTTTTAACCCTATATATATGCTCTAATTTTTACCATAGCAGTTTTTCATTGTAATTAGATGGTTTACTTTGTATTTGAAGAAAAAGCTTTGAGAAAGGTGTAATAATATTATCATTGTGTTCGTCCACTCACAACCCGTCGTCATACGATACAGATAGTGATATTTGACACGGTGGCCCATTTGAAGCATTAGATCATCACATGCCTTGGAATGAAACCCTAATCAGTAGCTTGTGGCCATCGTGCTGGTGGCTCGTGGGCCATTAAAGTTGAGCACGCGGCTGGTTGGAAACAAAGACTAGCACGTTCTCCATGTGCACTGAGAAACTAGGTCTAAGCCGCTCCTAGCTATTTGTTAATATATGAAAAACTTTTAATATTTCTAACAATTATATTTTGTTGCATTTGTATAAATATAAACTTTACAAACAAAAAAAAAAGGCAGATGGACCGTGGACGACGGGGCTGCAGATATGGCTCATCAAAAGTGGGTTCTATTTATCCTAATCTTCATGTGCTTGATGACGTGTTCACATGGAATTCGAATAAACCATCATCGTCTTCTTTTCTGTGTTTTCAATTTATTAAACAAGTTGGACTTGGCGTTTTCTAACGGACACACGTAAGAACCCAAACTGAGTTTTCTCTTTAAGTTGGGTTCATACTTCGTCTTGTCCAAATCAGGCCCAGTCTGTGCTGTGCTTGACCATAGTGGAGCTTCAAAACTTGGATAATCTCAAAATTACAATACATGGACATGGACACGTGGTATGTTAGTGTACCTAGTTCTAGGTTGGCACGCCACGTTATCAACCGGAAATCAGCATAGGGCACACACAAGCAGAGCCGTCTCCAGACATTTCGGGGTTCGAACCATTTCATGATATTAACAAAAATCGGAGTCCCATATACCAAACTCTCTTATGTAATCCTAGAGAATTTCAATAAATAACTATATAACACTTCTTATATATTGAAACTCTCTTATGGGATGATCAAAATTTGTTCCCTAATTAAATTCTTGATTGATAACCAACAATCAGAACCTTCTAGCTAGACTTGTGAGAACAAAAGGGGAAAGGAACTACAACAAGTTCTAGCAAAATCAACAGTTTTACAGTTTTAGCCAAAAGCTCTAATTGAGAGTTGAGACTAGAAAAGAACTTGAAATGCTTCTCTAAAAGTGTTGTCCAAGAACTCAACAAGCAGAATTTAAACCGTAACATGCACAATTCATACAAGTTTCTCACAAATTCAACAAGTAGAGCAGCACAAACAAGTAATTAAATTCCAATTAAATGTACCTGCAACAAAAAAATAAACAAGAGAGCCAAATACACTACCTTTCTTGGTTGTTTTGTGTTTCTAGTTTTGTTTTCCTTGTGCTTTGATTGGGCTTTTTCTAGGTTGTTTTCTTTTCCTTGTTCGTTTGTTTCTACTGGTCTTTTGGCTCTTTGGAATAAAGTTTCCCTTTAATGTTAAAAAAAAAAAAAAAAACCAAAAAAAAAAAACAATGCCTGTTAATGTGGTTAGAAATTAGAATTCAGTTAGGCCTTTTTTAAATTTAAATAAATTGGATGTCTTAGATTGGACCCTTTTTAAATTTAAATAAATTGGATCTTGGGGTCCCTTATTTTACAAAAGATGAAGAGGTTAATTGGGCCAATTGGGGGCCCCAGTGAGCTGCTGGGTTTGCTAGCCTTATGGGTCGGCCCTGCACACGAGTCTAATAATTTGAAAATAGAAAGGCTTTTTTTCCCCTATAATATCTATCTATCTACCTATCTAGATTAGATATTTTTTTGAAGCTTTTTACTATTTATAGGATTCGAGCCGCTGACTTGGGGGGTCATTTACCTAAGCCCCAAGCTTATTCATCTACCAGCTGAGTTACGCTCCTGGGGGCAATAGAAAAGCGCTTTAAGAGCAATGAATTTCACATGTAAGCCGAAACTTGCCTCACAAACTTATCACATCCAACACCAGCTTAGTTCTTAACCTCCTAATGGTTACTTTGTTTTTAGGTCATAAGTCACAATGAAAGCTGGTAGACCAACAACTCTATCGACCTTAAGACCGTAGTTGCTCTCGGCTGGATCCGTGGTCCACGTTAGCAGCAATGTTTTCAATCCTAGTTTTCTCCCCTTTTCCCTATGTGAGTATGTGTCACTCGCACATCATCTATTAGCAGAGGTGGTTGGGCACCTCCTTTTCACATTTGTGGTAAGGGGTTGAAATCCAATCATGCGCATTTTATAAGCATGTGTGAGGAGTTTTTGATGTAGGATGATTTAGCATATTAGTAATCGTTTTTTATATTTTGTGTTGTTTTATGAGTGGGCTATAAATACCCCGCTTTGTTATTGTAATAGGTAGACTATTAATATTGAGAATTAAAATATAGAGAGTTTTCCCTCCATTTTGGGGTTTCCCCTTGTTTGCCATAGATTTAGCTTTTATCTAGCTTCTGACTGCGTCAAGTGGTATTAGAGCCCTCAATTGTTTCCCGGGGAGGTAAGGTAGCCATGGTCAGTGATTGGAGCTGCTCCGATGTAGAAGAACTTGGAGTGCAGGCCTTTTGGGCGGATCGAGAGCTTTGTCAAAACAGAGCAGAAGATTTATTCAATCGGAGAAGCAAATATCGAAGGTGGAGTGCCCACTAACGAATTTGTTCTCCACCACCATCTCACATGTATCTTCTTCATCTTCAACCCCTATTTTCTTCACAGCACCATCTTTACATAATCAATCATATACCCACCAAACCATTGACCTCTATTCTCTACAACAAACAGAGACCCAAATACGTCTCAAACACATACACCCAAATCCATGAAACCCACTCACCAACTCATTTTCCAATTCGTGAATCACCATTCCACACAAACACCTACACCCAAATCCATGAAACCCACTCACCACCTCACCTTCCAATTCATGAATCACCAACACGTGACCATTAAACACGGTTTCGTGAAACCCACAAATCCCCAAACCAAAAAGTCACGCACTCACCAAATCAAGTGTTTAGTTGTGAGACCCAATCCACCAAAATCCATCTTCTGGGTGACCAACCCATCGACCCAACACACAGATCCACAATTATTGAAAACCTCCTCACCGTGACCAACACCCAAACCCAATCTCTGATTCACCCCAGAAACTCCATTGATTCTCAAACACCCATGAAAACCAAATCGAAATCACCAAGATCAATTCTCATTTCAGCCCTAAAACCCACTCTCCAATTCAATTTCAAGACCACCAAAACACAATCAATCCAACTAGTGAAAACCAATTCACCAAAACGAAGACCAAATCCACCAAAATCCATCTTCACCCATATAACTCGGCTTCAAACCATGACAACGACAAGAAAATTCATTTGGATCTCCAATCAAGCAATGATCAACAAGAGAGAATTCTTAATGCTTCTTGCCCAGTTATCCAACCCAAGAGTGATATTGTGTTAAAGTCTAACTCTCTTCACAAAGCCAATTTTAGTCTTATTCCACAAATGGGTCAAACCCATTAGGATTCTTGTGTGTTTAAGTACAAGAAATCGAGAAGGCTTTAATCAAAGGAAAACACAAGGATGACTTTATGGTTTTGAGTTGCCTTAATCAAATAGTCAAGGTTTTTTTTTTTTTTATCGGTTTTTGTCACTAGAGTCCAATGATTGAAAAATTGATAATATCCCTAATATTTATGATGATATTTTCATATCCCAAGGATACTAATATTGATATGGGGTATAATATTATTTCCATAAAAATTTCATAGACATTTTTGAAAATATCGATATAAGTGAACCTACAATTTTACGTAACATCATAGATATTTTCAGAAATATTGTGGAAATATCCGTAAAATATCCTATATATTTTCATCGATATAAAGTGAGAAATTTAAGAGATTCACTAATCTTTTTATCAATCTTTTTGTTTAATTTTATAATTAAATAAATTATGTATTCAAATAGTCACAGTTTTACCTTTTTATTTGTGTCTATGTTAATAGATTCCAAACAAACCATGTAACAATCTATAACTATAATTTATTTGTAAATTTTTTTTCACCAAGGATCTCATTATTAACTTTTATTTTTCAAACAAGATTCTTATAAGTTTTTTTTTTTTTAATTTTTAAAATTTTTTTTTTTAATATCATTTTTTTTTGGTTGATTTTTTTCAACATGAATCTAATAATTACCTTTTGTCTTTTTAAAGTACATGCAATCTTTCAATTAAGTTTGAATCCATGAGTTTAGGGATCTCCAATTATCATTATACATAGACACACAATTTCCTTTATATGAAAGGACGGTGGAAAGAAATCAAAAAGTTTACATGTGACATGTTCATGATTATATTGAAAAGTACATATTCAAATTGTATGTTACGGTATCTGTATTATATGAATCAAGATACTAGTTAGCTCACTATGTTTGAACCACTTAAGTCTTCGTTTTTGTATTAAAATTTAAATGACTTGTATGATGTAAACTATTAAAAACTGAAGTTTTAATGAAAGATTTTTAATTTTCATATAGCTTGAATGTGCATTATATTTATATTTATACCTTATAGTTTAGGGGTGTGCGGGATCCAATCCAATCCAATTAGATCCATCGGATTCGATCCAATCTATTGAATTGGATTGTATTTGAGGATATGATTGGGCTCTAAATTTTGAAATCCGTTGGATCATATCGGAATTTGGGTTTCTATATGGAAATCCACCAATCCGCCAAAATATAAGGCATAATTAATATTGGCCAATTTATTTTGTCTTATATAGTAATATAGATGAATATTGAGCAAATTTTTGGTGTAAATTTTGGATCAAGTCGAGAGCTTGGATTTATATGTTTAATGTTTATAATTTGTTAAGACTTTTTGAACTTTAAAATATACGAATTATGGATTGCTTTTATATTAATTATTGATTTGCTAATTTTATTTGAAGTACCGTATTGATTAATAATTTGATTTTGTTAATTTAGGAATGTTTTAACTTTTATATATTAATAATTGTTTCATATGAATCTGATCTATTAGATTGGATCATATCAAATTTAAGTATTTTACAATTGGATTGTATCGGATTCCACTTTAAGATTGGGTCGGATCAGATTCTAATTTCTACAATCCAATCGAATCAGATTAAATCTTGGATCATAGCAAATTTAATGGATTCTATTCGCCGTACACTCATAATATAGTTGTTAGATATTATATTAAGTATTTGAAAAGAAATAAGTTTTAATATTTTAACTTTTATAAAAGTTTCATTAATTTTTTTCGTCAATATTTATTGATATCGATATTTCCCTCTATATTTCCACCAAATCATACCGGTTTTTATATATTTATATAGATATAGATACACCAAAACTTTTTCTAATGACCTAGCTAACAACCAGCTGGAGAACATAAAAATTAGAGGTAGAAGATGGTGGACATTCCTGTTTTTTTATTAGTCTCACATAAAGATTTTTTGGAACCTTTTGACAATCCATAATAATAATTAAAATTTTCATTTTTAAAAGAAGAAATAAAAAATAAAAAATTTATTGTTATTGTAAATTTGTAACTGTTCATTTACCGTACTCGATGATCTTGTCTGCGATTCCAAAGTCCACACACAAACAAATGCGCGCCGATCGTACGGACAACAGTATGACACGTGATACATCGGCGTCGCATCACAGCCACGTAAACTAGGGCACCTTACGGAGACGAAATTTTGCAGTCATAAAAACGTCGTATCGGTTCCATTTCTGTTCCACAGCCTCGTATTCGTATACCAATCAGGCAATCAGTACTGAAAAAAGAGGAGACATATCTCGGGTTTGTTCGTGAATTTAATAAATACCCACTTCATGTCTTGATTTCGGATGATGTTAGATTCACGCACAAACTCGTGATCTGTCTTTTCAGTTGTTGTCATTTCAGAGATTTCTAGCTCTCTGCCTCTAATATTTATAGTCGATTGTATGTACTGCAGCTTGAGCTTGGCCAAACGAGACAGGACGGTGACTTGTTCGGTTTCACTTAGGTACATGTCGTTTGTTTTGTGATTTATTTTTCTAGTCGGAGTTTGTTCATGTCAATTTTAGATTTAAATTGATTGATACGATTTCCTTTTACAGTATTTTCAATTGTGTTTGACTGTTAAATTGATTGATGATTTTATTAGGACCATGAACTTGCTGCAAAATGTCTTCAGATTTAGATTTTAATTAGATTAAAACGATTTCCTTTTACAGTATTTTCTATTGTGTTTGATTGTAAAATTGATTGATGATTTATTTAGACATGAACTTGCTACAAAATGTCTTCAGATTTAACTCACAGATATTTAAGATCAGGATATTTATTCTTGTATGTATAGTCTATAGAATCTACAAGTTCTTGTTTGATTCTAATGGATTGAAGTAGAAATAAGACATCAAGTTTGTGATGTTATTACTTGTTATCAAATGACATGTGGTCGAAAACGTGGAACAGAACAGAGATCTCGAACAGAGATTGGACAAATTGATGTTGATAATCTTTCTAGTTATTAAAGAGAGCTATATTGAAATCAAATATTGCAATTTAATAAACTACTACTAACAATACATGAATAATTGGTAATAGAATGTTAAGTGCTTCAACTTGTTAATGTTCTAAAGGACTGTAAGAGCCTGCATTAGTATTCAGTGATCCAAAAGCGGCAGCCGGCTGTGCCGATTAAGGTCTAATCGGCGCTAGGCACCCTAGGCAAACAACGTCGTTTTGAGATTAATTTAAAAACCCCAAAAAAACCTTTTTCTTCTTCTCTTCTCTGGCTTGCTCCAGAGTCTACACTCACTCTCGAGTCTCACCTCTACAGCTCCTCCAGCCAGCAGCTCCTCGTCTTGCCGCCTGACTTGCGCCTAGCACTTTTTAGACCACTGTTAGTATTCTGGCCGTGAAATCTATGAATTTTTCCAGTTGCTTTTTGGGTATGTTAATGTAGTAATGTATGTAAACATCAAAATGTTAACCTAATGACCCTTTTTGGACAGTTAGATCAGGGATCTAGATAAGTTGGTGTGACCCTAAAACAACTACGAAGAGTTGTAAGTCCAGTTTAATTTTTCTAACACTTGTAAAATTCTCAAATCAAAACCTAACACTTGTAAACCCGTCTAGGATTGGATAATTGATCGGCAAAACAACCCTGGTCCCCAGTTAGTGATAGATTGTCGAAAGTTTTAGTGAGAATTATAAGAATCGTGAGACAACAATCATAAATTATACACACTTAAGGGACTCAATTAAGAAAAACAGATTGGTAAAGAACAGAACTATCAAAAGTAGAACAGGTTGGAAAAGAACAGAACTATCATAAGTATAGATTGATATTAGTTATTATATATACTTGATTTTCCAATTAAAAGAGCTTAAAATAAGATAAAGAAAAAGATCTCTGTTAAAAATATTCTAAAGCAAAACATTTAGCTGAACCAAACTAAACATCCAATTACTTTCAGTTCTATAGTTAGAGCATATTCTTAAATTTGTTGATAAACTTAACTGTATACCCATTACTCTGACTTCTCTCCTCTTGGTGCTCTGAAGACTCCTCTTCCTGTAATGATATATCATAGTGATGACGACAATAAACTCCGTTCACTTCTAATGCCTTCAGGAGTTTGAAGAACAATTGGTTGAGACCGATATCATTATTAATCTTCATCTGTGCTTTACAAATCAGAAGAATCGGATGAGCCCTTACTCGGTAATGCCCTTGAACGAGATCTTTGAAATGCAGTGGAGGAAACTTAAGTGTACAAAGCATTGCCTCACAATTCAGCATGAAAACCTCTTTGTTACTCTTCTTGGATTGCCCTTCACTGAAAGTGTTGAGAAGTGACTCCTTAGCATAAGGTCTCCCTTTCAAAACATGTTGAATTGAGACAAGTACTTGCAAGATGTCGGTTTGCTTCGGATTCCATCTTTGCGAAGTCTGTTTGTACCACTGATTGAAATATGGGAGACTGGTGGGAACTTTCCCATCTCGATGGTTCGAATTCAAGTCATTAGAGTGATGGAAGATCTCCGGAGGGCGAGCCGGGTAACTGCTGGGGAAGTATATGTCAAAGAAGAAGAGTCCATGACAATAAGGGGTACCTTCCAAGCCAGCAACTGCAACTCTCATGATATCAAATCTTCCTTGGTATGTTCTAACAAAAATTGAACATGGGAGATTCTTCTCCAGAATTTCCCACTCTAGCTGCATCTTCATGGCTACTTTGCTCTCTGGATCAATAAGCTTTGATTTGTCGACGTAGCGATGGTCAAATGGGTAATAACATGTAATCTTATCAAAGTTTTTGAATTGTTTGAACCTTTTCTCGACTTCGTCTTCTATCTCTTCAATCTCCCCATATAGACTTGGCTTTTCAATTTTGTTATCTTCCATGTTATTCAATTGAGTAGACTCCATAGATTTTGAGCCTTAGTAAACAATCTCTTGATGGAATTGTAATTTCACTACAACTCAAATTCTTGGGAAATATTTCGTTGACAGCCTTCGTTGGTTTATTTGCAAAGGACACTATGATTACGCGATTAGTACAGAAACTAGAAACTAGAGTTGCGGTTGAAGTCTATTTGAGGTAATTCAGGAATGATTAAAAAAATATTACGCATTAACTTTTACACCTGCAAACACTCTCTTTTTGGGAAAGTTTCTTCAAGTAGATCTTTTGAAGCATTAACTTTTACACCGAATATTTTAATTGCAATCACTCTCTTTTGAATAAGGTTCATTTGGGAAAGTTTCTTCAAGTTGATCTTTTAGTAGTAGATCTTTCGAAGGCTCCGTTTGGAAGAGCTTCTTCAAGTAGATCTTTTGGGAGTAGATATTTTAATGTAGATATTTTACAAGTAGAGCTTTTAATGTGAAGTTGTTGGTCGTTTGGTTGTCAATTAGAAAAAGTTTTTTTAAATGGTAGGATTACCAAAATATTCAAAAACTATTTTAAATGACAGGGTTATATTAGACATTTTAGTGTTATTAAAAAAACTATTTTAATCATCCAAAAGCTTTACTAAGTGACAACCAAACGATACAATTTTTTTTTTAAAAAGAGTTTTTTTAATTAAAAAAAGCTCATTTTAGCCGGTAGAGAAGCTGAGCTTTTAAAGGAAAGTCGTTGGCCGTTGAGTTGTCACTTAAAAAAGAGAATTGCTATTAACAATCCAATATGTTTACACCCCATTTTTTTAAATTTTTTTTTAATGACAATTTTAACCTAAATTAAAATTACTAAACAAGAACAAAAAAGTTCTAGAGACACTCCAACCAATTTTTTTTAGAAAATAAGTTTATTTTTCAACTTTTGCGTTTTTTTTTCTTCCTGTTTTACAAACTCTAAAATACCTTTTTTTCCCAGCTTCAAGATTCCTTTGTGTACAGGTAAGATTATTACGAATTTTGTTATGGATTGGTTGAATGCCAATGCTGACACTAAGGAAAAAATAGATATGAAAACTTGCCTAATCTCTTGGTCCCCTCCCTTACATGATTGGATCAAGCTTAATGTTGATGGAAGCTTAAACCCGAATTTAGGTACCATTTATGCTGGTGGTGTAATCAGAAATCACATGAAGGAATGGTTGGGTGGTTTTGCCTTGAACAAGGGTGTGTGCAGTGTTATTGAAGCTGAATTTTGGGGTATTTTTGAAGGCCTGAAGATCATGTGGAAGGCTGGTTTCAAGAAAGTTATTATTGAATCGAATTCTTAATCTTCTGTGTTACTTTTGAGTTCCATTTCTCCTATGAATCATCATTTGTTTAGTATGATCCAAGCTTGCAGATCTTTGATGAACAATGATTGGAGTTGCAGCATTCATCATGTGTATAGAGAGAGCAACAGGGTTGCTGATTGCCTGGCTAGATGGGCCACTCGTTAGATTTGGGAATCACTTTCTTTGACAATCCTCTGCTTGAGATTTCTGGTGTCTTGGATGATGATATTAAGGGTCTAGCTGTTGCTAGACTTGTGCCTTTTTGCTAGTTTTCTTTGTGTCTCTCGGGCTTTTTGTCAATGAAATTTGAAATCAGTTTTTTTTCTTCTTCTCAAATACTACTCATGTTCAATCATCACTATCACTATAATATATATAATTCTTTTTTCTAGAAAATATATTTCAAATTAAAGAAAATTACACTGGTGGCCACCACTTTTAGACATAAATACCAGTTTAGTAATCAACTTTACCCAACGCACCAAAATGGCCACTTTTGGTAGACATGTCGTTAACGGTGGTCATTCTATCCATTTTCTAACGGAATTGCTGATGTATTGCTGATGTATTCCGTCCATTTTCACTATTTGGACATGAAAAGCCATTTTTGCCTTTACTTCATCATCTTCTTCAACAAACTTCATCATCTTCATCATCTTCAAGCATCATTCTCGCAGCCATCATCTTCGAACAAACCCAGATCGGAAAAAAAAAATTAAACCCTTACTTCATCATCTTCATCAGCAAACTTCATCATCTTCATCATCTTACTCGACTTCATCACCCAAAATTTTCTCTCATTTTCTTATATCTCAAACAACAATTTTCAGATTTCAAAACCATCTCCATCATCCAAAAATCACCCATCTTCATCCAAGAACAACGAATCTGCAGAATTTTGTTTCTACATAAAGTTTTTTTTTCTTTTTTTTTTTCATACAAATTCTTTCCTTCTTTTCATTTTCTCACATCCCAAACAACAATTTTTCAGATTTCAAAACCCATCTCCATCATCCAATCTCAACTTCATCATCCAAAATTTTCTATCATTTTCTCATTCCCAAGCACCAAATTTTCAGATTTCAAACACCATCACCCAAAATTTTCTCTCATTTTCTCATATCCCAAACAACAATTTTTCAGATTTTTGGTAGAGGAATTAGAGAGATGAAACCCTATCCCTAGAATTGAATTTTGGGGTTTATTGAATTGAATTTGAAAATTTTAGGTTTGAGAAGGAAAAGCTGAATTTTTGTTGCGATTTTTTGTTGAAGAAGAAGTTTGTGCTTTCTTGATGGGTTTAGTGGCAGCAGTGTTAGAAGGATTTTTGTTGTGTAATTGTGGAATTTTGGATGAAGATGATGAGATAGGATGAAGAATTTGGTAAGAATGAAGATGAAGATGTTAGAATTTTGTTAAATGGTAAGGGCAAACATGGATTTTGATTTGATTTAAGAAATAGAATGGTAAGGGCAAAAATGGCTGATGAAGATGATGAAGTAAGGGTTTAATTTATTTTTTTTCCGATCTGGGTTTGTTCAAAGATAATGGCTGTGAGAATGATGCTTGAAGATGATGAAGATGATGAAGTTTGCTGATGAAGATGATGAAGTAAGGGCAAAAATGGCTTTGCATGTCCAAATAGTGAAAATGGACGGAATACATCAACAATACATCAGCAATTCCGTTAGAAAATGGACGGAATGGCCACCGTTAATGACATGTCTGCCAAAAGTGGCAATTTTGGTGCGTTGGGTAAAGTTGGTTACTAAACTGGTATTTATGCCTAAAAGTGGTGGCCACTAGTGCAATTAATTCTTAAAATTATTTTTTACTCAATAGATTATTTTTTACTCAACTTAAAATCCAAAAGAGAAAAACAAATATTATTTTCCTATTTTTACGGTTTGATCTCCAAAACAGTTTTCTTATTGTTTCGATCTCATCACTTTTGTTTTGTTTTATTTTTATTTGATTACTTGACATCTATTTTCCATTTCCCGTTTCACTATTCAAAATGTGTAATATTAAAATAAAATGGAGTGTGATTAGAATTTTTTTTTAATTTTTTAAATGGAGTGTCTTTAGATTATGAATGCCAAAAGATAAAATAGATAATTTTGGAAAAAATGAAGTGTCTTCAGATTTTTTTTTTTTTTTTTTTTTTAATTTAAATTTTTAAAATTGTCTTTAGAAATGAAGTTTAAAAAGAAAAACATTGGATTGTAAGAAGAATTTCTCTTTAAAAAGCTCATCTCTTTTAAATGATAAGATTACCAAAATACTTAAAAAAAATAATGATAGGGTTATAACTTATAATAGACACTTTAGGGGGGTGTATTCAATTAGGATTCTTGAGGACATTGAAAGACATTATAAATCCTGGTGTATTCAATTGGGACATTTAAAGACTTTAAAAGAGTCCATATGAATCCAGTGGTATTCAATTAGGATTTCTATGGACTTTTAAAGAATCCTTCCAAATCCAGGTGTATCGAATTGAGACTTTAAAAATGTCTACAATAATCAAGGTGTATTCAATTAGGACTAGATTTTAAAGGATTTTCATAGGTCATGGATTTTGATGGATTTTGGTGGATTTGATGGTAAGAGATATAAATATCAAATGTCATAACATGTTCGGCCTTCTCCCCAAAGATTTTGGTGGATTTTGCTCTCCCTCTCTCTCTCAAAACAGAAACGAAAAGCACTAATATGTAAAGAAAAAAAAAAAAAACGAAATAATAAGCAGAGCGTAGAAAGAAGAAAAGAAAATCTGAGTTTGGAATTTAGAGAAATGGAAGCCGAAAGGCCTTTGAATGTGTCAAATGACGTTAGAGTAGGAGAGTATTGGTTGAAATCAAAAGTGGGAGAAAACTGTTTGTGTATAGTGTGGAAAGCAGAGCACGTATTATCCGGAGAAGTGGTGGCAGTCAAGCAAATCTACCTTTATAAGCTCAACAAGCACCTCAAGACCTGCTTGGACTGTGAACTCAATTTCCTCTCCTCCGTCAACCGCCCCAACATCATTCGCCTTTTCAACGTCTTTCAGGTTACTACTCACTAATCACTTCCTCCATTTTCAATTTAAACGAATGTATGACCTGTTGATTTCAGATGGGTTTGTTCTGAATTGGTGCTTCATGTTGTTTAATTGCTAATATGAATTTGAATCCATAAATATGAGTTTTCCAATTATGTAGCTTCTTCGATTTCGTTTGTGGGTAAATTTTGTTGCATACTCATTGTATTTCAATGATAGGAGATGTATAAATAACAAATTTAAGTGGATATTTATTGTAGTTAATTATAAATTAATATGAAGCTTCAAATGCTTATACACATCATTACCAATAATATAATATATACTTCAAGAAATTGTTTGTGACTACATGAGAACAAAGTAGTTCTGCTGCACCTGCATTGCATGTGAAATCTGCAAAAACCTGATTAAGGCCAAAGGGACAGTCTCCTTCTCGAATCAGGGCAGGGATAAGAAAAAGATAATGCTTTGTTTCTAGTAGCCAACAGGTGTCCAACTCACTGCCTTCTTGTCCATATTACAAGGAATTTTTTTTATGTTCATGTATCAAGTTAAGTGATTATGCATTTTGTGTAAAGTCATATAAATAATTCAGAATCCGATGACGAAGATACGACTCAAACCCACAAACTCAATGATGTAGACGTGACAGATATTACCTTTTGTAGGATGCATTTTCGTTTGCTGAAGTATTGTTTTGTGAATTAAGCTTCCATCCCCAGCATGTTCTGTGAATTAAAAAGGAAAAAAAAAATCGAGTTCAAAAAGAAAACAAACCACATACAATAATGGAATATGTTGCAGTCACATAATTATATATAACGTGTACAAAACTCACAAAGTGCCAAAACTGCACAAAACGACATCAAAATAATCTGTAGAGCCTTCAATCAAACACCAAAATGCTAACTCTTTATTAGCATTTTATCTTAAAGAAAAATAATTCATCTGCACTTCATGCAAGCAATGCCTTTACGCAGATAAGCCTTAGCCAATTTTGAGTTCAATTCAATCGCTTTGTTTGCATCAGCAACAACCTCAGACTATATATATACGTAAATATAGATTGGCTGGTGTATCAAATTTTGCTCATTCCAACTTCAAAGGTTTTTTTTGATAATTAGCTATAATTAGCTTACTATTGATAAGTCAGAGATAACAAATCTATGAAAATCCTTGGATGTCTAAACAAATCCATAAAAGTCTGAGATAGATGTCTAAACAAATCCATAAAAATCTGCGATGGATGTCTAAACAAATCAATGAAAGTCCATGTGGATTTATAAATGTCTGTAGAAATCCATGAAAATCTGTCACTTAAAAAATGTCTTTAAATGTCTTCAAGAATCCTAATTAATCCTAATTGAATACACCCATCTTAGTGTTATTAAAAAAGCTCAAAAATATCTACTTAGAAAAACTTTAAATTTGAGCTTTTTCTGGTAGGCATAAAACAACTTTTTTAATTATTCAAAAACTCTACTGAGTGGTAACAAAATGACACCAATTTTTTTGGAAAGAGTTTTTTTTAACTAAAAAAGCTCTTTTAGCTAGCAGAGAAGCTCTTCCAAACTGGCACTAAAAACTTGAGTTGTACAAGATCCAATTCAATCCAACAATATTTATGATTGGATTTGAGTTTTTGATTGGATCCAAATTTTAAAATTTTAAAATTTGTTTTATGCTATGACTTGGTGATTATATATCCGGCATTGACAATTATATATTTAATTTGATAAAATATTGGGATAATATTATTGGGACAAGTTTGTAGTACAATAATTATTTTGTTTATTTTAATTTTTATATATTAAGAATAATTGAGTTTAATTGGAGATTATATTATATTAAAGTTTGGATTTAAGTTTTTATGTTTAAACAATCAGATCGGAACGAGTTGGATCCAAATTACAATTTTACTGGAATTGTCTAATTTGACTCAAGAATTGGGGTGTATTGATAAAACTAGTGGGTTGTTAATAACACCACTGAAACCTGATTTTGGACCATGTATAAATTAAACAAAGGATATTTTTGACATTAAGGCCCCGTTTGTTTCGTCACATTGTATTGTATTAGACAATTAAAATATATTAAAATAATACAATACAGTGTTTGGTGCAATATATATATTTTTTAATAAAGTCATAGGAATAATTTAATACGATATAATACAATGCATCATCAAACACATGTTTGTATTAATGATAATACAGTGCAATACAATACAATAAAGTCCAATACAATCTAATACGGTGTGCCAAACGAGCCCTAAGTGAGATTTATTTACAAATTAGAGATTTTGTTAAAATGTTTGATGTGTATGATTACGAAAGAGGTACTGATACAATTTTTGAGAAATACCATTATCGCTACTCATTTAGCTATTTAAAAAAATTGGGCCCGGCCCGGCTCGGTAGGATAAGGTGGGTTAAACTAAGTGGCTAGATAATGGTATGTGAAATGCATGTATGGTAATGGTGCTTCCATGCATGATGGATGAGGCAGCAAGAGGTGCAAGACCATAACATCATCACACGAACATTTTAATAGAATTCTCGAGTCAAAACTTTTAGTACAAAGTACAAACTCATATAGTTATTAGTTAGTTAAATAGCAGTTGGTTGTCTAACATATTGACTTTTCACTTTTCTCCAAATTGTTTTTCTATTGGGCCGACCAAAAAGACACTCATATTTTTATATGCTTCTGATAAAAAAAATGCCACCAACGCGTCTTCAAAAACCGAAAACACTCGTCAGTCGTCACTCTTTGACACTTTCACTTGGATTTTTTTTGTTAATCTGGAGAAAGGGGTCTCTGTTTTCCAGATACAAACCGACACATTTTGTGGGTTTATCCAAATTCTTTGATATGACAATCCATATATTATCTTCTTCGTGAAGAAACCGGACTAGTAGGTACAAAATTAAATTATGGTTTATTGTGATCCTTTGAAAGTGAATTGTGAGATTGTGTGTCGACTGTTGAGAGGTTTTAACTGTCTTTGACCGTTTGGTGCTGGATGTTTCTGGTGTGACCCCGGCTTTTGTCGGTTGTCTATTCAGACATTTGGCGCCGCATGCTTGAGTCCACTCTTGACCCTTGTCTGGTAGTTGAACTGTTCTGACATGGAAAAGGTGGTTTAAGGTTTGACAGGATGTATTGAGATTAAATAGTGTATATACTTCTGGATATCTACTTATATAATTAAAAAAAATTTACTCACATAACATCAAAAAGAAAATACATTTGTGTGGATGGACTCGAAACCCAACCACTAACGTATATACTGTGGTAGTCAAAAATAGCACAACCCAAATATTGAGGCCCAATGGAAGACAGGCCCAATGTAAATCCAAATAGTCAAGCCCATGACCGAGTCAGCAAAGACCAAGTCAAGATATTCATTCAACTGAACAGTTCAAATTCAAATCTCAACAAATCAAGTATCTCGGTCCATGATCTCAAACCGAGATCGATGGGATTACGTGATCTGAGTCTTCACTCATCAGCTATAAATAGGTGGCTCCCTCCTCTATTGAGGGGGACGTGTTATTTTTCCCTCCACCAACTCCCACTCACACAAAATGACAAAAGTAAGAAATGGTGGGACCAATTGAACTCACTCTCACAATTCTCTGTTCCCAACTCATGCAAAGATCAATGGGTTGCTCTACATTTCACGTAGACCATTATTCACATCTACTACAAATCATCCACTTACCAACCTTTGCCACTACATTGGTTGCTCGACATATGTCGACTCCAATAGACTTTAGCCAACAAACTATTTATTCTCTACTTCACTTCAATAAATGTCTCGGCCTAGTATGACGAAAGCTCATTCGACCAACACCTACTCTACATATTAAACTAACTCGATGATAGACATGCCTAGTCTCTCCCAAGCAATTTAATTTGCTAAAACGCTCAGCCCAAGCGTACATAAGGCTATACGAACGACGCCACCCATGGCTTGACAAGCCTGGCCTACGGTTTGTTTTAGAATTTACATTGTTTATTTTTCATTCGAATTATTAATTTGTTCATAAACGGTTTAACTTGGGTGTCGAGTCGACTCCTACAAGACACCCCTTTTAGCTTTGTTCTACAGGGAATCCAAAGCATTCAATAAACAACCATTCATATATTGCCGGTGCCCCGAGTATCACGATTTTGACCGAATTTTGACCGTAAGATTTTCTGGTTCTACATATACTACCATCTCGGTTAAGAAATTATATATTAAAATATTCATTAAGTCATTGTTGTTATCTTAATTCATTTTATTTAATCTCTTCTTGATAGAAGTAGGAAGCAATTAGAACAACTTTTTTCATGGTTTTAATTCTCTATTCGATCTTTTGTTTCTTTCTTTTAGTCGTTTTCCCTTTTATTTATTTAATAATAATTCAAACAAAGTTAAATATCGTCACTTTTTTTCTTTTAAAAATTAAAGTAAGCAGCTAATTAATCCTGTAATTTAAGGTAATATTTCATATTCAAATTATGACAGTATAGAAATTAAAAGACAGGTCACTTCTTGATTTCAGTTGCTTTTTGTTAAATTATTTACAAAAGAAAGAAAATCAAGTTTTAAGGTTTGAGGGCAACTCTAACCGACACACCAAAAAGGCCTAATCGGTGTAAAAATCAAGTCCAACGTAAATACCAACTCCTGGGAATAAAAAATTTGGTGCAGCTATGGTGATTCACCAAATATATATATATTTTTATTGTAAATGTCATATCACTTATTTTTTTTTATTTTTGAAAAATACTAATGTAACCCTTTCGTACTTAATTATAATAATATGTATTCCAAAAAAATATACAGTTAGAAAGCTCTCGTTGAGATCTTTAAAATAACACCGATATTAATATACATATTTAATTTAATTAATGTATTTATTAATTATATATTTAACCAATTTAAAATTTTATAATAATTTAAAGATTTATTGGAAGAATATTCTTTAAAGATATTTTTTTGATGTAAAATTTGGTCCGGAGTGGAAAAAATTTTGGTCTAAATATATTCTCCTAAAATGCTCTTTTAACACTAAATTGATGTAAAATTTAGTGTTATACAACGGAAATCTCTGAAGCGGTCAAATCTAGATGTCATATGTGGCTTGTGGGTTTGATCCAAATTTTTAATAAAAAAGTATCACATCATCCTGTGAAACTTAACGGTATCAACCGTTAAAAGGAGTTAGAATAAACTCGCTGAGCAAATAAGTCAAAAGTTTATTATATAACAAAAGTACAAAACAAAAGATCAACCGAGCAAAAATGATGATTGTTTTCTAGCAGTCGATGTCTGCAATACAATAAGTAGTTGTAACTTGGAAGGAACATTCTGGTTTGTGAGAGATTCTAGCTTTGCAAATATGCGACGGATCTGACCAATTAAGCTTTAGCTAAAGGAAATCTTTCTTTTCACTCTCGAATATGGTAGAAGCTTTAATTTTAGTGCATTCTACAGTAATTTATAGTTGGAAAGATAATATGGTAATGGCTATGCTTGTTGATCCAAGAAGAATTTCACTTTTTTTTTTAAAAATATCTGTTGTTTTTTCTAGCAAATCCTTCATATTTTTTAAATAATTGAAGGTAATTTATTTAAATAGTTAAATGCCAAGGCATTTACACACCCTAGACCTTGACTAAACTTCAAACTGACTAGTTCTTGTAATTAAAAAGTTGTTATAAATATAATCAACAACTTCAAAAGAGAAAAACCACATGAGAAATGCCACCAGCCTCTTCAATCCAAGGGACATTCAAGGTAAGTTTGCCTTCTGTTGACCACTCAAAATCAGCCTCAGCACCATTCAACTGACACTTCTTTGGAGACACACTTGAATAGGCTAAGAAATCTCCTCCTCCTTTGACTTCAATCTTGACACTAGTCTCAGCTCCAGAATCAAAGTACTTCAATTCTTCAACTGTTCCTCCATTGTTGAACATGTTGATCAGCCCAACCGGAGCGAATTTGATGCCGGGTCCAAGCTTCTTGACTGGCACAAAGCTGAATAGCTCAAATGTGGATGGTTGGATTGTGATTTGAATTGGATCAGATTTTGGGGTCATCAGTTGTAGTTTCTCAGCCTGGTTGAAGTAGACCAAGTATTCATCAGCCTCACCCATATGTGCAGCCTCTGTGTTTTGGTCCCATTCAATGTCAGTAACGTGCACTGAGCCAGACATCGGCTTGTAGGCTTCCGGATAGCCCAGGATCCTCTGCTCTTTGCTGCTCCATCCAGCTCCTTGGCAGTTGAAAGCTCCAATCACCCCTCCATACTGTAAAAATATGTAGCAAATCAAATGAGCTTCAATGGTTCATCAACATCTAAGATAATGACAAAACACTATAAATGCTCATTCAGCCTGGCAATCTGCCAGTTTTGAGTCACCGCCGTTACAAGTGGTATATCAAAAAGAGAAAAACACAAATAAATGTATTTTACCTTGTTGAAATTCCAAATCTTGAGAATGGTTTTCTTGTCGAACAAGGGATTCTTAAAAATGCAGTCTCTGGTTGGGAGGGCGTAGTGCTGGCACTTGGGGATGGTACCATCAGGGTAGACAAGTTGCTTCAGGAGATTGAAATCGTGACCGCTCAACGAGTCGCTCACGTAGACAGGACCGCCACAGATGGCTCTGGAACCAGCGTGGAATTTGGCACAACAGTGATCGGATTGGAACATATCCCAATCAGGCTGTATGAACTGACCCATCCACAAGCTGTTGTAGGAACAGTGGATCATATGAACCCCTTGCAGCCAATAGCTTCCCATTGGATCACCATTTGGATCCTGGAACCAGAAATCATCACCTGAACCAAACAATAAGTCAATCAACCCGGTCAGAATCTTTTTCTTACAAAAAGTTATTAGAAGTGTAAAGCTAGACTAATTAATTAAATTTCTCACCAACTCTTCCCATAGATATCTGATCTGTTCCAAGGAAGAAAAAGTCATTGCATTGTTGCATACTAGAGATGATTCCAGATCCTTTAAAGTTCTTTTTCAGGGAATTTGACAGTCCTTTGTAATAAGCCTTTGCAAGCTCAACCCGGCCTCCATATTCCTCACAAAGATATTCAAGAGTCTGTATGTATAATCATATATATTAAAACACATATAAAAAATGAAAGCAGATATAGAATATGAAAAGTAAACATGGTTTGAATAGGAACACATACATGAATAACATCAATTTTGACTCCAGTAATGCCTGCTTGGGCAAGATAGGAATGCATAGAGTCATAAAAATCTCCAGCCTGAGTTGGATGAACAAGCCCAACACCACCTTCAACAATTTTGACAACAGCAAGATCTTCCATCGTCCCGTCGAGTCCAGGAGAGACATTACAGTGAACGACCTTTGAATTCAGATGAGTAGTTCCTGGCCTAACACCACCCCATGCACCACAAAGAGCATGCCACACCCAAATATCATCCAAACTTTTGAATTTTGTTCTCAAATCACTTGTAAACGCTTTCATCCCATAATTCTCAGCCTTGCAAGAACAACTCCCACACCCTCCATCTGCTGGACTACTAATCTTTTCTGCAATGAATATCTCCTCCGATTCCTTTCTCAACTTACTGATCTTCGAATCAAACCCGGAAAGATCAGTAACTCCAGCTTTGACCGCCTTGTTACGCTCCTTGGTAGCAACTTCGATTTCAATCCCCTTATTGATCAGCAACTTCGGCTTCTTAACATCAAAGGAGGGAGCGTCAGGACTCAATAAGGATCCAGCCTTGTATTTTCTAAATTTCTCTCCTTCATCGAGCCTATGCATCCTACAAGTCATTTGTTCACCACCAAGAGCAAGATATTTAGTATCCTCATTCGGGTTATCGCAATCACGATTGGCGCTCTGCCAACCATCGTCAATGATGATAAACCTCGGCGAGAGACCGCCTTCTGAAAACTCTTTGACTCCATGCCAGACACCAGCCGGTTCTACAGTCAAGTAAAACGCGTCCCAAGTGCACCAACCGAATTTGTTAACAAGAGAAGGGACTTGTTTCTCTTCCAAGAGCTTGAAAGTATTGAGATGGACTCTAAGAGCACTATAGGCTTCTTTCATGATATTGTAAGGATTATCAGACACATGAACATAAGCGATGGAATCGAAAGAGGAGGCTTTTGTTTGAGTAGAACCACTCTCAGCACAAATCATGACATGACCATCAGTTCCAGGATGAAGAGCAGACCTGAAACTGCCTTCAATAACAGGTATGATAATGACATAAGAAGCTATTTCAGGGACATCTAAGAGTACCCATTGAGACTCCATTTGCAAATCAGACCCAGAAGTCCCAACCCATTGAGTGGACCACCATGTTTTAAACCTAAAGATACTCAAGAAATCCCTACCGTTAAATCTACCCAAGGAATTGATCAAACGATCAGATGGGTCCTGAGATTTGAATCCCAAGAACCCGCCTTTGTGAGAGTGGGCTTGGACACGACGGAGCACAGGAAGTGGAACATCAGAAGATTTGGTGATTGAGTAAAAGGGCTTGAAAGTTACATTGCTAGGAACATCAGAGAGCACCGTGACACCTTTGACACTCAACTTTTCGTTTTCTAAGGCCAAGTATTTGTCTAAAGTGTTTGAGACAAGTTTGTTTAGTTGTGGATTTGAAGGATCATTTGGAGGAGCCATGACAGAAAACGAAACAGATGGAAGAAAAAAAAACAGAGCAAAACTGAAGAGATGACTAGAAACAAGAACTCAATATGAGAAAAACCTCCAAGCTTAATGGGTTTTTTATACAGAGTTTAGAGGACTACTTATTTGGAAATTGAATCGTTAAAAGATTGATAGTATATTATCAAATAATATATATACACTGTGAAAGGCAACTATTGAAGTTTGAAGAAATTTCGGGATTTTAATATCTTTGCCTTCCGAGAATATATCGAAAGTAGAATTGGAATGTATAAGTTTTATAAGAATGGTAAGCACAATAAAAGCTAGATGCAGTAGAACAGAGATCGCAAAGAAGATTTTTCTATATATAAGAATGGCAAGAACAATAAAAGCTAAAACGAATTTAATAAGAACACTATCGAAAAAGGATCAACTCAAAGAGATGTGTGCTTGCTTTGTATTCAACTGATGAAGGAAACATGAAGCGTGTGCACTTATTTATAGATATAACAAAGTGGGGTACGTGAGAAAATTGAATAAAAAATTGAATCAAGTAAAGTAAGCTATCCATCCAGATAAGAAATTTGGGCGGTTGGTGTTGTTGGGTTGTAAACCTGAATTCGCAGAGTTTTTCTTAGTATTTGACTATTTTCTGGGGTCTCCTTAAGTAAAAGAGAGAAAAGAATATTTAGAATCGAGGGAGATACTTTGCTTCATCATTACAAACAGTCAAACACCGATCGAGTATTCGAGTGTTAGTACGTTCCGTTGATATAGATTTACATCGAATCACATAAAATTTTATACCCCACCTTATTATTCTTTATTTATTTTCATATGTGATTGTTTAATTGACTTTAAATTTACATATTTCTAATGAGAGTAATGCTAGAAGCTTATAAATCACAACCACTATTACAACTTTTCAATCACAACGCATGTGGCAGCTGATATATCAATTTCAGAATGAATACAAATTAGTAATGATTTATCTCACTTATCCATGTATCCACTCACCGATTGACACCTCAGTTGCCACATGTGTTGTAATTGAAAAGTCGTGATAGTGGTTGTGATGTCTAGTATTACTCATCTTAAAAATTAATTTTTCAAAAAAATTTCTTTAGCTCTCAAAATATTATTATATTTTACTATACTGATCACACAAACAATTTTTTTTTTTTGGCTTTACCCCTACCGGTCGGTCTTCCTTTGGACTCTGTGTACTTTATGCTCCCTTTTTTCTCTTTTAGTGCCGTGATTATATGAAATACGATCGACTAGTTGTTTCCATGGAAATATTACATCGTGCAAACTATTTGTGGAGGACAAACAGTCGAAAATTATATAAAAAAATTGAATTACTTAGAAGATGACACTTATATGTTGTGAATTCTAGAGATAGATTTGAAAAACGTAGTATGTACGCTTTCCAAAAAGCGATATTTGCACCCTCTCTAATTTCTTGTGGGTTTCTTTACAAATAGCCTTCGGGATATAACAAGCCTTCAAATGAATTTGCTTCAAGTAAGAAATAAAATTCACAAATGAAAATATAGAATTTAGGTTTCTGGCAATTGAAAGAATTTTGTTTGTTAACAATATGATGTTTAAACAATTCTCAGCACACTTTTTTATAGGGTTTTTATAGACAGCTGTATCTTTTCAAAAAAGACATTAAAAGAGAGAGACATATCTTTTGAAAATTATAACAACAATTAAAAGTGTCTATTCATTAATAATTGAGTTGTCTTTTAAAAAAAAAATATCAATTAATAAAGACACCTAATCATGAATAGTATTTTTCAATAAACACAGGGTCTGTAATCTGTCAACTGCCAAGTGCCAACTGCTTCACTAATTTAATACTTGACCAATATTAAAAGAGTAAAGCTATTGGACCCAAAAAATCAACCTAAATTTCCAACCCAAACCTATGTGGCAATATCACATGGGATCTTGGAAAAAATGACGTGGACCCATGTTGTGTGTGATGTTGCCACATGACATTTGGGTTGAAATTTGAGTTGGTTTTTTAGGTCCAATAGCATTACTCATATTAAAATTCTAACATTATATGTAAGGTGTCACTTGGCATGTCGTCCATCATTGCATGCATGGGACATGCATGCCGCATGCGTGCTTCAAATTTTCAAGATAAAGAAATTGTTAATGCAAAATATGTGAAGGATTTTTATTTTTCTGAATATGTATTATAATTTATAACTGAGCTGATTAGGTGCCCAATTGTCAGTTTGTCACCGGTGTAAGACTGTAAGGTGTAGAATTTTTTTATTTTACATCTATGTCAATTGTTAATTTTGGTGTATTATAAAAATGAAGTTAAAAAAACTATATACAATTTGATAGTTTTTATTTAGTCTTAATTTTAATTTAATCGGTCTTCGAATCTTCGGCATCCAAAACAATTAGTTAAACAAAATGTTTTATTCATCGCATTTTGTAAACAATTAGTTAAACAGACATTACGACTTACGAGTATATAACAATAAAAAATCAAAAAAATCAAAACCAAAATTCAAATAAAAGTGTACCACTAAATGGAATTTCAATTATTTTACTATAACAAGAAGTTTCTTGTCGTGTTGGTGCTCTTGCCTCTCCTAGCCTTTGTGGGCCATATATACTATAGCCACCTTGATCTTAGCAAAATAATACAATTATTTTATAATGAGTAAACAGTACGATGGAGTTCATAGAGTATCTCTAATCTAATACACCAAATTTTACACCAAATTGTTATAAAAAGAACATCTTGTTTACACCAATTTTTTTTTTCACTCCAATGTAGACCTGGCAAGGTTCCGGTTCGAACCGTGGAACCAGAAATGGAAAAACTAGAAATGGAATCGAAAATCCGGTTCCGGTTCTAATTTTTTCGGAACCAGTCGGTTCGAATCGGATTGTAACCGACGGTTCCTGGTTTTTTTTTTTTTTTTTTTTTTTTTTTTTAATATATAAATATAAATATAAATATAAATATAAATCCTAAATCCCTAATTCTGATCTCTCTCTCTGTCTCTTCGATTCTTCATCTCCAGATCTTCATCTTCTTCATCTTCTTCATCTCTTCTTCTTCATCTTCTTCATCGATTCTTCTTCTCTTCTTTTTCGATTCGTTCTCTTCTTCTTCGAATCAATCTCTTCTTCGATTCGTTCTCTTCTTCTTTGACTCACCTTCGATTTGTTCTCTTCTTCTTCGACTCACGAACTTCGAATCGATCTTTTCTTCTTCGATTCACGAAGTTGATTTGGTGGTGATTTGTAGGTTTGGCCGTTTGGGGTTGATTTATGGGTGATTTGGGTGTGATTTCAGATTAGTGAGAGAGAAACGAGACTGATCTGGTGACTGAAACTTTGAAACGAGACTGATCTGAGATTGATCTGGTCATCTGGGTTCTGAAAAAAAAAAAAAAGGTTCAAACAAACCCGGAGGTTCCGTCGGAACCGAAACCAAAACCGAAACCGAAACCAAAACCGAAACCGAAACCGGAACCGGAAAGGTTCAAACAAACCCGGAGGTTTCGTCGGAACCGGAACCGGAATCGGAATCGGAACCGGAACTGGTGGTTCTGGAATCGAAACCGGAACCAGTGGTTCTGGAACCGGAACCGGAACCGGAACCGGAACCGGAACCAGTGGTTCTAGAACCGAAATCGGAACCGAAACCGAAACCGGAACCGGAACCGGAACCGGAACCGTGTCAGGTCTGCTCCAATGTATCTATACCAAATTTCACACCAAAAGAGCATCCTTAAAGAATATTCTCTCAATAAATATTTATACAATACCAATTAATTTATATTAGTTAATTTATACAATATTCAATAATTTTAATGACATAATATATATATCAAAGTAGGTATCATTTTAAAGATCTCAACGAGATCTTTCTAACGGTATATTTTTTGGGAATACATATTGTTATAATTAAGTGTAAAATGGTTAAATTAATAATTTTTGTAAAAAGTAAATACTGATTTGACATCTTAACGGAAAGAAAAAAAAAAGTAAATTTGGTGGAGGAACAGTACACATCAGGTTTGGTGGGCACTATTCCTCCATCAAATATTAATTGGTGTGGATGGTGTATTGGTTAGAGGAGTTTTTTTTTTGTATGTTTAGTGTTTTAGGTGGGGATGGTGTGTTCATCGGAGTTGATATTGTTTGACCTTTATCATAGAAGAGTAAAGTCGTAAGTGTAGATAAATAATTAATATAATATAAGAAAACTCCAATTATAAAGAGCGATTGGATTTGCGTTTTGATTAAATTAATAAAAGAAAGGTAATGTAATAGTTAATGATGAAGATCATGGATTTCTATCTCTGTAACAATGGAGGACGGTGGTTGATAGTTCTGGAAGTTAAGAAAGTTGCTAAAGTCTAAAATTTTCTCAATTTTTTTAAGACAAAACACTATTCAATTATGAGGTTTTTTTTTTTTTTTTTCCTTGATCCTTCGCTAACCGAGAAAGCAAATAAACCAATTATTTATTATTATTATTATTATTATTATTATATTTATTATTATTATTTTTTATAATAGTCAATGGGTCAAAAGGTGTATGATGTTATTATTATATTTTTCATGTTATAATGCAATTATGCATATAATATGAGCATGTAAGTACAATTTGATCTAGACGTCCATCCCCATTCTTTTACTTGTTGCCAATTCAGGGGGCACAATAGCAATTCGTGAACAATTCAGGAGCAAAAGTACCATTTACTCTAAATAATATATTTGCACATTTACTAATCCAGAATCATAATGAAGGAATTTTAAAAAAAGTTTATGAAGAAAAGATAATTTAATTCCTAATTTATGATAAATATTTATTAAAAGGGTAAATTACACTCACACCCTTAAGGTTTGATGCAAAGACACTTAGATGGAAAATTTTAGTTATTCTACACTCACACCCTTATTTGACCATGGTAAGGTCCAAAATGCCCTTGGGTGTTAGTGTAAAAAAACTTTTATTTTTTATTATTATACAAGGGTATTTTCGACAATACATGGGTGTTAATGTAGAATAACTAAACTTTTCCATCTAAGTGTCTTTGCCTCAAACCTTAAGGGTGTGAGTGTAATTTACCCTTATTAAAATCAGTTAGAAATCAAGTTAGTTGATCTCACACACAAATTGGAAAGTAAAATCTATTTCCTGATTCCCTTACCCATGAATCTTAATTGCATTTTATTTTCATTCATTATTAATAAACATGCCTTGTATTCATAAATTGAAGTCTCCAAGGAATAGGCCCTAGTTTGGAAGTTGTCATAAATGTTCTCAAATCTCACCCGCTTTTGTAAAAAACAATTTAGAGCATCTCCTATGTCAAAATGGTTTGTATACTAATAATTGTTGACATGGTAATAATGTCCTTATGTGGCATAAAAATAGACTTGATAGACAATCAACTCAAAATTTAGTCTCCAATGCTTCCGTTTAAAACACAATTTTTTTTTAATGATGTGTTCATCTTTTTTTCCTGTTTTATTTTTTATTTTATTTCCTTGCCAAAAATATATGAAAAATTAATGTCAATTTTAAATGTTTGCTAAGTCAACCTAAAAAATAGTTGTGCAACGGTCATGCTGATAATGTCTAATATTTTTTTGTCACGTCAGCTTAAGGTTGAATATGCACGGCTGCATTGGAGACACAATTATTAACATAACGTCTATTTATCCTACATGACATCTTTTTTTTTTTTTTTTTTTACAAGTTACGCTTGCATTGGAGATGCTCTTAATATTACAATAATTCAAGATTGGAAGAAAGAAACATGATTCGAACCTACAATCTCATGGTGTTGGTTTGAGGGGCTTCCCACTGGCCAACCCCAACTTGTCTTGGTCTTTGTAAAAGTTGAACAGCCGGTTAAGCATCCTAATTACAGGCTAATTAAAGAATAAAACAAATAATTGCCCAATGTGGCTTGGTGATAAACTAAAGAGTGCTCATTCAGTCTGACGATGTCCTAAATTTGAGTTGCCATACCGTAAAAGGTATATCACCAAAAAAAAAATTAATTTATAAAGTTTTTTTTTTTTATTGAAAGAATTAATTTATAAAGATTTGATTGTTTGAGGTTTATAGAAATCACACTTTAAGTTGATAATATTTCCCTTCCAAAAAAAAAGTTAATAATATTTGATTGGTTAAAGAGCCCATTTTGGCCCATTTAATGTAAACGAAGTTGGGCCTAGAAGGGTCTCAACCCAAAACGACACAGGCTCATGAATAAACATATAATGTTCCAGAATCCTCCACACAATTGCGAAAATCACGGAGACAAACAAAAGCATTAAGCCCCAAATGGGCCAAATCTTGTAACATTGCCGGTTTACTATTTAAGATTTTTTTTTTTTTTTTTTTTTTATTATTAAAATCGAGAAAAAAAATTTGTTAATAATTTATTCTCCCAATTATTATATGCCATATATAAAATAATAAAATATTTTATATAGTTTCTTTTTATATTTCAATTTGAATTTAAATTTGAATTGTTTCCATATTATTTTATATTTCCATTTTATGTAATTTCCTATGCCTATAATAGGCTTCTATTGTGACAGAATTAGTATCACGAACAATAAAATTATTCATCTCTTTTATATATTTTTACATAGTATCAAAGCTTTGTTTGATCCTATAAACAAGCCCTTCATTAATAAACCATTTGAGTCGCCGTCTGCGATAGCAGGGGGCGGCGTCGTTTGTAACTTTTCCAATTGGCTTCCGCTAGTCATTCATTGCTTTTGATTCGGATCACCTCCAAAGTCAATTTCAATCTGGATCATCTCCAGAGTCAATCAACATCCCGGATCACCTCTGAAGTCAATTTCAATATGGATCACCTTCAGAGTCAATCAATATCTTGGATCACCTCCTGACTCATTTTCAACCCGGATCACCTCCGACTCAATCAATATCCCGGATCACCTTCAACTCAATCAACATCTTGGATCACTTTCGGCTTAATCAACATCTCGGATCACCTCTAGTTTAATCAACATCCTAGATCACCTCTAACCCAATCTATATCCCAGATCACTTCCGTCCCAATCAATATATCAGATTACTTCCGCCCCCAATCAATATCTCAGATCACCTTTGGGCCAATCAATATATCAGATCACCTCCGGGCCAATCAATATATCGGATCACCTCCGACTCAATCAACATTCCATATCACCTCCGGCCCAATCAACATCCTGGATCACCTCCAGATTCAATTATTGTTTCGGAGCACCTTCGAATTTATCATCATGCCTATTAGGCTTCATTTGCAAACTCAATTTGGCTTTGATTTGCCACATTGAGTTTGAGGGGGAATGTTAATAATTGATTCTCCCAATTATTATCTAATTCTCCCAATTATTATCTACCATATAAAAAACATTTTATATGGCTACCTTTTGTATTTCAATTTGAATTTAAGTTTTAATTTTATCAGTATTATTTTATATTTCCATTTTATGTAATTTCCTATGCCTATAAATAGACTTCTATTTTAATAGAAATAGGGATCGTTTTTTTTTTTTTTTTTTTTTTTTGTCAGAAGACTGAACAGTCATGAATTTTACTGAAAACTAAATAGTGACTGAAACCTGAATCTGAATGACATGTTTGTTTTTTATTTTTATCACCTCTGAATAGAATGTCAACTTGTTTGTTTTTAAATATAAAATGGTTTTAAAACAAGTAATTTGATATTTATACCCTTATTATTATTAATTATTATGTATTTTCATTTTATATGATACAAAGAACTAAATAAAAAATAATTTAACAAATCTTAAACCATTTTTATGTAATAATTACAATATATTATTCATGACTAAGATATGATAAATAATTTTGTTTTATATATATATAAAAAAAAAAAAAAACAAATAGGATAAATAATGATTTTGATTTTAAAAAAAAATAAATTTGAATTGAAGGTTCAACGATGGTTGAAAGTGATTAATGTTTTTTTTTTTTTTTTTTGAGATGTTTATCATAAGTGATAGGCTAAAAGAAAAAAATTTGTATAATATAAAATTATGATAAAATTGGAAATATGTTATCTTTGGTAGGATAATCTTGGAAGAAAATATATTAAATGCAATTCAATGATTTAGAATTAAGTTAAAAGTCAGAATTTCTTACTTTTTATTTTAAGTTGTTTGACCAATTAAACAAACAAACAAAACAACTTAATAATTTATATACAGCCCCATTAAGTTTTATGTGCAAAAAACAAACGAACCCTTAGTATTACGAAAAATAAAATTATTCATCTCTTTTATATATTTTTACAGAAAGAAAGATGCAATTTGAATATATATTTTATTGCCTTTTAAAAGAAAATAATGGGGCCATTTGTTTTATTATCTAAAGTCTTATAAGACCTGAATTTGTTAGACATATCGATAAGTCTTATAAATTAAGATACTATGATATGTTTGTTTTTTCATTTTTGATGACTTATTACAAATGTAAAATTGATTAGGTTGTGTTAGGGTTTCTTCAAAATTGAGAATTTTTGGAAAATTGATTATTATGATTTTATTATGTGCGGATAAAATTGTAAATGTATGAATTTTTATAGGACAATTGTGGAAATTTACTAAAAAACTCTATTGTAACACTTTTTTAATAAGATAAAAGTCAAAATTTTTTACTTTTTCTATAAGACATATATGTCTTAAAATAAGATATAAGTGGGAAAAACAAACAAACTGATTTATCTTAATTTAAGATATAAGAGGCAATAAGTCTTATTGTGAAAAAAACAAACAGCCGTAGGCAATTCAGTGAATCAATTGGAAAAAAGAAAAAAAAAAAAAGAAAAAAAAAGAAAAAAAAAAAACCTGCATCTAATTTTGTCAATCTTTTATAATTTGAAGAGAGTGTAAAGTTCGAGCTTTTTGCCCTTTTAAAGATAAATAAAACAGGCTCTTCAGCGAACCATTATATTTTTTGTCAATATGCATCTATATTTGTCAATCTTTTAATTTGTTCTTTCATCCAATTTCAGTTTTTTTATTTTATTTTATTTATTTATTTTATTTTATTTTATTTTATAGCAAAAATTTCAGTTCATTTTGTCTTCTACAAAAATACCTTATTTTAAGGGTGCGCATTTAATGGATCGGTTTATTTTTAATAGAACCAATAAAGTTCGGTTTTTGAAAATATGAACCGATCCAATAAAATTTACAAATGTGAACCGATCAAGAACCAACCGAATTGGACCGGTTCAGTTTTTTCGGTTTTGGTCCTACTGGGCCAAATTTATGGGCTTTAATTAGTACACATATTTTCATATTTTAATTCTTTTGGGCCTACGACCAAATTAAATTATGGGCTTGAACAAATTAAAAATACTAGTTTAAAATAATATTTAATAAAAGAACCAAAGAAAAAAATATACGTTGTGTTGCACTTTCATAGTTTTATAGTTTCATGGACCGTTGAACATTAAACTAGGTTTTTTTATTTTATTTTATTTTATTTTTATTTTTTTATATATATAAGTTGGATCTCGCTTCAGTTTTCCGGTTTGGGATAGCGAACCGGGAAAAAACCGATCCAATCGGTTTTCAAAAAAATGAGAACTGAACTGATCAACATAAGAAAATCGGAAATAAAAAACCGATTGGATTGATTCGGTTCGGTTTATTGGTTTTTTGCCCACCCCTACCTTATTTAAACGATTTGTCGTTTTCATTATTTTGGTATATTCTTTTAGGAAAAAAAAAAACATTTTGGTATATTCATTTCCTTCTTTTTGGGTTCATTATTCACTTTTTTAACCGTTTATGCTAAAAACTCAAGGATATATTCAACCAATGTATTAAATTTCGTATGAATTGTTGTTAAGTAATTAGGTAACATTTATTTATGAGATCAATTGATAAATGAGAATAAAACTCATTAATTTGACCGAACTAATCTTTAATTTCTTGCAAAGGGAAACGCAGGATTCGAGGAGAATTAAATGAAAATGAAAATCCAAGATTTGTGATTTTTAATTTTCATATATATACCTCAGTCAAAGTTGTGTTTCATGACCATTTGTCAATGTTCATCTGCTAGATTTTATTATCATATAGAGCAACTAGTAGCTTTACAAATCATAACATGAAAAAAAATGCACCATAATTGTCAACCTTTTTGTAAAGATGTAAAAGCGTAGGTGTTTGAGAAAATGCTTCACTGAAGCTTTACCAACTCAGACTACAGAGTCTGGTTTTCAGAGAGTTTTCATTTCTTAACTTTTCTCAATAATGAATTGAATACAGAGAATGTACATATATATTGTAGGATCACACTTCTGGAATGTTTCTAACTAACATTCCTAGATTTACGGTCATCCAATAATCTTGCCAAGTCAGCTCTGATAATAACTGATTTGGCCCCTAAATTCTATTAGACAAGTCTTCATCTGCAGCCGTTGCTCTGATACTTATCAGTATTGATACACGGCTGAGATTCATCATTGAGACCGATTCTTGACCTTCGAAGTATTGTGGAAGTGTGATTGACATTTCTTGATCAAACCATTTCCTGATGCTCTGAGAAGCACAGGATCATTGGAGGCTTTAACATCAGACTTACTAGTAGCCTTAACATCCCCCCTCAAATTGGGCATAGGTTTGGAAAACAAGCCCAATTTGTCACATAGAAATTGAAACCGAGGAACAGGAAGAGCCTTGGTAAGGATATCAGCTTTCTGAAATTCAGTAGGAATATATTGCACAGACAGCTGACTAGAGGCAATTTTCTCACGTATGAAATGTACATCTATTTCTATATGTTTGGTACGAGAGTGAAAGATCGGATTCTGAGCTAGAGAAGCAGCTCCAGTATTGTCACACCATAGCGTAGGAGTACCAAATCGAACAGCCAAGCTCAGCAAACAAGGACTTGAGCCACAACACTTCAGAGGCAGCCTGAGATAGTGCACGATATTCTGCCTCTGCACTTGACTTGGCAACCACCTTTTGCTTTCTAGAGAACCAGGTGATTAAGTTGGATCCCAAGAAGACACAGCAGCCACTTGTGGAGCGCCGATCATCAATACAAGAGGCCTAGTCAGCATCAGAATATGCCTCAATAAACAATTCCTTGGCTGGACAGAAACGAAGACCAACTGATGATGTTCCTTTCAGAAACCGCAGCACCTTTTTGCAAGCTTGCCAGTGTTGGTCGGTCGGTGCTACTAAGAATTGGCTCAATTTGTTTACTGCAAATGCAATATCAAGCCTGGTATAAGTGACATATTGAAGAGCCCCAATGATGCTCCTATACAAAGTGGGATCTGCAAACAGAGAGCCAGACTGTAGAGATAGCTTCAAACTTGAACATAAAGGAATGAGGCTAGGCTTAGAGTTAAGCATGGAGGTCTTTGACAACAAATCATGAATGTATTTTGTCTGAGTAAGATAAAGACCACTGGAATCCCTATATGCCTCAAATCCAAGGAAGTAATTTACTTGCCCCAAGTCCTTAAGAGCAAAACGTGAGTGAAGAGCTGCAATGGTGGTCTTGATTAGTGAAGAATCACTTCCTGTGACAAGGATATCATCAACATATATCAGAAGATATACAACTCTGCCAGCAGCTCTTTTTATAAACAAGGACACATCAGAGGTTGAGGGAGAGAAGCCCCATTCCAACAAAGCTCCATTCAGCTTTTGAAACCAAGCTCTAGGAGCTTGTTTTAGACTATACAAAGCCTTGTGCAATCTGCAGACATGGCTAGGCTTAGAAGCATCTACAAATCCAGCAGGTTGTTCCATGTACACCACCTCTTGCAAGTCACCATTAAGAAATGCATTATTGACATCTACTTGTTGGATTGGCCACCCAAAAGACACTGCTAAGGTAAAGACAACCCGAATGGTTGATGGCTTGATAACGGGACTAAAGGTGTCTGAAAAATCTATCCCGGGAGTTTGATGAAACCCCTTTGCAACTAGCCGTGCTTTGTACTTTAAAACCGAGCCATCAGGGTTATATTTCACTCTAAAAACCCATTTGTGCCCTACTATGTTCATCCCATCAGCTGAAGGCACTAGTGACCAAGTATTATTTCGTAACAAAGCACTATGTTCTTCAATCATGGCCTGTTTCCATTTCGGATCAGCCAAAGCAACTTTAACAGAATTGGGTTCTGAGACTAAGGCCTGATCAGGAGATTGGCATAATGCAGAATACACCCTAGGTCTTAGAGAACCTGTCATAGACCGTGTCACCATTTGATGAGTTGAAGGAGCTGCAGCAATGCTTGGAGGCACACTTACTCGTGAAGAAGAGAGATCCACAACAACAGAAGAACAACCATTATCTGCACGATATGTACCAGGACTTGAACTTGGTATTGGCCTAGGATTATTTTGAACTGTAGTCATAGACATCCTAGGAGCAGATGAGGAAGACAGACTAGGCTTACGTTCAGAGGGAAATATCATCAAGTAGGGAAACTCAAACTCATGAAATAACACATTTCGAGAGATGAAAACTTTACCAGAAGAGCTGAGGCATTTATAGCCCTTATGTTGAGGACCATAGCCAATAAACACACATTTGGTGGAATGAAAACCAAACTTGGTTCTAGAGTAAGGTCGTGTGTAGGGAAAACAAGAGCAACCAAAGGTTTTAAAATAGGAGTAGTTAAGCTTTCTTCTGTATAGAACTTCAAATGGTGACTTTCCTCTCAATACAGAAGTGGGCAGATTATTTATAAGAAGAACTGCAGCATAAAAAGCATCTGACCAGAACTTTAATGGAAGTTGTGCTTGAGCTAACAATGTAAGACCTGTCTCCACAATGTGCATGTGCTTTCGCTCAGGCATACCGTTTTGTTGGTGTGTGTAAGCACACGAAAGCCTGTGGGTTATACCAAACTGCTGAAGACTCGAAGAGAAGGATTGAAACTCCATTCCCATATTAGACTGAAGAGTGAGAATTTTGGAACCAAATTGAAGTTCAACTTGTTTCTTAAACTTGAGAAAGACTGAAAGAGCCTCTGATTTTAAAGAAATGGGAAATGACCAGGTGAATCTAGTGTAATCATCCACAAATGAGATATAATATTTGTGACCTGTTGTGGATATCATGGGAGAAGGTCCCCATATATCAGTAAAAATTAACTCTAGAGGGACTGTAGACTTGATATCAAACTTTTGAAAAGGTAACTGATGCATTTTGCCAAGTTTGCAGGCATCACACCACTCAATATCAGACTTGTGACAGGAAACATTTAGTTGTTTTAACACTTGCTGGAGAACTTGCCGACTGGGATGGCCAAGTTTATTGTGCCACAAGGTCACACTATTTTTATTATTGACTGAAGTTTCTTGTACACAATCATTAGCAACCATATTTACACAAGGAACTTGCTGTGTACATGTTACATGAGAATTCTTACATGGTGAGTTCTCACTAACAACAGACTTCTTATTATACAAAGATGAAGAAACATTTGAAAGGAATACGACACCATTTCTGGACTGAACATCAGCTTCTTGACCCTCAGCTTTCAGCTCTAATTGATATAAACCATCCTTAAGCAAACCTTTGAGAAGAATTCTCTTGGAATCCTTGTCCTTTATGAGACAACAATCACCACAAAACTCAGCTATTGCATTGTTATCTTGAGTAAATTTAGATATGCTCAATAGATTTTTTGCTATATGTGGAACATGCAGGACATTTCTCAGTTTTAAGGATTTAGCAGGACATGTGTGTGAGACAACAGTGGCATTTCCAATATGAGCTATCTCTAGTTGATCACCACTACCAACAGTAAGTTTTTCACAGCCTTTATAATGAGAGAAGGTTGAGAGCTTACCAAGATCAGAGGTGACGTGTCCTGATGCTCCACTATTAGCACACCACACAGGATCAATTACTGATTCAGGAGAGGCAATGTAAGCTAAAGTTTGGTTATAGTTTTCCTGGAAGTTGTTGTTGGAATTGCTCAGATTTTCATGTGAACTTGATCCTGAGCCATTGCTTTGATTCTGGCCTTGTGTGCCTGAGTTGTTAGCACTGCCTGAGTTGTTGGTATTGTGACTGGTTGATGGACTCTGATAACTCCTGTCAAACCTATTGTATCACCTTTGAGCAGAGTGGCCAATTCGGCCATAAATTTGGCATGTTGGCTTGTTATTATTGTTGCTCCAATTTCCTCTCCCTCGTCGGCCTCTATTACCACCATCTCGTCCACCAGAATTGTAACCACCTCTACTATAGTTTTCCTACCACCTCCTCCATTGTTGTTATGTGTTGCCAAATTTGCTGAAGGACTTGGATCTACTTGTGTGGTAGGATTTAGGTGTTCAATTCGTTGCTCATGTATCATAAGCATGTACTGAGCATCATTAAGTGAAATAGAGTTTTGTTGGGCTGTTAACATCACCACAACTGCATCAAATTCGTGTCCAACGCCATTAAGGACAGTCAGGAGCAGATCACGATCTATAACACTATCTCCAGCTGATTTCAGACTATTACCAACATTCTTGACTTTGAGAACAAATTCTGAGACTGAGCTTGATCCTTTTTTCATATTTCCAAGTTGTTGCCTCAACTGCATTGTTCTAGCCATCGATTGATGAGAAAACAATTTCTCAAGTGTTCTCCATGTCTCAAGAGACGAGGTACATTATGTGACTTGACCAATTAAACTTTCACTCAATCAAACTTTCACTCACGGTAGATAGCAACCAACTTAGCAAGAACTGATCCAGCCTTCTCCAGGACAGAAAATCTTTGTTTATCACCATATCATTCTCACTTGTATTCGAGTTAAGAGGATCGACAAACTTACTTGGACATAATCTGACTCCATTGATGAAGTCTTCAAGCTCTAATGCTCTGATTGCAGGAAGAACAAGAGCCTTCCAGTAAATATAGTTGACGCTGTTGAGTTTCACAGGGAGATTGTAGTTCAGCGTCTTGGCAATCATCGGAGATTCGATTGTTGGAAGAGGATTTGATGAGGAACGAGTTTGACTCGATTGAGAGGGTTGCGCTGTTGATAGAGATTCTTCCATGATGATTTGATCAAGAGCAAGAAAGCTCTGATACCATGTAAAGATGTAAAAGCGTAGGTGTTTGAGAAAATGCTTCACTGAAGCTTTACCAACTCAGAATACAGAGTCTGGTTTTCAGAGAGTTTTCATTTCTTAACTTTTCTCAATAATGAATTGAATACAGAGAATGTACATATATATTGTAGGATCACGCTTCTGGAATGTTTCTAACTAACATTCCTAGATTTACGGTCATCCAATAATCTTGCCAAGTCAGCTCTGATAATAACTGATTTGGCGCCTAAATTCTATTAGGCAAGTATTCATCTGCAGCTGTTGCTCTGATACTTATCAGTATTGATACACGGCTGAGATTCATCCTTGAGACCAATTCTTGACCTTCGAAGTATTGCGGAAGTGTGATTGACATTTCTTGATCAAATCATTTCCTGATGCTCTGAGAAGCACAGGATCATTGGAGGCTTTAACATCAGACTTACTAGTAGCCGTAACACTTTTTCATTCTTTCTCTTGTTATTATTGTTGTTTTTTCTTCTCTAATGTTTGTAAAGCGTTTGATTGCGAATCACATGAATCTGATCAAAATAAAGTTGCTTCTATCATCTTTTTTTTTTTTTTTTTGATTGATAGCAGAAACACTTTTTCATTCTTTCTCTTGTTATTATTGTTGTTTTTTCTTTTCTAATGTTTGTAGAGCGTTTGATTGCGAATCACATGAATCTGATCAAAATAAAGTTGCTTCTATCATCTTTTTTTTTTTTTTTTTTTTTTTTGATTGATACCCGAAACATTACAAAGAGAAAGTAAACACAGGGCCGGGATCCAGCCAAAGAAACTCCCTGTTAGAGGAGAAAGCCAATAGAGCCAGCTTATGAGCCAAGGTATTTCCAAAAGCGGAGATCGCTCGGCACATACAACAACCAGCATCTAAGAGAAAGGCCTTAATATCATTTACAATAAATTTTGAATCCCTAAGAGAAGGGAGAGGATCATTTATAACATAAACTGTTAAAGGAGAAGAAACCTCAGCAATATCAACTCTAAAATTATAGAACTGGGCAAACATAAGACCCTCCCTCAAAGTAATCAGATCAGCAACCTCAGAGATAAAGTTCCCAGGCAATTGGTTTGAACGAGCAGCCAGGACCTTTCCTTTATCGTCCCGAATAGCAGTCCCAATACCTATCGACTCGACATTCACACGTCGCACAACTGAAATATTAAGCTTAAAGAGACCTGGAGGAAGGAACCTAGACAGCAGAAGGCCTTATAGCTGGACGAGAAGGCCTAGAAGAGAAAGCACGCTTGGAACCTTGGAATTCCGAAAGAAAAGCTTCAGCCCCAAACACCACCAACTCAGCACATTTACATTTACCACTGTTCACAAAAGAATTTCTGTTCTCCCACAAAGCCCAGGCAATGATACAAAAACGACATAATTCTGTCTTACCAAAACGTTGGAGAAAAAATAAAAAGATATCCACCACTGAAAGCTGGACCACATCAGGAGGAAAACAATCAAACCTAGCACAACTCCAAGCCTTTTTAGGCCCCTTACACCAAAACAGAGCATGAGCAGAAGATTCACACGGAGCAGCACAACAATTACACCTAGGGGAATCCACAATCCTTCTCCTACGAAGATTTTCCAAAGAAGGCAACGCATCCAGACAAGCACGCCAAACAAAAATACGCACTTTCGGCGGCAAGTTGAGACTCCACAAAGTGTTCCACCACTTCTCAGAAATAGAAGAATTAGAAGCAGAAGAATCTAACTTGTTCTCAATAGCAAGCCGATAACCGCTTTGGACCGAATAAACCCCATTCTTTTCGTAATGCCACCTGAGATAATCACTACCACCACGCCAACTGATAGGAATAGAAAGAACACTATCCTTATCAACAGGTAATAGAGCACTCTTAATCATGTCAAAATCCCAACCACGCCTATGACTAGCAATAAGGTCGGCAACAAAGAGCTCAAAATTAGGATTGGAAGTTATAGTTTTGAAAGAGGTTGGCCTAGGGATCCAACAATCTTTAAAAACTTTTATACTTTTGCCATCACCAACCACCCATCTTAAGCCATCTAAGAGTAAACTCCTACCCCAAATCAAACTTCGCCAAATATGAGAACACTCTACTTTGACAGAAGCTGACAGAAAATCCCCAAACCTAAAATATTTAGCCTTCAAAATTTGGGCAGCCATAGTATCAGGACCATTCAGAATTCTCCAAGCCTGCTTGGCCAAAATGGACTGATTAAAAGAAACCAAATCCTTAAACCCTAACCCACCGCAACGTTTAGGTTTACACAAATTATCCCATTTAATCCAACTAATCTTCCTCTTCCCACCTCTAGAACCCCACCAGAACTTTGATGTCATAGCACTTAGATCTTTGTAAAGCCCTATAGGAAGCTGGAATAAACTTATCGAATAGGTTGGGACAACCTGTGTAACCGCTTTAATCAAAACCTCTTTGCCACCAAAAAAGAAAAGACTATCCTTCCAACCCCTAAAATTCTTCCCCATTCTTTCCTTAATGTCATTGAATAGCGTAATCTTATTTCTACCAACCATCGTGGGGAGACCTAGATACTTGTCATGACTATTACAATCTGCAATACCCAATAAGGCTTGAATTTCAGAACTAGAAGCCAAATCTACATTCGGGCTAAAAGTAATATTCAATTTTCGGAGATTGATTTGCTGACCTGAACCGCATACATACACAGCAAGAATCCTCTTGATACACAACCCACTTTCTCTATTAGCCCTACAAAAGAGAATGTTGTCATCAGCAAAAAACATATGACTCACCACAGGGCCTCCATGACAGCACTTAAACCCAAGACCCCTGCCATTCTTCTCAGAACCACCAAGAGATTCTATTTCCACAACTCCAAACTGGTTCCATAGCTGTTCAATCAACCCCTTAAAAGCCTCTCTGTTCACCTTTTTCCCAGAAAGAACCTTACCCATTAAGCAACGATCGACATCCGCCACACCATCCTGTTGGACTTCTTCCGGTATCTCGTGTATCCCCACATCTTCATCTGCTAGTGAAAGATTTTCATAAAGCTTCGCTATTTCTAAATCCATAACAAAACAGAGAATATTTCTTTAGCAACCATAACAAGGCTGCGAATGCACGGGGATTCCCTAACCCACGTACATTCCAACTCAAGCCAATCATAATTCCCGGCGTGCCTGGGCAACAGGCACCGCCGAGATAACATCTTCCGAATTAGAAACAATAACCTTGCCTTTCTTCAAATTTCTGCTCTCTTTGAGAGAATTGAGAACCACTTTCCGTTTACCCATTTGAGTACCCAAACCTTTACCTTTCACGCTAGGATGAGTTAGACCTGCCCTCGCTGTGCGTTTCCATTTTTTTGAACATTTCGTCTTTAGGGAGGCAATAACTTCAGCCATCTCAGATTGGACCATTGAAGTATCAAAAATTACACCACCATCTGTATCTGCACCGCCCACCAAACAATTAGAGATACGAACTAAACTATCAGAAACCAACTGGACCTTCTCACCAACACTGGACTCAGTTGGGCCCTCAACCTATACATCATTACCCAATATCGACCCAGGCCCAACAAACGGAATTAGGGATTCCACGTTGGCCCTCACCTTCCCCAAACTCCATTCAACCCTGTCGTACGCTTTACTCATATCCAACTTGATAGCCATCGTACCCTTTTTACCAGATTTTTTCCGAGCTATCGAATGCAGAGATTCAAAAGCAACTAGAACATTATAAAAAATATGTCTACCCGGAACGAAAGCAGATTGGTTAGGGGAAATTAAATCTGGAAGATAAACCTTTAATCTTGAAGCCAAAACCTTAGTCACAGTCTTGTACACTACACTACACAAAGAAATCGGACAAAAGTCTTTGGGAGAGGCAGGGTTTTGAATTTTCGGAATAAGCACTACATTGGTGGAATTAAACTCTCTGATAGAAGAAATACCATTAAGCACACTAAGACACACTCTAGAAAACTCCTCACCAATAACTCCCAAAAATTTCTGAAAGAAGATGGTATGGAAGCCATCTAGACCCGGAGCTTTAGTCGGAGGCAGGTTACGTTAGAGAACGTCTTAGGTTTGGTGATGGGTTTGTTATGGATTGTAAGGGTAGAAGTGGGGGTCTTATGTTATTATGGAGGAAAGATTTAATGGTTTCCATTCTTTCCTTCTCTGAAGGTCATATTGATGATATTATCCTTATGGAAGATGGTTTCCAATGGCGCTTTTCGGGGTTTTATGGAGATCCTTCTCCTGGTAAGAGAGTGTTTTCGTGGTCTCTTTTGCGCCGTCTCAGAGTTACAGATAGCTTACCTTGGGTGTGTGGTGGGGACTTCAATGAGCTGTTGTGTTCGAATGAGAAATTGGGTGGCTTAGAAAAGTCTATCTCGGGTATGATTCGTTTCAGACAAGTGATAGATGATTGTGATCTTTTTGATTTGGGTTGCTCGAGTCCCAGACTTACTTGGAATAATAGAAGAGATGGGGTTGGTAATGTTCAGGAGCGTCTGGATAGATTTTTTGCTGATAACCGGTGGAGGGATAGGTTCGGTTATATCAAGGTGGAACAGTTGGGATTCAATTCTTCGGATCACCGTCCTATCCTCCTGACTTTTAAACAGTTTAGTGGTCCTCATAGGAGCAGAATTGAGTCTTTTCGTTTTGAGCCTTTTTGGCTGAAAGAGAGTGATTTTGCCAGTGTTGTGGAGAATTCTTGGAAGGATTATGGTTCTTCGGGTTTGGTTGATGATTTTAATAAAAAGCTCAGTTGGTGTGCTTCCAGATTAAGAGGGTGGAGTAATGTTCGTTTCAAGAATCTTAGCAATCAAATTTCTGTTAAGAATAGGGAGATTGAGAAGTTGTATCAGTCTTGTGACAGGGCTGGGGTCGTGTAGTCGATCAAATTATTGGAAGTTTCGGTTGAAGGGCTGCTTGAGTGTGAAGAATCCTATTGGAAGCAGTGTCCTCGTGTTGATTGGCTGGAGGCGGGTGACCGAAACTCTAAGTATTTCCATGCTAGAGCCTTAGCCAGGAGGAGAAAAAATTGTATTGAGTCACTTGTTGACAGTGGTGGTTGTGTACATAATAGTGAAGCTGGTTTGGCCTTTGTGATTTAGGAATATTTCTCTTCTATTTTCCTGTCTTCTTTTCCCTCCAGTCATAATATCAGGAACTGAGGAAAGCTACTGCAGGTATTACTTCTATTATAGTAGACCAATCTGGTAAGGGAAACTTCATTAACATTCAAAGTGCCATTGATCACATTCCTATTAACAACGTTGTATGGATACGTATCCAAATCTCACCCGGAAAATGTCAGTAACAAATTCACATTAACCTGCATCATGTCTAATTGATTCTACTTCAAATCTTATTCTATTTTACTAATATTTTATTAATTACTTTTTTCTGAGATGATTGTTTTTACTTAATGTGTAGGGAGAAGATTACAATTCCATACAAACAAACCATATATTTTTCTTGAATTAAGAAGCTGGCAGCAAATTCACAATTGTTGAGTGGGGCGACCGTGACAAGATAGATATATAGTAGTGCTACTTTTCTTGTATTCCTAATAATATACTTGTTAAAGGCTTTACATTCAACTATTCAAGGTACGCATATATGAGATTTTGTATATATCAAAAATATTACCATTTATTTTATAGGTAGTTAATAATTTCATATATTTATGTTTAACAGAATATATACGAACAACAACATACCGATTGATATAGAGCATAACCAAGTTGCACAAGCTAGGCAGTAAGAATATATGGAAATAGATGAGACGAGGTTGATTCGATAGTATATCCCTCACACCTACACAATACAGTTAGAGGTTCGAATCCTTCTCCTAAATAGTACGTACTTCGAATATATATATATATATATATATGGGCGAATCTAAGGGGGGCCATAGGGGTCATGCCCCTAAAGGGGGCCCATTTATTTTATAGGTATTTCATAATTTCATATATTTATGCTTATCAGAATACGTACAACAACATACCGATTGACATAGAGCATAACCAAGTTGCACAAGCTGGGCATCAAGAATACATGGAAATATATAAGATGAGGTTGATTCGATGGTATACCCCTCATACCTAAACAATACAGTTGTGGGTTCAAATCCTTCTCCTAAATAGTTATATATATATATATATATTATACAGTTTTTCTATTGTCAATTCGTACTGACAATAAATATATTAGGACGAAGAATGTGAACCACATATTATGGAGAAGTTTTGACAAGTGCATACACTTTGAATCAAAGTATGTAAATCTAGTGGTCCACATTCTTCGTCCTGATATATATATATATATATATATATATATATATATATATATATATATATATATATATATATATAATTTATTATTATATAATATTCATATTATATAATATATGATATTTATATTATATAATATATAATTACTAATATATAATATATATTAAAAAATATATAATAATATTTATATTTAATATGTTATATATATATTATAATAATATATATACTTTTATATTTTATTATTATTATCCATAATATATCATGTTATTATGAATGTTTTATAATTAGCTGGTATTTTGGTCAAAATCCAGTTAACTCCATTCCATTTCGTTATTAACCAAACAAAATAATATTGATTCAGAGACTAAGGGGGGTGTATTCAATTAGGATTCTTGAAGACATTTAAAGACATTATAAATCCCGGTGTATTCAATTCGGACATTTAAAGACTTTAAAAGAGTCTATGTTAATCCATTGGTATTCAATTCAGATTTCTATGGACTTTTAAAGAATCCTTTTTAATCCGGGTGTATTGAATTGAGACTTTAAAAATGTCAACAAGAATCAAGGTGTATTCAATTAGGACTAGATTTTAAAGGATTTTCTTATGTCATGGATTTTGGTGGACTTGATGGTGAGAGATATAAGTATCAAATGTCATAATATGTCTGGCCTCCTCCCCAAAGATTTTGGTGGACTTTGCTCTCTCTCTCTCTCTCAAAAAAAAAAAAAAAAAAAAAAAACGTGTTGCTTCTTCTCAAAATCCTTTTATCTTTTTGCACGTTGATGACCCTTTTGGACTGTATATGCCAAGCTCAAAATCCTGCCACATCAGAATTATACACAGTTGAAAACCAACGAAGGACATCACACTACCACTGCCATTTCACCTATGAGTACTGCTCAAAGAGTCTTTATTAGCTGCAGTTTAAGCGAAAGAATGTTCTTTAACTGCAGTTTTCACTTTTGGCTACTTAATCTGATAAGAGTTGTAGTTATATAATTAGATAACTTAGTGGATTTGCAAAATAAATCCCCAAATTTCACTCCAAAAAGGAACAATCTTGCAACTACCCTCGAACAGAAGAAAACCAGAACAAGATAATATTCTCAATAAAGCAAAAAAGTATGATTTGTTGGGTGGTTCTGTTGACACCCAACAAATATGATTTTTTTTTTTAAAATTATTTAAAGAAAGAATGCTGAATAATTTTTGCCTAATTTTTTAATTAACTAATTTGAATAAAAAGTAATATAAATTATTTGCACTATATCTATACCTACCGGTGGATTATTAAGAGCTTCAGTGGTTAATTCTTGTAAGGTTTCGAGTAAAGGGTTGTTCATTCAATAACTATATTTGTAACTATGTCTTTGATGTTTCTCAAAGTAGACAAGGACAAAATAACACAATAATTATATTCTATACACCATTTGTTCCATTAACAATCTCTCAAAACAACTTTGGTTCATATAGTCATATAAAAAACAACACATCTTACAATATCAATGTGTTATCCAGTATTGACATGACACTGTTTTAGACTTGATAAATATATAAATCAATTACCAAAGCTAGCTGAACCTAGGTTCCTGACTTTCCGTTGAATCCAGTTGCTAACCAAAACCATTGAAACCGTGTTTACAAGTTTAATTGTGACCCTAACTTCCAACTCCACATAAAAACGAAATTAAGTAGACGTGTTGGTGGTGTTAGATTTATTCAAAATAGAAATGTGTTGATGGTGAGAGATATAATTAATTCATAAACAAATGCATAGATGTATGTTTTTTGCTTAAAAATGATAGTTTTTAATTAAATTCATAAATGGATGCATAGACGTATGTTATTAAATTATTATATAGATAACGTGATACGTTTGTCTTATTGAAACATAATACATGACAAAAAAAAAAAAAAAAAAAAAAAACCTATAAGGAAGCCATAAGCAAAGTCCAAATGGAGAACTAGAAAGGGAAATAGTTGATTAAGGAGGTGAAAAGTAATATAAGAGAAAAGGAAGAAAGCAGAGATTGTTTTTAGTACTGTAAATTGTATTAATAGATCATATTGGTTGAGTGTATAGATTGTGCTATTGGGCCATATAATGGTATAATTCTCCATCTATAATAGAAGTCAGAGATAACAAATCCATGAAAGTCCATGGATGCCTAAACAAATCCATAAAAGTCTGAGATAGATGTCTAAACAAATCAATAAAAGTCCATATGGATTTATAAAAGTCCGTATAAATCCATGAAAATCTATCACTTAAAAAATGTCTTTAAATGTCCGCAAGAATCCTAATTGAATACACCCTCCTAATTCTAAAGTTCCAACCAAACAAAAAACTCAGTTTTCCTTCCATTTCCATTCCCATTCCCATTCTCATTCTCATTCTGATTCTCATTACCATTTTGATTACCATTCCACCATGTAACTAGAGATGGCAATATTCCCCGTGGGGCCGGAGCCCCGCGGGGCCCCGCCCCGAACGGGGCGGGGATGGGGGATAATATTCGGGGATGGGGACGGGGATGGGGATAAATCTTGTCCCCGAATGTGAAGCGGGGCAGGGACCGGGGAAGCACTCCCCGCCCCGTCCCCGCCCCAATATATATATATATATATATATATATATATATATAATATTCAGTTTTTAAAAATCATTTAATATTTTTTTTTTTAAGAATAAATAGTTTTTTAACTTTAAAAAATATATATATATATTCATCTCCGGACTCCTAATTGGTCTACTCTCTCCTCAATATGGCTATTGCTATTCCCCAATATGCTCATCAAGTAGTCAGATAGACTATCTATCAAACTTCTCCTGCAAATTAAGTAGAAAAAATATGCTCATCTAATGCTTTTCTCCGGTCAAAAAATAAGCAAAAAATATTTTCTCCAGTCAGACTTTTTATACAGGCAGATAGTAGCACTAGCAGGTGTGTATTCCTATTTCCTCATTTGATGCATTTTGAATTTTGTCTTGATTTTATTATCCTATTGAACCTGACATGAACTTGACTCAAAGTTTCTATAGTTTAATCATATTTAATAAATATAGATAATTGTTAGATTTTTATTTTATTTTTTATTTTTAATTGTAAGCAATCAACAAACAAACAAGCAAAGACATATATTAAAACACGAAATAAAAAATAAAGAAAAAAACCCATTAAAAAAATAAGTTAAAGTACAAGAAGAAGACTATATAAATTTCTATTTTATTCTTTGTTTTAAGTTGTGATTTTTAAATATATAGTTATATTAGACGGGGAATGGGGCGGGTATGGGGAAGGCCCCTCCAACGGGGAATCCTCGACCCCCGCCCCGCTTCTCTTAATGCGGGGACGGGGACGGGGATGGGGATGGTTTTGAGGGGCGGGGATGGGGATGGAAAAGCATTCCCCGACCCCGACCCGCCCCGTTGCCATCCCTACATGTAACCAAACATGGCCTAAGTGGATGCGCATTCAGATTTCTTCCGAAAAATACTGGTTTGTATTTGCAAGTTTACTTATTGCCTTTCTATTTAAAAAAAATTATTTAAATTTTTTTTTTTCAGTGGGACGTTAGATTGTGAGTTTGTTTTTTAATGTGTAGGGAGAAAATTACATTTCTACCAAAAAAACCATATATTTTTTTCATGGATCAGGGAGTGTATCAACGTTTATCTAATGGGGCGACCATCAAACCATAAATGGTAGATGTACTGTCATTTCTTATGCCGATAACATTGTTGTTAAAGGCATTACATTCAAGGTATCGGTGAATTTTATAACCTATCTTGTTAAAACTTGTAAAATGTTTATAGTTTATCACATAATCTATATTAGATTTGACATCAATATAACATATCGGATATACTCTAAACTTTATACGTCTAAAAATTGTATAATAACATGAATACGTACAACAGAAAACAATATATTTACAGGTTAGTTGTTATATTCTTATGTTAACAGAATACATATATTGTACCAATTAGCGACTCGTCACCTCCAAATCTCAAATAACACAAGCCGTGGCAATTGCAATAATAGGAGATAAATCAGCTTTTTATCACTGTGCTTTTGTTGGACTGCAAGATACCTTGTGGGGATGCCCGAGGACCGAGGTCGTCATTATTTCCGTGAATGTTACATTGAAGGTGGTATAGATTTCATTTTTGGTGCCGGCCAATCCACATATGAGGTTGGTTTGTGATTTTTTATTATTGCAACAACATTAAATTTTCAATTTAGTTTTATTTCCCACATTTTAACTTTAATTTTTGGGAGATTTATAAAAAAACTCCTTGAGAATTTTTGTTTTAAAAAACGACCATCTAATTTCGAATTTAAGCAGAAGAAAAAAAAAACCCCCTTATTGTATACCAAATTAAAATCACCTTATAGCGGAGTTTTTTTTTTTGTTTTTTCTTATTATATATATATATCTAAACTTGAAACCTCAGGATGGAGTTTTTGGTTTATTTTATATATAAACCACATGTAGTGGCGGCGACTTGAACCTGATTTATTGTCAGGTTTGATGATCGCCCTTTCCACTGGCCAACTCAAATCAATAGAATTATCATAAGCAACTAAGTATTACAAACAAAGAAAGTTTTGACATGGAATCAAGCCACCCAAAACTAAAACCTAACAATAGTTTTATAGTAAAAGAAAAATAAATCTAAAATTCATTATACATTAGTATCCTATAATGCAATCGAACAAATCTAGAAGCAACTCCAACATCATAGTTTATATTGGCAACTGAACCAAAATCTAGGTTATAAAATAAAAGGAAAATATGACTTAATTGATACTACATAATAATTTTTAATTTCTTCTTAACTGATTTTTGTGTTGGACTCGAACATGAGATGTGCTACTTGCTGCTTATATGGCCATTTTTTTTAAAAAAATTTTTTGACAATATCTATTAATCCAGTATCATGTAATTTTTTTAAAAGCTTTCGCCATTGATAGGATTCAAGCCGCTGACCTGGGAGTTATTTACCCAAACCCTAAGCCTGTCCATCTACCATATGAGCTACGCCCTTATTGGCGAGAAGACAAGTGAGTTAAAAATGAATATTGATGAATAAGAAAGCATATTCATATTGTCTACAACACACATATGACGACAAACGAGTTAAAAATGAATATCGATGAATAAGAAAGCATATTCAATATTCATAATGTCTGTAGGGGGTCGACCTACTGTTGATGTGGATCGGGTCGGATTTGTGTCAGGCCCAAGGCAACTGGGTCAAGCATGTCGAATGAGGATGTCGTCTTCTCTAGGAATCTGTGATGGAGTTTGTCGTTCGACTTCGTGTAGAACCTGCAAAAGAATAATAATAGAAAAAAGTACAAAGATGAAGAGAACAAAGAAATGCGGGTCAGATTGTTATAGCCTTAGGTGTGCTTGGGCTGAGCGTTTATCATACTTGAAGTTAAATTCCGGTGGACGGAATGACATCAAGCAGAGTTTCAAGATGCTTAAGAGCTTTGTTGGTTGTTGAGATTCTATATCTCCTCCTTTTTGTAGTCGATAAGGGGATATTTATAGGCAAAGAGCCTTCTCCAACGTTCACCTCATGGAGGTTTGATTGTGGGAGGATTTTTAGGAGAGATTTTAGGAGCGATTTGCTCTCATTCAAGTCGACCGGCCGTTACAACCGTTTTGCTATTAAATGTGGTAACTGCTCATTGAATGTGGTAACTGCCATGTTTGACTGAGTTAATTGCCACTTTAAATGAATTGGAGGGTGGGTCGACCCAAAATATGTGGGTCTAGACCATTTTCAGCATGAAGACTTGGGCCTTTTTACGTTTGGGCCCATGAACCATTTTTGGCTACCACAGTTAGCCCCCTACTCTCTGAGTTGAAGCTTTTAAGTCAAGAGAGTAGTTTGTTTCAATCGAACTCTTTCGTTGAGGAACGACAGATAGATTTATCGAATAAAATGCGGGGTCGATCGACTATCTGCTATTACATTGAATTCGCGCACATGCGTTGTGGGTCGACACGACCATTTTTAGAAAATCGCGTACATGCGTTATGTGGTCGATCAACCATCTCAATTATAAAATCGCGTGCATGCGTTATGGGGTCGACACGACCTTTTCATTTGATAATTCGCATACATGCGTTATTGGGTCGACACAACCTTTTCATTCGATAATTCGCGTACATGCGTTATTGGGTCAATCGACCATTTCATTTCACGAAATCGCGTACATGCGTTATGGGGTCGATCGACCATGTCTTTTAATTCGCGTACATGCGTTATGTGGTCGATAGACCTTTTTATTGATAAATCGCGGACTCACGTTATTGGTCGATCCGACCAGTTCATTGATAAATCGCGGACTCGCGTTATTGGGTCAATCCGACCATTTCATTGATAAATCGCGGGCTCGCGTTATTGGGTCAATTCGACCATTTCATTCACAAATTTCGCATACATGCGTTGTGTGGTCGATTGACCTTTTCTTAAATAATGTAGAAGTAAAATGCGATAATCGTAACAAAAGATGAAATAGATAAGGGTTAGAAATGATACTATTTTAAGTAGGATGTTCCAGTTGTCGTGTATTTCTCGACCGTCGTGGTCTGTCGACTTGTACGCTCCTCATCTTCCTCCCATTTGATTTGGGCCCATGTAGTGGTGACCCCGGTTCGGTTTCGGTTCGGTTTCGGACCGAAACCGCCGGTTTTGGTTTGGGTGGGACCCTAAACCGAAACCGAAACCGAAACCGAAACCGGAAAACCGTTTTAGTGACCGGTTTCAAACCGCCGGTTTTCGGTTTCCGGTTTCGGTTTCGGTTTTTCCCGGTTTCGGTTTCGGTTTGGCCGGTTTCGGTTTCGGTTTTTTTTTTTTTTTTTTTTTTTTTTTTTTTTAAATTGTTTTTTTATTATATATTTTTACCTTTTCAACCTTTGATTATTATATTATAAAGATTGTTTGGGTTTCCGTTTTTTTTAATATTTTTTTTATAAATTATTATTTTTTTAATTTTTTACCTTTTCATTGATTATTATTATAATAATATATCATAAAGATTGTTTGTATGATTAAAATCTTGACAAATAATAATAAAATCTTGTATTTATTAAATATAAAATCATGAAGTTGTAAATAAAAAAATATTTACAAACATTTTCATTGAAGTATTTAAGTATTTCACAATGTTTAGAAGAAAAAAAATTGACATTTATTAATAAATACAATTTTACAATTTCACAAAATAAATAAATAAATTACAAATTGGCCTTGAAGGCTTGAATTCAAATATACAATATTACAATGTAACAAAGTTAAAATTAAAAAAAATTAAAAATAAAAATATATCGGCCTTGCACTTAATTTTTTACCACAATTAAGCTGCCTACGTATCCTCCACCAATGTAGAGAAATCAAAGGCCACGTAGTTCTTTTACCTTTAATTACTTGCTCGGTGTTGGAGGTTGGAAGTTGGAACAGAATCTATTCGCTGCCTTCCGTTCCCGTGGTTTGGTCACCTTCGAAGAAGTCGTTCACTATCTCCGGCTGGAGTTCTTGTTGTCTATGTTTTGCTTTCGTCCAATCATCAACACACGACTGCATTTCAAGTGATTGTGGACACATAGCCGACCGTCTTGGGTCTAAAATATTTCCACCTGCACTAAATTCTTGTTCCACAGCAACTGTAGAAACCGGCGTTCCAAGAATTTGTTTGGCAATAATAGCCAAAATTGGATATTCCTGTTCATGACTCTTCCACCAATCCTGAAGACTAAATTTATCATCTGGAAATTTATGATCGTCTTCTAAATACCGGTCAAGCTCAGAGATAGATTTAGATGAAGAAGATGTTTTTAATTTTTTGGATCTTTGGGAAAACAGTAGATCCCCTAAACCCTGTAATTTAAATTTTGAGGAAGAACTACTAGCACCAGATGGTCCAGATGTGGGTTGGGGTTGTGAAACCGGCACGTTCAAAGACTGACCATATATTTGAAGATATTCATCGTATAATTCATAAAGCAAAGTCTTAACGGAATCACAACAATCAAGAACATCAACATCAACTTCTAAATCTAAACATTTGTAATAATTAGATAAATAGACCTGCAAACATTCTAATTTAAAGCGTGGATCAAAACACGATGCAAGCAAGTAAATATTTGGAATCTTCTCATAATACTGACACCATTTTGTTTTCATGGCAGCAACACATGGACTCAATTGAACATCGAATTCACAGGCACTAAATGCACCAACAACATTAACACTTTGAATAAGAAATAAATGAGTAGTGGGATAGTAAATACCAGATAAAGCATTAGTAGCATCATTAAAAACACGTAACAATTCAAGAATTTTTATACATACATCCCAATGGTTCAATTGAAGAGAAATTGAAGGAACATTATAATTAATAAAAGAAACTAATAAATCCTTATATTCAACACTTTCACAAAGTAACTTATAAGTTGAATTCCAACGTGTGGTAATATCTCGAGAAATTTTTTTTGGATGCATACCATTCTGACAGCAATATTTTAACCATTGTTTCTGGATTTTGCTATGCCTCCAGATATAGTTAATACTATCTCTAATTGGTCTAATAAAAGCAGAAAGCTTTGTTAATCCAGCTTGAACACATAAATTTAAAACATGGCATACACAACGTTGATGAAATAATTTACCCCCAAAATAGGGATTGCACAAATCTGTTAACATAGGAATAGCTGCGGTATTGCTTGCAGCATTATCAAAGCCAATAGCAAAAATTTTGTTTAGTAAATTATACTCTTCAAAAATGATTTTAAGGAGTCGAAAAATATTTTTAGCCGAATGCGAGTCATCAAAAACACGAAATGCGAGAATTCTTTTTTGCATGTCCCAGTTATTGTCCATATAATGACATGTGACACCCAAATATGAATGACTACCAAAATTGTCGCTCCATATGTCGGCACATACAGAAACGCGACCTTGAAAATTTTCAAAAAATGTTTTCAATAATTTTTTTTCTTTTTTGTAAATGCCATTTAGTGTACGTGTGAGAGTGGTTCTAGGAACACGTTGCATTGCAAGATTTAATGCATTTTGACAGTAATTAACAAAACCCACTTTCTCACCAAAACCAAAAGGTAAGTGTTCAGTTGCAACCATTAATGCTAATTGTTCTCTATTTTTTTCAGACGTGTAATGAAATAATTGATTAGAAGAGGTTGCGTACCTAGCAATTTGGGCTTGGTTATTCGCCATCGCGTATTCAGACGGGTGAGTTTTTCTGACATGAGTCAACATCGTGCCATATCCGAAGTTTCTTGGAACCTTGTATGTTTTGGGGCAGTAATTGCACTGGATGTGCCAATATGTACCATCAAAATTAATTTTCTTCATATGCACTTTGAAGAGATCGGACTTCATCGGCTTTTCTTCTTCAGCATCACCTTCACCTGCAAAAAAATCATCCGAAGGGGGTGGGGGGTTAGATACATTTTCATTAATATTGGGGGTATTGTAAGCGGGGTTGAGTCCGTCGAACTCGGGATTAGGAGTATAAGGCTGATTGGATCCAAATCGATCTTCAATGAACTGCTGAAAAGTCACATCGTCGGCAATGACAGCATCACCAATGTTTTGCAACAAGTTTTCCACGTGACCCTTTCCTCTATTCACATTTCTTGAACCATCTCCCCCACTTCCACTTCCACTTGCCATTGAAAAATTAATAACAATAAAATTTAGATATATGTAAAAAAAATATTGTTGGAATAATGATGGTAACAAAGTAAAAAAAAAATAGATGATTGAAAAAAAAATATTGTTGGAATAATGATGGTAACAAAGTAAAAAAAAAATAGATTATTGAAAAAAAAATATTGTTGGAATAATGATGGTAACAAAGTAAAAAAAAAAATAGATGATCGAAAAAATAAATATTGTTGGAATAATGATGGTAACAAAGTAAAAAAAAAAAATAGATGATTGAAAAAAAAAATGTTGGAATAAGACTATAAGAGTGGTGAGGAAGTAAAAAAAAAATATATGATAGTAAAAAATATAAGAAATAAATATTTTATGCTAGAAAAAAATATATAATAAATTATTTATATATGAAATGAGAAATTGAGAATTAAAGAAAATTGTAAATATATAGAGAATTCAGAAATTGAGATTGAGAGAGATTGAGAGAAGTTGAGAGTTGAGATTTGAGATTTGAGAGAGTGAGAGTGGTGTGAAGAAAAATAGAGTGGTGGGGGGTATTTATAGTTTAGAAGAAAGGGGTGGGTTTGCAAATAGAGAAAATAAAAGGTTAAAAAAAAAAATTGAAGAAACTGCCGTTGGGACTGGGCTGGCCGCTGGGCGTCAGAACGGTCGTCTGCCTGAGCCGCCCAGTGCCCAACGGCACAATTTGAATTTTTTTTTTGAAAACTCATGCCACGTGTCAGTGGCTAATTGGTTTATATATATAAATATTTTTTTTTTCCCTTCTAACGGTTATAAAGAAGTATTCGTTCAGACGCTGCCACGTGGCAGCGTCTGATTGGTTTTTTTTTTTTTTTTTTTTTTTTTAAACCGGCGGTTTACCGCGGACGAAACCGTCGGTTTTATCCGGTTTCCACTCGGTTTTCGCTCAGACGCTGCCACGTGGCAGTGTCTGATTGGATAAATTTTTTTTTTTCGTTAATTGAAAACCGGCGGTTTAACCGAAACAGGCGGTTTAACCGCCGGTTTTGTCCGGTTTTCTCCCACCCGAAACCGAAACCGAAACCGAAACCGAAACCGGAGGGTTCGGTTTCCTACCGGTTTGAAAACCGCCGGTTTCGGTTTTCGATTTTCGGTTCGGTTTTGACCGTACTGTTCCGGTTTAACCGCGGACAAAACCGACGGTTAACCGGAACCGGGGTCACCTCTAGGCCCATGCTTTTGCCAGTACATCTTCCATTGTCTTGCATGGATATTTGGTAAGCTCTTTGTAAAGGTCAGAGTCGAATCGGAGCCCCCTTCTAAAGGCGGAGATCGCAGTAGCCTGGTTGCAGTGTGAAATCTGCACCTTTTCCTTGTTAAAGCGTCCGACATACGCTCTTAGGTTTTCGTCACGCTTCTGTGTTATTGCGTAGAGGTCGTCCGACTGCTTTTCAAGCTTTCGACTGCTTGCAAATTGCTCCACGAATGTATCTGTAAGTTGTGCAAAAGAAATAATAGAGTTATTGGGCAAATTAGTATACCATTGTAGAGCGGGACCACTAAGGCTGGATCCAAAGGCTTTGCACATGCATGCTTCTCTTAGGTCGCGTGGGATTGCAATAGTGAACATCCTTTGTTTGTACTGTGCTATGTGATCGTCCGGATCTGTCGTGCCCTCAAATTGCTTCATGTCTGGGAAGCTAAACTTTCTTGGCATATCGACCAAGGTGATCGAATCAACGAAGGGTGAGTCAGCGAAGCTACTCGCTGTGCTTTTCTTGATTGGAGTTGGGACTCCTGGGATCCTTTGGATGAAGGCTTCCATTTCTGTAAATCTTCAAGAAATTTCAGGGTCATCAAACAAATGTAAATTAGGATTAGATTTTACCAACTTCGGTGCCGACTGGAGTGACACTGGTGTTCTAAAAGCATTTTCTGTTCGTCGATCCATGTCTGTAGGTGCGACTGGAGCTATCCTGTCGACCTCCAGTTCGTCGTTTGGAGTTGGGACTGGGAGTTCAGGTGCAACATTGGATATCTTATTGATCAAGGCTCGTAGCTCGACATTTGTTGCTTTGATCGCTACATTTTCCTCTTCGAGCGCCCTCAACTTCTCTGTGTCTGCAGCCATCTGGGCTGTCAACGCGGCGATCTGCTCCTCGACAGTTGGTGTATCTCCATCTCTAGACATGTTGAGAAGAATTCCAGTTGATTCGACTAGCTCGCTTGTAAAGTTACGATAGGCCCCACGGTGGGCGCCAAACTGTAGGGGGTCGACCTACTGTTGATGTGGATCGGGTCGGATTTGTGTCAGGCCCAAGGCAACTGGGTCAAGCATGTCGAATGAGGATGTCGTCTTCTCTAGGAATCTGTGATGGAGTTTGTCGTTCGACTTCGTGTAGAACCTGTAAAAGAATAATAATAGAAAAAAGTACAAAGATGAAGAGAACAAAGAAATGAGGGTCAGATTGTTATAGCCTTAGGTGTGCTTGGGCTGAGCGTTTATCATACTTGAAGTTAAATTCCGGTAGACGGAATGACATCAAGCAGAGTTTCAAGATGCTTAAGAGCTTTGTTGGTTGTTGAGATTCTATATCTCCTCCTTTTTGTAGTCGATAAGGGGATATTTATAGGCAAAGAGCCTTCTCCAACGTTCACCTCATGGAGGTTTGATTGTGGGAGGATTTTTAGGAGAGATTTTAGGAGCGATTTGCTCTCATTCAAGTCGACCGGCCGTTACAACCGTTTTGCTATTAAATGTGGTAACTGCCATGTTTGACTGAGTTAATTGCCACTTTAAATGAATTGGAGCGTGGGTCGACCCAAAATATGTGGGTCTGGACCATTTTCAGCATGAAGACTTGGGTCTTTTTACGTTTGGGCCCATGAACCATTTTTGGCTACCACAATGTCTATGACACACACATATGAGGACAAATGAGTTAACAGGTACGGGATCCCACACTTTTGTCGTGCTCAATTCAAATAATGAAAACATTTCAACTAAAAATATTATCTAATAATGTTTTTAGTTATTTATTAGGTGTGAAAACATTTTTCATGTTAAATAATCCAAAACAAGATGAGATTGGCCTAATGGTATACACATCACACATACACCAAGAGGCTGTGGGTTCAAGTCCCAAAATCCCGACTATTTAAAAAAAAATGTTAAATAAGCAAAAAATCTTCACTTTTGGTAAGAAATAATAAGCATATTCAAGTTAGACAATTGCATTTGAGATCTATCCATCATATGTGGTAAGAAATTCTACCAAAATACATAATAACATTGGAGATGATATGAGGGTTAAGCCTAAAATATTCATTATTATTTTTTTTTTTTGGGCTCATTATTCACTTTTTTAGGGTTTTCACAAAATTAGAAATAAAAGCTCAAGGATTTTTATGAACCAATACATAAAAAAAGTAAAGGATATTTTCAAGAGTGGCGATATTTGTTCCTCTTAGAGCATCTCCAATGTAAAAGTGGTTTGCATACCAATAATTGTTGGTATGCTTCATATGTGGTATAAAGATAGACTTGATAGACATTCAACTCAAAATTTGATCTCCAATACTTCTGTTTAAAACACATTTTTTAATGATGTGTCCAATTTTTATTTTTATTTTTCTGTTTTCTTTTTTATTTTATTTCCTTACAAAAAATAGATGAAAAATTAATGTCAATTTTAAATACTTACTGACTCAACAAAAATAATAGATTTGCAACAGACCATATGAAAGTAGACGGTCATATTGACAATGTCTAATGTTTTTTTGCCACATCAACTTGAGATTGAATATGCACGACAACATCGGAGATACAATTATTAACAAACTATCTATTTATCCTACGTTTTATCTATTTTTTCATAAGCCACTCTTGCATCGGAGATGCTCTTAAAACCTGTATATACACCCCAAATTAGTATGTTTTTGAAATCCAATAATATCCTCGAGTAAAATTACGAATAAGACTAAATAATTTGTACGTACACCCACTAATAATTATTAATTAGTTTTCTATTTTAATCTTTTGTGAAAAAAAAGTTTCCTATTAATGATTTTATATTAATATATATCATTAAAAACTCTTTCCATTTTATTAAACCCTTGGTTCTTTTTTAAATACTAATTTGAAATATATTTCAATTTCTTTTAAGGAAATATAAATTATTGCTAATTATGGAGAATGAATCAAATATCCAAAGTTGGTTGTGAAAAAAAATAAGTTTTAAATTAATTTTATTATTTTTATTAGAAGAAAAAAATAATTGTGCATTTTTTTCTCTATAATATATGTATATTTTTTTGGAAAAAAAAAAATCTATATATTTTAAATTTCTTTCAAACACATTTTAGAATTTTTTTTATTTTTTATTTATTAATATTAGTTGTTCTTCAATTTCATCAAACACTTTTCTACTTCCAAATCAATTGAGATATGGCACAAATCTTGCATCCCTACAACTTAATTTCATATATAGAAAATGGATGTCCAACCGAAAAAACCTCAAATCGAAGTGATATGGACAGGAAACAATCAAGAAGAAATGAAGGGAGCTACTTGACATGAGGAGAGAAAAAAAAATGCATTCTGATTTTGTGGAAGGAAAACATAGAAAAGAAGTGAGGGAAGAGATAGAACAATGATATAATTAGAGATAATAATAAAAATTTAAATAATAATAAAATTAATTAAATAACAAAATAATAGGTGTAAGTGATGTGTACTTTTTTTTGTTTGGTTACAAAAATACAATACAATATAATTAAAGAAATGATATTTTTGCCATTAAGTGAGGTCTATATACAAATTAGAATTTTTTTTTTAAATTTTGATATGTGTTATTACGAAAGAAGTGTATATACAGTTTTTAGAGGTGCTATTATCGCCACTCTAATTTCAATCCTTAAGGGCGCTTTTTTTGAGCCCGATAAACTTGGGATTTGACTATAATAGTCCAAAACCCACGTCTGGCTCAGTAAAAGGATTGGGATACCTTTTCCCAGCAATACAAAATAATCCCATCAACCCAGGACTAAATAAACCCACAGCTTCTTAGGGTTTTAGCTGTCATGGACTAATAATTGCAATTGTTTTTTTTTTTTTCAACATTAATTGTTACTTTCTTCTCTCTCATCATGATCAAAATTTCTCTTCTCTCTCTTCAATCAAAATTTAAGTTTATATGAAAAATAATATGGATTTATTTTATTTTGTTCTAAAAAATTAACTACTTTTATTTTATAAAATTATGTTAAATATTTAAATTTATTAATATATAATTTTGTATTATTTTACTCAACTATATTTTAAAATATTTTTATTATATATAGAAATATTTTTTTATCAAATCCAATCATATTTAATCTATAACCATATTAAACACAAAAAAATTATTATTATATTACAGTCTCATGTTTCACCAAACACATCATAGTATTAATTTAATCAAATCTAGTCAAATCCAATCATATCTAATCTCAATCCTATCTAATCCTATAAAATAGTTCAATCCAATCTAGCGCATCAAAATGTGCCTAAAAGTAAAGGATTCTTAAGGAGTTCATTTTTACGCACCATTCTTAAGGGGGTGGGAGTGTCCAAAAGTTAACTCAAGGTTAACAAGAAAATAATCATAAGGGCAAACATGTAAATTTATATAAAAAATTAAATATAAAATTATTTAATAAACATTACAATAAAAATGTCAGATTTAATAATAATAATAATTAAAAAAAAAAACTAATCTAAACTCAAAAAACCATAATCCCATCTTCATCTTCTTTAACACTCAAACCCTAACAGCCACACACCATGGTACTTAAAATTGATAGATATACCGAAATATCCACCGATATATCCCTATTTTGGAGGGACTGATATCGAAACAGGCAAATATCCAATATTTTGTAGAATATCCGGCCGATTTCGAAATACCCGTAAAAATCCACCGATATTCCCGAAATATCCCGAAATTCCCAAAACTTCATGAATTTCACCCCGAAAGTCCATGGATATTTTGCATATTATTAAAATAACTTTTTTAATCCTAAACAATTAAATAATTGTTAAAATAATTTAGCTTGAAAATTATTTTAGAAGAAGCATTAACAAATTTATAAAAATTTCCAACATAATAGTAAATAGTAAAATTATTGAATACTTGAAGTAAAATTGGATAAAATACCAAAGAGTGGACGTGTAAAATATGTAAAATTTTGTGAAAGCAATCTGAAAAAAAAATTGTTTGTGACTCAAATGTGTAAAACTAATTCCAAATAGTATTAAATATGTACCAATCAATTTATAAATATGTAGAATTGATTTTTTTGTAACTTTGTGCCGACATTCCAAATAAAAGAATCTTAAAATATATGAGCCACTGTATCAAGTTCTGAGACCGGTTGATACAGAAGTTATACCCACTATGCCTATCGTGTATGAGTTAATGCGTGTGATGAAAGATACAGTAAAACAACAGAGAGGGAGTAAATGGGTTCTAAACATTATACAAGACCGATGGAATAAAATGCTCAATCACCCACTACATGCTGCATGTAAATTTTATTTTGGATTGTTTGTCATTCATAATTAAAATTTAGTATAGTATTTATACTAAAATTATTCTTTTTTTTTTATTATAACTTACTATTTAAACCCAAAGTACCAATATAGAGACAATATTGGGGATAATTCGGATCTTCTGAAAGCCGTACATAATGTCTATGTGCAATTAGACACCGAAGCTGTAGGAATTGCTAATTTTGGAAATGAGGTAAAAAGTTACAATTTACAACCAATTTTATAATTCCAATATTATAAATTCTTTGCATGTGAGTATTGTGTCATATTAATATATATTACATACATATTGATCTCATGAATGTAGCTCACATACTTTAAGGATGGAAAGAAAAGTTTTGGTGAACGAACAACCATTGCAACTAAAAGCAAAATGCAACCAGGTATATAACTTTTATTACAAAAAATTACATATTAATAATATCATTGAAATAATATTCATACTTATAATACTTAATAATTTTTATTACAGCTGATTGGTGGGTAATGTATGGAAATTGTGCTCCATCATTGAGTGCAATAGCAATTCGCATACTATCACAAACATCATCATCTTCTGCATGTGAAAGAAATTGGTCCACATTTGCTTTAATCCACACAAAACAAAGGAACCGTCTTGCCTATTTTAAGCTTGAACAACTTGTTTATTGTTATTATAATATGAAGTTGAAACTTAGGGATATGGCAGCTGAAAAAGATAAAGTAAATGAAACTGATTTTATGGATCTACTTCAAGTAGCTGCTGAAGCAGGAGACGATAATAAGAATCCTATTTTTAACTGGGTTAGACTTGCCTCCTTGGATGATGCCGAAGGAAATCCTGATTTACATATTGCTTCTCATGCTCAAGACATGGGAATAAATGTTGAACAAGTGATTAGAGACGAAGTTGGTGTAGATCTTGGAGTTATTGTTACCAGCTCTTCCGATGATCAACATACCTCTGATGTAAAATAGTGGAGGAAAATATGATGGAGATGATGGAGATGATGGGGATGAGGCAAGAGGTTGGGATTCTAGTGCAGGAGGTTTGAATGATGGTGCAACAAGTTGGGATGTTCGTGCTGGAGGTTAGGATGCTGGTGCAACAGGTTGAAATGCTAGTGTGGCGGGTTGGGATGCTCATGCAGGTAATTTTGATCAAAATCGTGGTAGACAACATGGAGGAACAAGTCAAAATGTTGAAGATTCTTTGAATATGACTCTCTCCTCAATGAGTATAGACACAGAAAACAATTCTTTGGGTGATTCGCAGACAATGTTAGGTTCTCATGTACCAAATTATGGTAGTTATGGTGGCTGCAATATATTTGATTATCCTTCTCCACAAATGTCATATGCAATACCTATGCATGCAGATCAACAATATCCACCAAGTTGGGTAAATCCAAACTACCCAATTCATGGATCAGTTCGAAGAGATCAAACATCATATATGTGGCATATTAATAACTACATTGAAAACTATGCAAGCACGTTTTATTGGGAAAATTATTGTTCGAATCAAGATAGAAATGTATCTTATGTATTTGAACCAGCAAGGAATTCATTTTGGTTTTAAATTTCAGATTATTATGTATGAATTATGATTTATGATAGAATCTTGGAAGTGTGGAACTATTACTATATATATTTTAATGATAATTTTGTTTATTAAATATTTAATCTCTTTATATTGTATATAATATTGTAAAAGTGAAACAAAATATTATTCTATTAAATACTCAATTTTAAAAATTATATACAGACTCTATCTATGTTATAATTTATAATAAACTCATAACTATGATAATTTATCATTGAAATATGATTAATTTGATATATAATTACTTGTTTAAGCTTGTCCTAAAATTTCACAAAAAAAATCTAACTTTAGATATAAATATCCATCATTTTTTTAATTTTTGACGGAATATCCACCGATATTGATAATATCCCCGATATTTTTGTAAATTTAAAAGCCCGATATTGATACCGATACCGATATTATGTTCCTTGGCCACACCAACACAATCATCTCTAGGAAAAAACACTCGCACTATCATCTAAAAACAAAATTGAAAAAAAAAAAAAAAAAAAAAAAAAACTTCTCCAAAAGACAAAAGTCGAAATTGAAACAATATTTTTTTTTTTAAATTGGAATCATCATCAACACCCACATCAATACATTATCTGTTCATCACCATTAACACCCATGACCCAACAGAAATCAAACCCACTCCAACACCCACACCCACACGACCGACGCAACATCTTCTCTCTATCTTCCCTCTCTTCCTCCTTTTATCTCTTTCTTTCCATCTCTCTCCCCCTTCACAACAGGTTGAACTCGGTTCTGGTTCAAATTCAGATCTGGTTCGATTCCAGTTCCAGGTCGAACCCAGCTGTATGCGAGAGCGTGAGAGAGATATGTTGGTTCGGTGGTTGTGGTTGTGTGTGAGAGATGTCAGTTTGGTGTATAAGAGAGTTAGGGAGATTATTTTTAGAAGATGGTGGTTTCTGGATTCTGGTGTCGATCTGGAAAACTATTTCCAGTTTTTTTTTTCCAATTGATTTTCTGTTTTTTTTGTTTTTTTTTTTCCAACTGATTTTCAAAAAAAAAAATTTCAATTTTTGGTTTGGATTATGGGGTTTTTTTTTATTTTTTATTTTTTTATTTTAATTCAGGTGTTGTTAATAAAAAAAAAAAAAAAAAAAACTGAAATAAGGGTAAAATTGGTAGAACAACCTCTAAAATATATAATAGTTAGAGAGCTTCTCCTTACATTCCAATATTTTTCTTTTTACACTTCATTTTTAAAGACGTACACTCCATTTTAAAAATTTAAATTTAAAAAAATTCTAAAGAAACTTTCTTTTTTCCAAAATGAACCCTTTTATCTTTTAGCACTCCTATCTAAAGACACCCCATTTTAAAAAAAAAAAATTCTAAAGACAATCAATTTTATTTTAATATTATCCATTTTGAATACCTCTCTTTAGAAAATTTGAAACAGGAAATGGAAAAGAGACGTGAAATAATCAAATGAAAATAGAATAAAGAATAACACTGAACAAAACTGAGGAGATCAAAACTGTTTTTGAGATCAAATTGTGAAAATTGGAAACAATATTTGATTTCCTTTTTTGGATTTTAAGTTGAGTAAAAAAAATTCTAGAGAAAAAAAATAATTTTAAATATATTTTGCTAAAAAAAAGAATTATATATATATATATATATATATTCTTGTGATGGTGATGATTGAACGTGGTTGGTATTTGAGAAAAATAAAATTGATTTCAAATTTGGTTGAACAAGAATTTTATATATATATATATATATATATATATATATATATTTATAAAAAATTGGTGATGATAATGATGGAGGATTTGATGGTGTGTGAGAAAAAAATTATTTTTTTAAAAAGAAGAAAATATTTTAGGGTTTGTAAAACAGGAAAAAAAAAACACAAACACTATGTTTAGATTGGTGGAATATGAAAGAAAGGAAATGAAAGGTAAATGAGGAAAGGAAATGAAAGTGTTTTTAATGGTTGTTGTTTGGATGGTTATAACTACAAAAGAAATGAAATGAAATCAATCTTATTTGGAGGGGAGAAATAAATGAATAAATTTTATTTTATTTACGAAAATAACATTCTTTCAATAATATGAATACCCAATATTAATAGGGTTAGCTTTTGGGATATTGAAAAAATCATTAATTTTGGATTTGTTTCCTTCCTTTTCCTCCCAAATTTGGGTGAAACGAGAAGAAATTATTCCCTCCTTCCCTTTCCTTCCTTTTCCTTTTCTTTCCCTCTCATTTAACAATCCAAACAAGATATTAGAAATCTATCCAAATCTTTTCCTTTATTTTCTCTCATTTTTCATCAAACCAAAAATAATGAGAAAAAAAAAAAAAAAAAACCTAAAGATGGAAAAAAAAAATTATTTCCTAAAAAAAGTAATTTGGAGTGTCTTTAGAACTTTTTGGTCTAATTTAGTAATTTTAATTCAGGTTAAAATTGTTATTAAGAAAAAAATAATAAAAAAAAATGAAGTATAAACAGATAATTAGTATAAAATTGTCTAAGAGTTGACTTTTAGACACTTGGCACTTGGCAGAATACATGGATGGGAGTAATGTTTAGAGCGTGAGCAAAAATGAACTCATTTTTAAGGTAACATTTTTTTATGAGATCAATTGGTATATGGGAATAAAACTCATTAATTTGGCCGAATTAATCTTTAATTTCTTGCAAAGGTAAACACATGACAGGATTCGAGGAGATTTGTGACAGATGAAAAATTGCTGGATCCTCTCGTGCATATCGATCTGGATTTTCTTTCTCTTCCAGTAGGCAGTAGTCAGTAGATTTTAATTTCCATATATAAATTTTTTCTTTCTCTGCCACAATTTTAATTTTCATATATATACCACAGTCAAAGTTGTGTTTCAAGGCCAGTTATCAATGTTCACTTGCTAGATTTTATTATCAGATAGAGCAACTAGTAGCTTTACCAATCATAACATCAAAAAAATGCACCATTATCAACCGTTTTCATACTTCCTCTTGTTATTATTGTTGTTTTTTTCCAATGTTTGTAGAGCTAATTCTACCGTTATAGTAGACCAATCTGGTAAGGGAAACTTCACCAACATTCAAAGTGCCATTGATCACATTCCGATTAACAACGCTGCATGGATACATATCCAAATCTCTCCTGGAAAATATCGGTAACAACTAATAAATAAACATTAATTAACCTGCATCATGCCTAATTGATTCTACTTCAAAGCTTATATATTGTATTTTACTCATCTATTATTAATTACGTTTTTTGAGATGAATGTTTTGACTTAATGTGTAGGGAGAAGATAACAATTCCACACAACAAACCGTATATTTTTCTTGAAGGAGCAGGCAGCAAATCCACAAGTGTCGAGTGGAGCGACCATGACAGTACAGTTACTAGCGCTACTTTTTCTTGCATTCCTGATAATATACTTGTTAAAGGCATTACATTCAAGGTACGTACGTATATATGAGATTATGTATATAGCGAAAATCTAACTACAATATTTATTTTATAGGTAGTTAATAGTATCATATATCTATGTTAAATAGAATACGTACGATGTACCGATTGGTATAGCGCAGAACCAAGTTACACAGGCTTTGGCAGCAAGAATATATGGAGATAAATCAGCTTTTTATGACTGTGCTTTTACCGGTCTTCAAGATACCTTGTGGGATGTCCAAGGCCGCCATTACTTCAAAGATTGTTATATTCAAGGTGCCATAGATTTTATTTTTGGCTCCGGCCAATCTATTTATGAGGTGTGTAGTACTACTTTGCATGCAAAAACAAATTCATTTTGGATTTTATATAACAAAATACAAAAGTAATTTAAATTTAAATTTTTTGTTTTGTTTTGTAATGTAGCAATGTGAAATACATCTGTCAATGGGAGCATATGCTGAACAATATCGAACTGGATATATAACAGCACAGGCGAGGAATTTTTCAACAGATCCAAGTGCTTTTGTTTTCAAGACTTGTAATATTACTGGAACTAATGGTAAAGCTTACCTTGGGAGAGCTTATGGAGGCTATTCCAGAGTTATTTTTGCTGATTCAACACTATCGAACATGATAGTACCTGAGGGTTGGGATGCTTGGAGTTACGTTCACAAGGAGTAAGACTAAATTCATAATCAAAATTATTATTATTATTTTTTTTATTTTGAAGTAAAACTCATAATCAAAATTTGATCAAATATAAAAGCAATAACCATGTGAGTTAATTGCACCTACTTACACTTAGTATGTTTATTAAATCTAGCAAGATTTCAAAAATATAGCTTAAATTAACACAAAAACCACATGTCATCAGGTCAATAAGTTAAATTTAACGGTGGAGTAACTTTGACCCTTGAAAAACCAAATATACTCTTGCCACATCATCTTAAACATAAAATAAATTTTTAATTAAAATTGAAAAAAAAAAAAAAACCGTCAAAGGAAACAAGAGATCTTTGACAATCTCTTACTTATTGGAAGAGATCTTCACCGATCTTGGAGATCGACCTCTTGCTGTTCGTAGAGGAGGCTCCTCCGCGAATTGAGGATGTTTCTACAGGTGACCGATATATTATCTTTCTTTTTTAATTTTTAATTTTCAAATTTTAATTAAAAATATTTTATGTTTGGGATGATGTGGTGGGGGTATATTTGATTTTTCATAGGTCAATGTTAGTCAACCGTTAAATTTAATGGATTGACTTGATGTCAAAGGGTGTTTGTGTTAATTTTGGGCATCTTTTTGAAATCTTTCTAGATCCAATAAAGTAATTAAGGGTAAGTTAGTACAATTAACCCTAAACATGTTTTATTCTAAGCAAATATTGATATATAAATAATTATGATTTTTATTATTATTTTTTAAATAATTTCAGGGAAAATATTGAATACTTTGAGGCAGGTTGCAGTGGAGCAGGAGCAGACACTTCCAAACGTGTGCCCTGGGAAAAGAAATTCAACAATCCAGCTGACTTGAATCGCTTTGTAAATATTTCATTTATCGACCAAGAAGGGTGGATCTCTAAACTACCCAATTAACTTTAATTTTCTGTATTATTGTTAGTACAATCATATATTTGATGATATGTTGTCTTAGATTGTATTAAATAATACAAATGTTTGATTTGTTATTGTATTATATTATGCTGTATTTAATAAATAATAAAAGGGTGTCGATATTGACACCCATAAATATGATAAGTAAACCCATATTTTAATATAAAAAATTAATTACAAAAATAGCCCAATAAGAATTTACCAATAAGTACAAATTAGTTTAATTAAAAATAAACTAAATACTATGTACACTCATTAATTACACCTATATCTTCAACTATATCACTTTATTAAAATAAAAATAAAAACCTAAACCCTAATTCTATTTCAAGTATCAAAATTTTAGATTTTATAGAAGAGAACAAACTTAAATTATTTCTGTTGGCTCTTTTGGGTTCATCATCATCGTCTAGTGGTGGCCCCGGTTCGGTTTCGGTTTGGGAAGCCACCAAAACCGAAACCGAAAATTCGGTTTGGTTTCCGGTTTGTAACCGGTGGTTTTTCGGTTTCGGTTTTTTTTTTCTTTTAGAGATTTTTTTTTAATTGATAAAGATTGTTTTGTATTTTGTAAATTGTCAATTAAATATAAAATCAAAATCTTGACAAATAATAATAAAATCTTGTATTTATTTAATATAAAATCATAAAGTTGTAAATAAAAAAAACATTTACAAACATTTTCATTGAGGTATTTAAGTATTTCACAATGTTTAAAAGAAAAGAAATTGACATTTATTAATAAATACAACTTTACAATTTCACAAATATATATATAATTACAAATTAGCCTTGAAGGCTTGAATTCAAATATACAATATTACAATGTAACAAAGTTAAAATTAAAAAATAAAAAATAAAAAATAAAAATACCGGTCTTGCACTTAATTTTTTACCACAATTAAGCTGCCTACGTATCCTCCACCAATGTAGAGGAATCAAAGGTCACGTAGTTCTTTTACCTTTAATTAGTTGCTCGGTGTTGGAGGTTGGAAGTTGGAACGGAATCTATTCGCTGCCTTCCGTTCCCGTGGTTTGGTCATCTTCGAAGAAGTCGTTCACTATATCCGGCTGGAGTTCTTGTTGTCTATATTTTGTCTTTTGTCCAATCATCAACACATGCCTGGATTTCAAGTGATTGTGGAGACATAGCCGACCGTCTTGGGTCCAAAATATTTCCACCTGCACTAAATTCTTGTTCCACAGCAACTGTAGAAACCGGTGTTCCAAGAATTTATTTGGCAATAATAGCCAAAATAGGATAATCTTGTTGATGACTCTTCCACCAAACCTGGAGACTAAATTCTTCATCTGGAAATAAATGATTGTCTTCTAAATACCGGTCAAGCTCAGAGACAAATGAGGATGAAGAAGATGTTCGTAATTTTTAGGATCTTTGGGAAAACAGTCGATCCCCTAAACCCTTTAATTGAAATTTTGAGGAAGAAGAACTACTACCACCAGATGTGGATTGGGGTTGTGAAACCGGCACGTTCAAAGACTCACCATACATTCTAAGATATTCATTGTATAATTCATAAAGCAAAGTTTTAACGGAATTACAACAATGAAGAATATCAACATCTAATCCTAAACATTTGTAATAATTCGTTAAATAATCCTGCAAACAATCTAATTTAAAGAGTGGATCAAAACACGGTGCAAGCAAGTAAATATTTGGAATCTCCCCATAATACGAAACCCATTTTGTTTTCATGGCAGCAACATATGGACTCAATTGAACATCCAATTCACAATCATTAAATGCACCAGCAATATTAACACTTTAAGTAAGAAATAAATGAGTAGTGGGATAGTAAACACTAGATAAAGCATTGGTAGCATCATTAAAAACACGTAACAATTTAAGAATTTTTATACATACATCCTAATGGTTCAATTGAAGAGAAATTGAAGGAACGTTATAATTAATAAAAGAAACTAATAAATCCTTATATTCAACATTTTCACTAAGCAACTTATAAGTTGAATTCCAATGAGTGGTAATATCACGAGAAAATTTTTTGGGACGCATATTATTCAAAGAGCAATATTTTAACCATTGTTTCATGGTTTTGTTATGCCTCCAAATATAGGTAATACTATCTCTAATTGGTCTAATAAAAGCAGAAAGCTCTATTAATTCAGCTTGAACACACAAATTTAAAACATGGCATGCACAACGTTGATGAAATAATTTACCCCCAAAATAGGGATTGCACAAATCCTGTAACAAAGGAATAGATGCGATATTGCTTGCAGCATTATCAAAGCCAATAGCAAAAATTTTGTTTTAAGATATTATACTTTTGAAAAATGATTTTAAGGAGTCGAAAAATATTTTGAGCTGAATGCGAGTCATCGAAAACACGAAATGCAAGAATTCTTTTTTGCATGTCCCAGTCATTGTCCATATAATGACATGTGACACCCAAATATGAATGACTACCAAAATTGTCGGTCCATATGTCGGCACATACGGAAACGCGACCTTGAAATTCAGAAAAAAAATGTTTTCAATATGTTTTTTTCTTTTTTGTAAATGGCATTTAGTGTACGTGTGAGAGTGGATCTAGGAACACGTTGCATTGCAGGATTTAATGCATTTTGGTAATAATTAACAAAACCTACTTTCTCACCAAAACCAAAAGGTAAGTGTTCAGTTGCAACCATTAATGCTAATTGTTCTCTATTTTTTTCAGACGAGTAATGAAATAATTGATTAGAAGGGGTTGCGTACTTGGCGATTTGGGCTTGGTTGTTCGCCCTCGTGTATTCGGATGGGTGAGTTCTTTTGACATGGGTCCATAACGTGCCATATCCGAAGTTTCTTGGAACATTGTATGTTCTGGTGCAGTAATTGCACTCGATACGGAAAGATCCATCCTCTAACTTAGTTTTCTTCATATGCACTTTGAAGTGTTTGGACTTCGTCGACTTTTCTTCTTCACCTTTACCTTCACCTTCACCTTCACCTGCAAAAAAATCATCTGAAGGGGGTGGGGGGTTAGATACATTTTCATTATTATTGGGGGTATTGTGAGCGGGGTCGAGTCCGTCGAACTTGGGAATTATTAGAGGGGGATTAGGACTAGAAGGGTGATCGGATCCAAATCGATCTTGAAGGAACTGGTGAAAAGTCACATCGTCGTAAGTGACAGCATCACCAATATGTTCCAACAAGTTTTGCATTGCACCATTTCCTCTATTCACATTTCTTGAACCATCTCCCCCACTTGCCATTGAAAAATTAATAATAACAAAATATAGATATATGTAAAGAAAATATTGTTGGAATAATAATGGTAACAAAGTAAAAAAAATAGATGATTGAAAAAAATATATTGTTGGAAATTTGGAATAAGAGTGGTAAGCAAATAAAATATATATATATGAATGAAAAAAATATATTGTTGAAATAATAGTGGTAAGCAAGTAAAAATATATATATATGATTGAAAAAAATATATTGTTGGGATAATAGTGGTGAAAAAAAATATATGATGGTAAAAAATATAAGAAATAAATATTGTATGCTAGAAAAAAATAGAATAAATAATTTCTTTATGATATGAGAATTAAAGAAAATTGTAAATGTAGAGAGAATTGAGAATTTGAGATTGAGAGAGATTGAGAGAAGTTGAGAGAATGAGAGTGGTGTGAAGAAAAATGAAGTGTTAGGGGGTATTTATAGTATAGTAGAAAGGGGTGGCTTTGCAAATAGAAAAAAATAATGGGTGAAAAATATATATATACATGGCCGTTGGGGTCATCAGAACGATCGTCTGATGACTGCCCTACGGCCAAATTTTATTTTTTTTTCAAAACGTGTGCCACGTGTCAATCATTGATTGGTCAAATTTTTATTTTTTTTTCAAACGGTCACTTTCAACGGTTAGTTTTTTCAAAGACGCTGCCACGTGGCAGCATCTGATTGGTCAATTTTTTTTAAAATTTTTTTTTTTATTAAAAACCAGCGGTTTAACAGCGAACAAAACCGCCGGTTTCGGTTCAGTTTTGGCACTCCCCAAATCGAAATCGAAACCGAAACCGAAACCGAAACCGAAACCGTACGGACCAGTTTTCAAACCGTCGGTTTCGGTTTTTGGTTTTCAGTTTTCAGTTTTCGGTTTTTGGTCCGGTTTGGTCCGTACGGTTCTGGTTAAACCAGAACTGTGGCCACCACTATCATCGTCGTTAAGTATTCGAGGAGACGATGCTCAATCGTTGAAAACGAAACAGTAGACAAACCTTCCGGACCTTTCATGTAAGACTAGGCTAATTGTGCAAGACAATGTGTAGGACCTACTCACTACTGTCTTAACAGTGGAAATTGCTTATGTGTGCTTGGGTAGGCACATTGTTGCTGAAACCCATGCATATATCATGTTATATCTATTGCATCTTCCATTAATAAAAATATATATTATTGATCATCAAAAAACAACAATTGTGGTAAGACTAGGTTTCACAAGACCAGGATACCAAATCGACAATGCTATTGCAACAAGATATGAGATGTCATTGCATCTTGACTCGTTCCACCAACACAAGAAATTCAATCTTGCATTTCAAATGATTCTAGCCATGCCAATACTTTAATTTCCTCAACCTGAGATATTCATTTTGTTTCAAGTGACTAATTAGAATCTTATCCATCTCTAAATGTTAGTTTTAGAGAAATTTGGTGTATTAATAACTTAAGAGGGTTTATAAATAAAGAGTAATGCTAGACGTCCCAAATTTCTTTCCCAAATCTCTTTCCCAAATCCTGTCCCAAATGATGTGGCACGTGAGGTGTCAGCATCACATCAGTCACCACATAATCTCAAGATTTATAGAATACTTACACCTCACGTGCCACATCATTTGTGATAGAATTTGGGAAAGAAATTTGGGATGTCTAGCATTACTCATAAATAAATTGTATTAAAATGAAAACATTCATTTAAATAAGGGTACTATTGGCATTAAAATGGGTGTTTATAGTAATGTTTTAATTTTAAATTTTAGACATGGGTGTACTTATCATATTTATGGGTGTCAATATCCGTATCCATAATAAAAATAATAATGATGATATATTAATAAATTTAAAATTTAAATTATTGAAACTTCTATTATTAAAATTATAAAATTCATGAAAAAGATCATATTTAAAATATTAATTATTTCAAATATTTTTCACATGAATACAACATGATAATTTTTTTTATTAATAAATTTTAAAAAAAATTACAAACCTATCTATTTATTAACCACTCGGTGGTAAGAATGCTTATTCAGTCTGATAGTGTCTTAGATTCGAGTTGCTGCTACCACATAAGGTATTTAAAAAAAATAAAAAAAAACTTATCTATTTATTAATTTAATTTATGAGGAAATGGGGTTGATCCAGTGGTATGTCCTCACATCTACACCATGAGGTTATCGGTTCAAATTGTGTTCCCTATCCTAAATCCCAAATAATTGTAATATATTAAAAAAAAAAAATTTATTTTATTTTGCTATGAAAAAAAATTCCATTGCAATAAGTAAAAGTTGGCATCCAAAAAGTGAAGCAACACCTAATACAAGCTAATACCAGTTCTAGGGGTGGGCATGGATCAGTTCGGTTCGGTTTTGACCAAAACCGTATTGAATCGACATATATTTGGTTTTTGAAAATGTGAATCGTTTGAACCGTTTTGAACCTGAAAACCGAATTGAACCGAACACATTTATCTTGGTTCGGTTCGGTTCGGTTTTGGGCCTATTGGGCTTTGAAGGTTTTTTTTTTTTTATATGTTTTTAATTTTTTTTTTGGCCTTTAAGTTGCTTTTTTGGCATTTAGGCTTAAGCTTTTTTAAGAAAACATAATATGTAAAAAATAATTTAAACAAAATACAACTCAATTTTCAATCCACATCTAAAATTTCAATCATATTCAGTCTACATACTCAATCAAAATATAAAATCTTCATAACTTCTATAAAATAGAAGTAAAAAAATATAGTACATAATGTAGTCCAAATAAAACATCATCAACAAACAATCCATAATAAAATTGAACCTTACAAAATAATTCATTAAGACAATTTAGTTTATTCGGTTCGGTTTGGTTTTGTACGTTCAAAACTGAAACCGAACCGAATTCAATTCAGTTTTTAAATTTCAAATCGGTTTGAACCGAATAAAAGCTATAAACTGAACCAAACACCCTTTTTCGGATCAGTTCGGTTCGGTTTAATTCGGTTTCGGTTTTTATGCCCACCCCTAAATACCACCATTCCTCAGTATATTAGATAGTGCGCATGTCAATTTATTAGAACAATTACTTTGTATTAAGGGAAAATCGTATTTTAGTCCCTATAGTTTGCCTTAATCTACGTTTAGTCCACGGTTTTTTGGTATTGTAAATTTTAGTCCATCCTTTCTCTGACAATACGTATTTTAGTCCCTACCGTCCAATTCCAAGGGTAAAAAGGTATAATAACATCAGATGTTATAGAATCTTATATAACCAAAGGGTATAATAGTAATTTACAAATTAATTTAAAAAACAAATAAATATTATTAAATTAAATAATTATTATTATTATCAAAAAATTAAATAATAATTAAATTTTAAATTAATTAAATTTAAAAATAAAACTGATTAAAACTAATCAAAACTAATTAAATTTATAATTAATTAAATTTAAAAATAAAACTAATTAAAACTAATCAAAACCCAAACACCCTCTCCAAACCCATTCATCTCTTCACCACCCATCTCCAAATCACCCAAACATCCAAAGCACCAACTCAACCAAAACCACCCATCCCCAAATCACCCAAACCACCGAATCAACCAAAACCACCCATCTCTAGATCACCCAAACATCCAAACCACCCTCTCCAAACACCCAACAACCAAAACCACCTAAAACCCAACCAAAACCACATAGAAACCCCTCCACAAAATCAATCCCAGTTGACCAAAAGCGATGAGAAGCGACCCAACACCCAACAATGTCCAACAACATCGCATCAAATCACAATCAAACCCAAAAATCAAACCGTCGCCCTCACGAATCAATCTTCACTGCTGTCGCGAATCACACTGATGCAGTAAAAATGATTTACTTTCAATTTAAATCAATGTTCGTTCACTGGGATCGGTGATTCAAATAGTTGAAAACTACTTAGTCTAGGAAAATTAAACTAATTTAAGTGCGTGAAAATTAAATTGCATAATGCTTTTTGTTGGGAAAAAGGTTTGGTTCTTGCAAATAATTAGAAAATGTAAAATTGTAAAATAAAATGCAAACTTGAAAATAAAACGAAGTTAAAAATTAAACTAAGCACAACAAACACACAACGTATGGATATATGAGAGAAGTCACTAGGGAATCAATTCAACCTTCTTAGACCACTCTATGTTCTTACTTAGTCTCATTAAGCACTTCAATCCAATTTTAGGGCTTGTTTTAAGATAAATCCATTAAGTTCTAGGTCTTTCCCATTACTCACACATGGTCATGTAGCAAGCAATGGTCAATCCACCTATTTAACATAAAACTCTAAGCCAAGTTGACCTAGCATAGTCATGCATAAACCAACCTTCCCAATTACTAAGCTTGTGGTGAGATTTAGATGGGATGGTCACCCACACCTAAACTCAATGTTAGGATTATGCTCAATAGCAAGAGTGTAATATTGTAATTAACAATCTTTTTCATATTAATAAAGTGATTTCTGGTTTAACAAATCTTATAGCATTTATAGTTTAATATTATAATTGTCAAAGTAAATAATCATAAGGTCTAAAGACTATGAGAAAAGAAGAATTGTTCGTACATCTGGATATGTATGTGGTAGACACAATTCTTCAGTTAGTCTTGAATATTGTTCACAACTTAAGTTAAAGGTTGGGCATCTTTATCTTGTTAAAGTTGTAGAATTCTTTTGCTAGCATTTGAGAGGGATCAAATGAGATATGATGAGTCTAAAATCATTGGAGTGTCTTCGAGCAAAAGAATCTAGTGCACTGGGTGCATTGAACTGGATCACAATGAAATACTTTATCTATAACCGTCAGTAGATAAAAGTCTTTTCATTATCAGGACAATCGGAGAGTCTATCTTAATCCTGAGATAAATGATGGACTTATGGTTGCAAGTGGTATCATTTGAGTTATCAATGAGTACGATTATATCGCATAGTCTATCCTCGATAGTTTGGTGATATTCATTTGTTAATCGATAGAGGACTTCATTTATAGATATGGACATCGTGGCTCCATTTATTAAATGAGAGTATAAGATCATCATATGGATGTTTTGAGGTAATTGGATATTAAATCTCAACGTTGAGTTTTCGATAGTGTCTATTGAAAACATGGCTTCTGGACAAGTCAAAATATCCAAGTTCAAAACGTGGTCATATGAATAAATATGGTAACTTGGAGAGTTATAGGCGGTCTATGAACTCTTGGCGATTACTGATATTAATCACGAGGATACACTATCTCCAACATGATTGTCTAGGGTATGAATGAGGAACATCTTCTTATTCTATCTTTATTTAAGAGTTCAATTTTAGCTCTTTAGTGGAATGAGTTAAAATTAATGGATCGGACCTAAGTGAATCATTTGTTAATTGTGATTAGGTTATGTCTATTGAAGCTTAAATTTAGATAGCCCGCCAAGATCCCCAATCCACACGGACTTGTATGGATCACTTGATATATTCTACCGGACCAACTTATGGGTCCATTTAGAATTGCATTTAATATATTAAGAATATAATTTGCACATTATTTATTTAATGGGCTGCTCAATTATATTAATATATTAATGAAAGGCATGTGGGCTTGTTTCTTTTAGTAAGAATGGGTCTGGTTCACATGTGGGCTTTTTATTTAAAGTCCAATGGATTAAATGAAATAAGAAAAATAATATATGGCCCATTTATTCAAGTGGGGCGGCAAGGTGTATGTTAACCTAATATATTATTTTGTTTCATTGTTTTAATTAAATAAGAATTAATTAATTAATTAATTAATTGTTTAATTAAGAAACAAATCTTTTCTGATTAGGAAATATGATTCCTTAAGTTATACTATTGGTAGTAGTATACTAAAATTAAAAGACTTGTTTGATAAGAAAATAATTAATTAATTTTATTTATTTAATCAAATAAGAAGTCTTTTTATTTAGTCAAATAAAAGAATAAAAGATCTATGAGTTGGATTAGGGTTTGAAGTCTTAAACTAGATGGAAATTAGGGTGCAACACAAACCCTTTTTGGCTTGTGATTTGCGGCAACCCTAGTCCCTTTTAGAGAAGGATTTTCGGCAACCCTAAAAGAAAAGAGGAAGCAAATTTGGCCACCTATATATTTGCACTTATAGAATTCGGCCACATAACATATGTGTTGTGCTTGATACAATTTTCTTCTTCTTCTCAATTCATAGAAAGAATTAATTTTTATTCTATTAAAAAACATAAAAGAGTGAATAGATATTCTTTGATGGTACACTAATTGCTTGTTCATCAATAAGCTTGTGTGTACAACATCGATTTAGGCTCACGCGAGTTTCGATCATTAGATTGAGAACTCAAAAGTGACCGGAATAATCTTAGTCTTCTTTTGATTGTTTTTGTGACTAACAAAGAAAAGAAAAGTTTGTTTATCCATTCTCAGGTTTGCAATTCAAAAAAAAAGGGAGACCACGCTCCTAGGTGATTCACGTTCGTGCTAGGATTGAAGATCTTGCGGATTACCATCGACGTAAGTCAATCGGATCACGCGACAAAAGGTATTCTTCGTTTGTTGATTATATATATGTTTAATTAATTAAAGGGTTAAGGTTCATAAAAAGGAAAAATTTTTAAAACATACTAAATCTATTTTTAGTCTCGCTTCCGCTGCGTGTACTACGGTATTTTCCCCTACACTCAACACCTTAAATAAACTAAATCTCAAACCCATGTCCCTTGTGGTCACAACAAAACATGAGTAGAGAAATTAGAGAAATTAATTCAATAATTGAAACTAAAATCGAATTGAATTAAGAGAAATAGACTAATTAATTACATAGAGTAGTCCAATACGGTTACATCAATCCCCTAGATAAAATTAGTTACACATTAATGAAAAATAAGCAAAGAAGGGAAAAGTGTAGAGAAAACCCATAAAGTCCATGTGAGCTTCTCTTGTTCCTTGAGTTCTTTCTCCTCCTTCCTTGAATGAGCTTCCAAAAATGGATGGAAATGGGTGTGTGAAAGGAAATAAGTGAAAGGAATGATGGAAGAATGTAAAAAGGTGGGAACTTGGGTGATTTTTGTATGTATGGAGGTGATGTAGGAGTGAAATAGCAGCTGGGTGTGTTCCCTCATGATGGAATCAGCAAAAGATGCATTTATATAGGTATGGCATGAGATGGGAGTGAAAAGACCGTTTTACCCCTGATTTGCTGTGAGGCGAGATGTTGTGGCAACTTGATTGGTCGCCATGGAAAGTCGCCACACACACTGGAAATTATGGCGACTTGTTGTGGCAAGAAAGCTAAGTCGCCATGGCTGGTTGCCACACGCACTGGAAATTTGTGGCGACTTGTTGTGGCAAGAGAGCTAAGTTGCCATGGCTGGTTGCCACACCAACTGGAACAGTTTTCCAAATCTCCACTTTTGCTCGATTTTTAACGTCTAATTCATATCTTAAGCTCCATTAGGATACAATTACCTAAATACCTGAAATTGCTACAAAATAAACATTAAATTCTGGATTTTACCCGGGAAATGATCAAAGGAAAAGGAATTGAGGGCTAAAATCCGGTATTGAATTGGTTCGATCACACACCACCACCATTCCTCTTCTCGCTCTCTCTGGTCCATCTGGATCGAGTCTTTTGGAGATGGAGCTCCGATTTGTCATGGAGCTGTTGGGCATATTTTGTTTGTTTGTTTGTTAGTTTGTTTTTCCATTTTTTAAAAATCTGTTCTTTGAAGTGTTGGGGTGTTGGTTTGGAGTTGTGTTTGGTTGTTGGGAAGGTATGGATTCTGGGTTTAGAGGTAAAATAAAACAAAATAAATAAATTTTATTTTATTTGAAGTGTTTGGTTGTTGGGAAGGTATGGATTCTGGGTCTGGATTCTAGGAAGGTATGGATTCTGGGTTTGGTTGTGTTTTTGGTGTATGGATTCTGGGTTTGTTTTTAAATTATTTGGTGGTTGGTGATGATTTTGATGATTTGTATAGAGAGATTTGGTTGGGTGCTGATGATTTTGATGATGTTGGTTTCTGGAATCTAGGTCTTAAAGATTGATGTTGTGGAGTTCATGTTAGAATTTTTATTTTTTTTATTTTTTTTATTTTTTTTATAAAGAGATCTGGTGGAGATCACCAGATCCACAAAATTTTTATGTTTGTTTTGTTTTTTGTTTTTCTTATAAACCAGATAAACAGATTTTTTTTTTTTAAAAAATTGTTTTTAAATTATTTTTTATTTTTAATTTCTGTTTTTAAAATTAAATAAATAAATAAATAAAAGATATCTCCACCATCCATCTTAAAGATGGATGGTGGAGATCTATCTTTTTAAAAAAAAAAATATTTTTTTTCAGTTTTTTAATATATATTTTTTTATTTAACGAATATCTTAGAGGGTAAAATTGTAATTTCAGAAATTTAATCACACAAAAGATAAAAGTAAGGGTAAAATGGTCTTTTCAATGGGATCAGCACACATCAGGAGCATTAACGTCATTTAACAAGTCTGACATGACATAATCTGTCATTTTGACGGATTCTGTCACAGAAGGACTAAAAATTACAATTCCAAAAAACCGTGGATTAAACATAGATTAAGGTAAACTATAGGGACTAAAATACAATTGTCTCTTGTATTCCCTTGTATTAATTAATACAATACATAGCAGCTGCCAAACACTTGTCATTGCATTACCTTAATACATACTAGCCTCTTATCCAACGTAATGCGGGATGCCAAACACGCCCTAATTGAGGACTGGTTTTATAAGAGTTTTGAGCTTGGATTTCATTTAATTTTTGCATTGTCATATAATTATTAACAAAATGAAAGATATGGAAGGGAAGGCTCAATAATAAAGATGACCCCATGTATTAGCTAAAAACGGTCTCTCCTGTGTTGAGGACATGTTTTGGCTGGAGGACTATCCTCCTTGTGTTCGTTCCTTTGTTTCCCATGCTTGTTTGTAATCTACTATTTTTACCTCAAAATAATAATAATAATAATAAAAATAAAGATGTCAAGTCAATAGAGACTAAATCGGGCTCAGCCCATAAAGTAAATTAAATTATGAGCTTTACCAGGCTCAACCTGTGGAAATAAATTTTAGAAACCGTTTGGTATGGGGTAATCTTTGTATGAGAATGGAAATCTGATAACATTCTCATGGTTGTTACTAGTTTTGAGTTTTTTTTTTTAACCCAGAAAAGTGATTACAATGGTAATTACTTTACCCTCATGGGGTAATGAGAAACCCACCCCAACAAGTGGGTTTCAGATTGCCCTCTATCTGATTCCCATTATGGGACCTACAATCAATTAAAAACAAAATATATAAACAAAACATTAAACACAACAAATTCCTTTTATCTTAATCTATCTCATCATCTTCATCCAAATTATTACCAATATTCATTAAACAAATTTCATCCCCAACAACACAACAAAAATCAATATTACACAACAAATTCCAAAAATCCTAAAAATCAAAGCAATTTAAAAAAAAACTAAAAAAAATAATAAAAAAAAACAGGGAAAAAAAAACATCTTTTTAGATCTGTAGAGATTAAATAGATTTTTTTATAAATTTAAAAAAAAAAAAAAAAAACAAATAAATGAGATAGGTGGAGATCCAATATCCAGATTGGATCTCCACTGTCCATCAAGATAGATGGATGGTGGAGATCCAATCTGGAGATTAGATCTCCATAGGGATCCTTCAAGATAGATGAAGACGAAGACGACGCACAACGGATGATGCATGACAACCGATGGATGACGCACGACGAATGACAGACGACGGTTCTGGTTTATGTCAAAGAGGGATTTACAATATTTACAATCTGGTCTAGGTTTCGTTGGCAACAAGAGAAGAGAATGAGGTTAGGTCGATAGAAGAGAAATTGATTTGGGAAACTAGGGTTACTTTTTTTATTATTATTAGGGGATTTCTTTGTTATTTTTGTTTTTATTTTTGTTTTTAACTAAATACTTTGAGTTGAAGAAGAAGAAGTATACTAAGAAACGGGAGATTATTGATTTTATTTTTATCTTATTTATTTATTTATTCTAATATTGGTGTCACTGTCTTTAATTTTTTATTTTATTTTATGTGATTGAGAATTTTTTTTAGGTAATTATGAAAAAAAAAAAGATTATTAACAATTAAAAATTCATTCAACAAAACTCAGATATTTGATATTCCCAAGGGTCTGATACAATATTCTCATGCACAACCAAACACAAGTATACAGATTTCCAAGGAATCACATTACTGTGTTTAACTTCCCTAGGAATCAAAAAAATTTGATTACCCCATACGGCCCCTTAGAGCCATCATTAATGAATTATTTTTGTATGTTATTTACAATTCAAACCTTCTGCATAATTGCATTCCCAAATTGCCCTTTTTTTTTACACCAAATTGTCATTATCAAATATGTCTAGCAAAAATGTTCAAAGGTAAAATGGGTTAAATAATATTTATTAAATTTGTTTTATATTTATTTTAAAAATAAAATTAGCAAATATTATATTAATAATATTAAAATTATTAAAATACAATAAACCTTGACATCTTATGTTTTTTTTTTTTTTAGTATATTTGAATTTTAATATTATTAATGAAATTTTAATTTTTTTTAACCATTTTTTTTCATTGTTTAAAAAAAAACCATATTTTTCAAATCCCGTAAAAATAATTACTTTATAAAATATGATGAACTTATGATAATATAGACAAAAACGATAATTTTCCAAATATAAATTGTGTTTGTAATGACATTTTAGAAAATAAAAAAGAGTTATATAATAATAAAAATAATAAAGAAAAGGACTATGGCAATTTGGTGTAAAAAAAAGGACTATGGCAATTTGGTGTAAAACATCGAGTTTGAGAAGATGGGGATGGTTTGAATTGTAAATAACATACAAAAACAATTCATTAATAATGGTTTTAAAATTTATTTCCAAAAAGTAAATGTTGGACGAGTGTTTAATAAAAAAAAAAAAAAAAGTGTCTTGGACTCTTGGAAGAATGGTATAAGAAAGTGATTCTAGCATCCCTCTTTCCTCTTTATACCTATTTAGTAGATAAAGATTTAAATATTATGGCATAAGAAAGTAAATGTTGGAAGGGAATGGCCCAATTTTGGTTAATTATGTTTAAACAGCCCAATTTGGTAACTGAATAATAAAAGAACGCACATGATATGGACTGCTGTTGATGTTCTTTCCAAAGACAATTTCTTTCCAAGTACAATTAGGTTACCTTTATAAACTGCTTCACAGATCACAGTGTCCTATAATTACTATTACTACACATTGAGCTCTTTGCATATCAAAATGATCTAGCTAGCAAGTAGAATATCCAAAAGAAATATTTCTAAAAGCTTTCTCAACTACCAAAAATGCACCAATTCCACATTTCCACCCATTTTCACTCCCTTCATTGTTGGTGTTGGTGTTTTCTTACATCTTTGGATTTTAATTAAATTAAATGATTCTAATCAAATTCTATACCATTACTGTTCACCAATCTGGTTATGGAAACTTCACAAAAATTCAAAGTGCTATTGACTCCATTCCGGTTATCAATACTAAGGGCTAGTTTGGTATTACTGTAACTTTTATAATAATCACTGTTAGCTTTGCTGAAAGAATAATCAGCTGTGAAGTTAATCAGTAGATGTTTGGTTAATTGTATTTTTAAAACTACTGTATAGCTCAAAAACAGTATACACATGTTTTGTAATTTTATTGCAAAAGTGCTGAGATTAGTTACAATTAGGGGTGGGCATGGGTTGGTTTGGGTTGGGTTTGACTATACCCAAACCAAATCATTATAAAATCAGTTTAATTTTTTACAACCAAAACCAAACCATTTATAAGATAAAATCAAACCAATCCAAACCGATAAAAATAGGTTTGGTTTAACGGTTTAAGAAAATAATTACATTATTTTTTATTTGAATAAATTTAATAATATCAAATTATCAATATAAGTAGCTAAACCAATTATCAATAAGATAAACAATAATACTAAATTTAACTCAAGTGTAGAACGATAATCGTTAAAAAAAATAAAACTCAAGTGTATAATGCCTAAAATTTATAAAATAAAACTAAATCGTTTAAAGCTTATAAATTAATAATATCTACCACCGTCGAAGCAACCACTTTGAAGTTTCGGAGTTCACTTCTTGTTTCATTGGATTAACCTTAGTTTTTATTTGTTTTCTCCGATAATTTAATTAATAATATATATATATATATATATATATACAATTTTTCTATTGTCAGTTCGAACTGACAAAAGATATATCAGTTCCTTGCATATGGGCCATTGGATTTAAATACTTTGATTTGACTGCATACACTTGTCAAAGCATCTTTTAAATCCAAAGGCTCACATGCAAGGAACTGATATATTTTATATCAGTTCGAACTGATAATAGAAAGATTGTATATATATATATATATATATATATATATATATATATATATATATATATTTAAGTATGTAATGGTTTGGGTTGGGTTATACGGTTTGATAAAATGCAACCCACAAACTAACCCAAACCAATTGGGTTGCTCAAAAACAACCTAATCGGTTTATTTTATTTAACGAAACCAAACCAACCCGCTTAAATTGGTTTGGTTTTGTTTGGTTTGGGCGGGTTGATCGGTTTGGCGGTTTGGGTGCCCACCTCTAGTTACAATGACTAAAATATACATGAGTTTAGGATCCTATTTCATTTTTTTTATTAATTATATGTATTAAATCAATATTTAAGTAGAATATTTAAATTGGAAAAAAAAAATCCATAAGAACAATAAAAATATTTTTAAAAGATTTTATAAATCAAATAAATATTTAAATAGAATATTTAATTTTGAGATGAAATAATGTATAGAAATGATTTTAAGTACTTGATTTCATAAGTAATGATATTTTAAAACATGCATTAAATGTTGGAATAGATTATTCCATAATCATTTTCAAAAAGTAACCCCATACCTACTTCTCAAAATCACTGTAAAAACTTATCAGATTATCAATTAATGACTTTTGAAAGTTTTACCAAACATCATTTTATGTTAAAAACTTAAAATTATAAAATAATATGATTTTAACTTTTCAAAAGAATATCAAACTGGCCCTAAGTGGATACACATTCAAATTTCTCCCGAAAAATACTTGTTTGTATTTGCAAGTTTACTTATTGCCTTATATTTAAAAATTAAAATAAAAAATTTGTTTTTTTTTTTTTGTTGTTTTGGGATGTTTGATCGTGATTCGTGAGTTCGTGTTTTAATGTGTAAAGAGAAAATTACAATTCCACCAAAAAAAAAAAAAAAAAAAACCATAAATTTTTCTTCATGGATCAGGGAGTGTATCAATGTTTATTCAATGGGGCGACCATCAAACCACAAATGTTAATTGTACTCTCATTTCTTATCCCGATAATATCGTTACTAAAGGCATTACATTCAAGGTATCGATGAATTTTATAACCTTTATTGTTAAAACTTGTAAAATATTTATAGTTTACCATATACACTAAATTAGATTTGATAACAACATAACAGATCGGATGCACTCTAAACTTTCTGTGTCTAAAAATTGTGTAATAACATTAGGAAAAATATATTTACAATTAGTTGTTATATTCTTGTGTTAACAGAATAAATATAACGTACCATGTAGAGACTCGTCAGCTGTGGCAATTGCAATACCTTAGAGCATCTCTAATTGTATCCTTAAAAGTAGGAGAGTAATCAAAATTTGATTATTTATCCAAAAAAACACTGTCCAACGGAGTCACTAAAATTTAGCAATAACAGTTATCAATAATCAAATTGCCTCTTCAATAATCAAATTTGAAGATTAACTTTCAATCATCAAATACAAACTTAACTCAAATTAACTGTTGTAATTTTATTCTTTCTCTCTCTTTGGTAGCTTTTTTTTTTTTCCTTTTTTTATCTGATCATCTATGTATATCATCATTGTTTCAACCCCAAAAATTTCAATCCGGTAAAATTTGTCTCTTCATTACGAATGGATCAATACCTATATCATATACCTTCTCTTGTCTTTCATAAATTTTTTTATTTTTTAGCAAAAAAAAAAAACTAATATACCATTGTGGACTATATAATCATCAAATTTAGCAATCTCTGAAAACAATCCTCAAATGCTGAGGTGGCAATTTTTGAGGATCCAAATTTGGTTATACCATTAGAGATGCTCTTATGGGATGAACTGGCAATAATAGAAATAAGTGAGCTGGCGTAAATAGCTTAATTAGTGGCTGGCGATATTTATTATTTTATTTGACAATATTTATTAATCCGGAACTAGGTATTTTTTAGAGCTTTCATCATTGGTAAGATTCGAACCGCTGACATGGGAGTCATTTGCCCAAGACCTAAGCTCGTCCATCTACCAGCTGAGTTACACCCTTGTTAGCATTATTTTATATATATACCATATGCAACGGCGACGATTCAAACCTGTATTATTGTTAGGCTTAATGAGCGTTATTTCCACCGACTCGAATCAATAGTATATAGCATGTCACATATATTATTGACCGGCAATATCTTTCAATAATAACATATAAAATCTATTTTCTGAGTATGCTCGTGAAAAAGTACATATTCAGAAACTAAATCTTTGGTATGTGATGTGTGGCATAATAGATTCCATCGTAATCTGCTTAAATGAAACACGACATAAATGATGCTCGATCGAGTATCTACTCTCTATTATGAGAAGATTCTCCAACACTTGAAATTTTATGTCTAAAGTGTGAAATTAACTCAATTAATTAAAAAGTTAGCGTGTTATTTGATTAATGGATTAGGTTGATGAGTCGAGTTTTATGTTTTATCTGTTGTTGCTGTGCAGTACAGTAGCAGCATTTTAATCTTTGTCAATTTATTAATTTTTGCTTTATGGTCTATCTATAGAGCTGCGTTCACATTTATTTCATCTATACGTCTATATAGAACAAATTACAAATTATTTGTTAACTCATGTTACGTAATTTAAAACAAAGATTTTAGATAAATAATTTGAACGTAATAGTGTTACTCTTAATCCATTCATAGAAAATCTTGAAGATATTCGGATATTCCCATTGGATCGAAATTATATAACCACATATCCAACTTTAGTCCATACCTGCAGGAAGGCCTAATTTTTTGTTTCTTTTATAAAATATAGTTAAATTTTATTTATATATATATTTACATTTTTCTTTTAAATTTTTTGCAAATTTGAGGAAGTTAGTTTCACCTTTTTTTTTTTGTTTTTTTTTTCCAACTGTAAATCCGCCCCTTATTCTTTATATAAATAATCCTTCTTATTCAATGAAATAACATGCTGGCTGATTTTACACTTAATTGGAATTAATTACAGATTCATTTTTAGGGTTCAAAAATTAAATGGCACTTTTTCAAGATGTAATATTAAGAGTGTCACTGTTTTAATAACTTAAATTTAAATAGTACCTAGAGTGTGGATCTGACAAAGATACCCTTAAAACACACTCATAAAAATAAATCTTACGCTTTTTAGTGTTTTCAAGATTTATTTTAGTGTTTCCGAGACTTATTTTGTATTTCTGAGACTTATTTTCTAATTTCCAAAACTTTTCAGATAATTTTTGAGACTTTTCAGTTAGTTTCCAAGACCTTTTTTTTTTTTTTTTTTTTTTTTGTATTTTCTGAGACTTTTTGCAAGTTCCAAGACTTTCTGGCCCTGGGCAAAAATCAAATTTTCCAAAAAAAAAATTCATCTTCGTTGAAACTTGAAACCTCCATTGGAGGTCTTTCATCTCCATTGATGGAAGGAGGATTTTGCAACAAAAAAAAAAAAAAAAAAAAAAAAAACTAACAATGACACAAACGTAATAAAAGAAGGGGATGATGGTATTTTAGTCATTTGGTGTCATTTAAACTTAACTTATTAAAATGGTAATTGATAATGCATATTTCTACACTTGGTGTAACCCCCCTTTTACCTACCATTTGCTTTCGTTTTCCGGGTAAAACCGGTATATTTAATGTTTAAATGAGCTCGTGCAAGTTCGTAGGCTTCCAAGGGTATTATTGTAGAGAAATGAGGAATTGGAGCCTTGGAGGCAACACAACAATTCTGAAAGCAAAACCAGAGAATGGGCATTGTACAGTTGCTATACGTACAACGCCCTCAAGGGAGCGACTCAAGACTAGAGAGCTGGCGATGTACAGGCGCTGTACAAAGCGCTATAAGTATAACGCCCATTTTGACAAATTGATTCCAGGGAACTGGAGCTGTACATGCGATGTACAAATCGCACTACGTACAGTGCCCACATTGGCTGAAGAATTCTAGAGATACATCATTGTTTAAGTCGTTCTACGTACTGCGCCCTGAACAGCGACCACATTGCCACATCAACATTCTTCTAGGTTTTCGTGCTCTAAATCCACACATTATAAATACCTCACTTCAAACCCATTTGCCTCACATCTTGCACGACCTTTCAACTCCAACACTCCAAGAACACATTTTTACTGTCCAAATCCACAAAATCACTACATCCAACCTTAAATTCATCATCCAAACTTCAAATCCACTTCACCAAACACCAAATATCCAACTTTCCCACCATTATCCACCATCAAAACCCAACCTTGGAGCATAGAAGGGGACTAAGAGAGAAGAAGCAAGCCAAGCACATCAACATACCAAGAGAGGAGGAGATCTTCACATATAGTTTTCTCTACACCTGTCTTTCTTTATTTTCATTTGTAATTTGTTATGGCTTGCATAAAAATCATACATTTTGTAGTCATTTCTTGTAATATGAACTAAATCCATCTTGGCTAAGGCCAAGATGAAACCTTTTCCATGAATCATCAATAAAGGCCATCACTTTATCACTATTGCTTGTGTTGTATACATTTATTTCATGCTTTTAATCATTATTGAATGTGTAGCTAGCATTTGGTAATTGTTTGGTTGTTGTGTGATGCACCGAGAGGAGAAGCACATAACGTGCTCGATGAAATGAGTGATAGGAGTTGGTAAGATAGAGATATGCGATGCTAGCTTCTAGGATTCATTTGTATGCCATAAAACTTAATAAATTTATATGTAGTTCGGATAACCATTAAGAAATAGGTTGTTGGTGCATATGAATATTGTCTTTATCACTTGAGAGAAGTTAGAGACTAATTGAGGGTATCACGAATCTACATACACACTTGCATATTTTATTTCAATGATGTGACTAAAATTGATGAGAATTGGATAGGTGGATTCAAAAGTCTTAGCCTCATTCACATATATATAATCAAGTGTTTGAGTTCGTTTACTTGCTTGTTTAGTGTCATTAATTGCATCATAGTTGTAGTTTAACTTAATTAATTTTGAGTAGTATAATTCATTCATCAAATCTTTGCTTGTCTAAATAGTAGTTCAATCAATCAATTGTGGTAATTAATTCATCAATCCTCGTCGAACGAATCTTATTTATCATTGTGCTACTCCCACGGCTTTGTACTATTATGGGTGCTCATTTTGGAGTGGTTAGTAATACTCTCAAAATTTAACCTAAAAAGAGTGCTATTTAATACCATTTCCACTTCATTTTCATTATCTTTTCATAGAAATACCGGCTATAAAATAAATAACTAGCTTACCTTATACACTTTTTAAAAAATATATATATATAATAATTTAGAATTTAAGGGAGAGTGACAGACTCAAACTCACAATCTCTTGGTGGGCTTACCTTATACACTTGATCAATACAGATTTATTTTCACTGTCTTTTCATAGTGTTAGATTATATCAAAGCTGATCATATAGTGACAACAGAGCAGGTGCAGAGCAGGTACATATCAACTACAATAGGTCAACCGTATCAGAGTGCCTCTTCCTCTAATCTATTGAAGAATGGTTTGGCGGCAAGGAAGAATGGTTTGGCGCCAATTCTAACTAACTCCATCATCAGGTTTATTGAGAACCAATAGAAGTGCCAGCTCAGACCTGTACTCTAACATAATATCTTATCTGTATATAATCACACTTTTAGTGTGAGATTCATTTAATTACAAAAATACAAAAGTAGAGCAGAGTTCTCTGCAAATCAGATTCTCTCCATTAAAGCTCAATCTAAGCTTTTCTTTGTTTCTCTTCACTTTGTTTTTAGTCTTTTATGGTATCAGAGCAAAACGACTAACAGTCATGGCATCTTCAAGCTTAGATTCAGATTCAGATTCAAGTTCCGGTTCAACAAACAGAAACAATCGATCTGGCGGACAATCTAAGTCGAAGAAGCTAAAATCTCAGGTTTCTAAACTTTCCTCAAATCTAAATTTTAAGCTTCCAATAAAGCTTGAAAGAAACAATTATTTTTTTTGGAAATCACAAGTTCTGCCTGCAATTAGAGCTTTTGATCTAGAAGGTTTTGTTTTAGGATCTAGTGTTTGTCCCCCAAAGTTTATCAAATTGAGTGATGGTGAGACAGTTGTAAATGATGATTTCATAAATTGGAAGAAAGCTGATCAATTGATTGTGTGCTGGATGTTTTCATCTCTTAGTGAAACTGTTTTTGGTCATGTCACCCATTGTGTTACTTCTCATGAAGTCTGGAAGACACTTGAAGATCTCTTTGCTCAACAATCAAAGGCTAGAGTATTACAATTAAGGGATGAATTGCAGAATACTAAGAAAGGGAATATGTATGTGTGTGATTTTGTTCTAAAAATGAAGGCAATAAGTGAAAATTTGGCTGCAGCTGAACAACCAATCACTGAAGCTGAATTGATTTCTAAACGTTACAAGGCACGTCTTGTTGCCAAGGGATTCCACCAGACTGCTGGAGTAGATTTTTTGGAAACATTCAGTCCTGTGGTTAAAGCTTCTACCATCCGTGTTGTCCTTTCTCTTGCGGTGCTGCACAACTGGGCCATAAAACAATTGGACATCAATAATGCATTTCTCAATGGTGAGTTGAAAGAACTTGTGTATATGGAGCAACCACAGGGTTATATTGATGATAGATACTCAGGTCATGTGTGTAGGCTTAGGAAGTCTCTCTACGGTTTGAAACAGGCCCCAAGAGCCTGGTATGAAAAACTGAAGGCTGCTTTGATTTCTTGGGGTTTCGAAAACTCCAAAGCTGACACTTCATTGTTTGTATTCAAGAAAGGTGGAAGTCTGGTTCTTCTCCTGGTTTATGTAGACGACATTCTCCTAACAGGAAATAATGGTAGTCTTATTTCTAGAATTGTTCATGATCTCAATACAACCTTTGCTCTGAAGGACTTGGGTGAGTTGAATTATTTTTTAGGATTTGAAGCACATAGGACTGTCCAAGGCCTGTGTCTGACTCAGAGCAAATATGCAGCTGATCTGTTGGCCAAAACCAAGATGAGTGATTGCTCTTCTTGTCCATCTCCTATGAGTACTGGAGCTAAACTGACAAAGGCTGATGGAGAGCCATTCTCTGATCCGACATTATATAGGAGCACTATAGGAGCATTGCAATATCTGACTCTAACCAGGCCTGACCTCTCCTATGCTGTAAATAGGCTGAGTCAATACTTGTCTTCTCCAACTATTACACATTGGCAGGCCTGCAAACGAATTCTGCGATACATTAAAGGCTCGGTCAATACTGGTTTATTTTTCAATTCACGTTCAGCATCACCAGGCTTGACTCTTGAAGGTTTTTCGGATGCCGATTGGGCAAGTAATCTTGATGATAGGAAGTCTACAAGTGGTTGGTGTATGTTTCTTGGTAGGAATCTGATTTCATGGAGTGCAAGAAAACAGAGGGTGGTTGCTCGTTCCAGTTGCGAGGCTGAGTATCGAAGTCTTTCTCAGGCAGCCTCAGAGGTTGTATGGCTAAAAGCTCTACTCTCAGAAATTGGTCTAGTGCCTTCTTCCACGCCTATACTGTGGTGTGATAATACAGGTGCTGGCTCCTTGGCCAAAAACCCTGTGTTTCACTCCCGAACTAAGCATATTGAGCTGGATGTTCATTTCATTCGTGACAAAATTGAGCAACAAGAGTTGGATGTTCGATACATTCCAACTGAAGATCAGCTTGCAGATATTTTAACCAAACCTCTTGGAATTGGCAGGTTCATTCTTTTAAGAGACAAACTAGTCTTGGACAAATCCAAGCTTAGTTTGCGGGGGGATGTTAGATTATATCAAAGCTGATCATATAGTGACAACAGAGCAGGTGTAGAGCAGGTACATATCAACTACAATAGGTCAACCGTATCAGAGTGCCTCTTCCTCTAATCTATTGAAGAATGGTTTGGCGGCAAGGAAGAATGGTTTGGCGCCAATTCTAACTAACTCCATCATCAGGTTTATTGAGAACCAATAGAAGTGCCAGCTCAGACCTGTACTCTAACAAAATATCTTATCTGTATATAATCACACTTTTAGTGTGAGATTCATTTAATTACAAAAATACAAAAGTAGAGCAGAGTTCTCTGCAAATCAGATTCTCTCTATTAAAGCTCAATCTAAGCTTTTCTTTGTTTCTCTTCACTTTGTTTTTAGTCTTTTACATAGAAATGCCAGCTATAAAAAATAAAATAATAACAAGTAGTTTACCTTATACGCTTGATCAATACAGATTCATTTTCATTGTCTTTTCAAAGAAATGCCAGCTATAAATAATAATAATAATAATAATAATAATAACTAGCTTACCTTATACACTTTCAATACATATAGTTGTAGATTTTCTTTCCATTTACATTTTTTTTTTCTTTGAAATCATTTTCCATTTACAATTTGGTTATATATAAGTTCAATTGTCTCTCTTAAAATTTAGAAAAAAAAAACGTTTTCTAAGAGAGCCTTTAAAAGTAACATACAATGCACCATTTCCAAACATTTTCACTTCTTTTATTGATTTTGTTGCTTATTTCCTTCAATTTATGTAGAGCTCTCGACTGTGAAATAAATAATTCCAATCAATATAAAGTTGCATATACCATTGTTGTTGACCAATCTGGTCATGGAAATTTCACCAACATTCAAAATGCCATCGATTCCATACCTTCCGGCAACACTAAGTGGATACGCATTCAGATTTCTATCGGAAAATATAAGTAAGATTCAATTTCCTACATACAAAATTCTTATATATATATATATAGTTTTTCTCTCCTCATGACGAACTGCTTTTATTTATATCATTCCCACAACTATCAACCATTAGATTCACATATTTCAGCTTAGTTAAAGTCTTCTTAAACTTAATCAATGACTTATAAGTCTTTTTCTAATCTTAAAAATTTAGTTCGGTCATGATGAGAGAAAAACTATATATATATATATATATATATATATGAAATAATTTGATTATTTTAAAATTATTTTTTAATTTATTTTGCTATGAATAGAGAGAAAGTTACAATCCCACAAGAAAAACAATGTATTTTTCTCGATGGAGCAGGCAGTGAATCAACGAGCATCGAATGGAATGACCATGAAGGAACAGCTTATAGCTCTACTTTCACTGCGAGTAATGATAACATAGTTGTTAAAGGCATTAAATTCAAGGTATATTATATATTGAATTCCACACTAGTTATTTTTCTCTCACACACACACATATATATTTCTCGGATCTCAATAGACTTAAAAAAAACCTGGAGCTATCCTAGATTTTTGGATAATAATTTCACTATTACAATAATTTAATTACACTATTACAATCATTTTGAAGAATATTGTGTTAACAGAATAGCTACAACGTACCAATTCGTAGAATAGATGAGAAAGGACCACCAATGACACAAGCTGTGGCAGCAACAATATATGGAGATAAATATGCTTTCTATAATTGTGCCTTTGTTGGGCTGCAAGATACCTTGTTTGATGCAACAGGCCGTCACTATTTCAAAAACTCTTACATCGAAGGTGGAGTCGATTTCATTTTCGGCTCCGGTCAGTCTATCTATGAGGTCTGTCAATATAATTTCTGTTTTCATGCATAACAACACTATTAAAAATTCTAAAATACAAATTTTAAAAATTTAATTTATTCCAAATTTAGCTGATTCCTTCAAAAAAAACAAAAAAAAAACTCCTGTAATATTGTGCAGCGATGGGCAATAAATGTTACAATAGGAATATATGATCCACAGAATCCAGGAGGTTTTATAACAGCACAGGGGAGGGATACTTCAACAGATCCAAGTGGGTTTGTGTTCAAGACTTGTAATATTACTGGAACTGGTAAAGCCTATCTTGGGAGAGCTTATAGATCATATTCAAGAGTTGTTTTTGCTGATTCTACACTATCAGATATAGTTGTACCTCAAGGTTGGGATGCTTGGAATTACGTTAACAAGGAGTGAGATTTTTTAATATTTTCAGTTTTTCGGATAAAATCATTTATAATTTTTTTTTATATTATTAACACAAAATTTAAAAATATTCCAGGCAAACTATAGAGTACATGGAGACAGGTTGCAGTGGACCAGGTGCAGATATTTCCAAACGTGTGAGCTGGGAAAAGAAACCGAATGATGTTGAATTGAACCAGTTCGTGAAAAAAAACATTTATGGATAAAGAAGGGTGGATCTCAAAGCTACCAAACATCTTCTAAAGGATTGATGCAATTCGGTTATTCAATTACCTTCACCATTATTCAATATCGATTCAACAAATAAAATCTTATTATTATTATTTTTGAAAATATATGAAATCAATTTTTGTTTAATTTATAATATAGAAAGAAATGCAAATTCAATAAGTAATGCAAGCCATTTGCATCATGATTCATGACATGAAAATAGTCTTTTATTATGTAATCATCCTGATGTAAAATAATTTACAATCTATTAAAAAAATGTCAAGAAAGATCTCACAATTTTCTGCTGATGTAGAAGATCTCCCAGAGATGCTTATAGGAAAAGTTCCATATAAAAAAAAAAAAAATCAATGAGAACTTTTTACAATGTACACTTTAACTACCTTAGGTGAAATTTATTGAATTTTACTGTGATTTTTTTTTTTTTTTTTTTTTTTTTGTATGGATGATAAAAAGAATGAAATATATTTGTGGAAAAAAAATTGAAAATTTTTTAGGTACACGAACTAATTTTTTTTTTTTCCAACCTTTTTTAAAGATAAAACATTTAAAAACATAGAAATGTCAGAAATATATATATATAGTTATGAATAAAAAAATATTTCAAAATTTTACCAAATGTATATTTTATTTTTCTTATGATGCAAATAAAAAATCTCATCGAAACATATTTAATTTTATACAATTTCATCAAATGTGCTTATTGTATTAAAGTAAAGAGGTGTTTATTCAATTATTTTTCCTTTTATATATATATTAATATATATATCAATTATGGACTTGTGAGAATACTAAAATTCCCCTGAGATTGTTAAATTTGACCAACGTTTGACCAATGATATGATTGAAATGAGTTATTTTTAGGTATATAAGGACTAGTTTGATGAAAAATGTAAAGATAAGTAAAAAAGTGACGTTTCCAAATTATATAGGAACCAAATTGTAAATCCCTAAAAAAAAAAAATCTTAAGATTCTTGATTTGTTTAATGAAAATCAAAAGTATTAAGCCCCAAAAATATTCATTATTCATTTCCTTCTTTTTTGGTCCATTATTTACCTTTTAGGCTCTGTTTGGCACACTGGATTGGATTAAAATTGGACAATTTAGTCTCTATCCTGTGTTTGGTGTTGTTTGGAACATGAGATTACTAATCCCAATAACAATTTATTCTCTATCCTGTATTTTTTTCAATCGTTTGGGAAATTCCACGACCACGAACATCGAGTTCAAGTGGTCGAGGATCAGGTTGGAGATGGTGCGGTGGAGAATGAAGCCCCGAGATTCGAGCTCATTATCAAAGATGGAGATAAGAGGAAAATGAGTGGAGGTGATGCTAGAAGATGGTGAAATTGTCAATCAATTGTTTTATTTATTTTGTTGCTTTTTTGTGCAATTACTTTAGGTTATTTTATTGAAATTATTTTTGTTTCCAGGTTTGTATTTTGAGATTCAATTTGTGTTTTTGTAAAGTTCAAATATATATATATTGTTGGAGTAGAGGATTTGAGTGTGTTGATTAATAATCTTTGTTTGTGAATATTGATGATCTGGGCTGAATATTGACGATTTAGATTTGTCAAATTGATGGAGGATATGTGTTTTGATCTAGAATTCTGGTGTGATGAAAAGATGTGTGTTTGGATTATTATTATTATTTTGGAATTTAATTCAAGGAAAAAAAATTTGACATTGATGAATGCGCCTTTTTTTTTAAAGTTTGGATTATTTTTTATTAAATTAACAAAATAAATCAATAAATAGTAAAACATTTTTAATCCAATCCTAGGTCATTCCAAATATAAGATTGGACTATTTTAGTCATAATTCATGTTACACCAAACAATAGACAATGTTATATTTAATCATATTCAATCCAGTCCAATCTAATCTCGTGCACCAAACAGGGCATTAAGGTTTTCACAAAATTAGAAAATAAAATCTCAAGGATTTTTATGAACCATTATATACAAAAAAGTAAAATCTCAAGAATGCCCATTTGGATTCGATGGAGCTTCTTCCATCAATGGAGGACACTCCATCTGGATCCAATGGAGCATCTCCTCCATATGGAGGACGCTCCAGTGAGTTCCATCATTGATGGAGCTTGATCTAGAGATTTTTTGTTTTTTGTTTTTAATTAAATGATGGTGTGGAGGAGATTAGATCTCCTCCGTCCATTTTATTTATTTTAATTATTTAAATAATAATTTTATTTAATTCATTTTTAATTGCAAAAAAAAAACAAAAAAACAAAAAAACAAAAAAAAACAAAAAACAAAATTGCCATGCTGACATTAACGGGTCATGGATGGAGGTTAATACGAGGGTATATCTGTGTTGAATTTATAAAACTTAGCAATATTTGCCTTAATTGAAAAATTCAGGGTATATAGTGCAATTGACCCTTAAATTAATATAATATTAGGATTTAGGACAGCGCAATTGGCAATTATGAAGAGTGATGTGATTTGCTTTCTGGTTAAATTAATAAAAGAAATGGTAATATATATTAGTGAATGATGAAGATCATGGATTTCTCTGGAACATTGGAGGACGGTGGTTGATAATTCTGGAAGTTTAGAAAATTGTTAAGTACAAAATTGTCTTAAGATTTTTTCACATAGATCACTATGTAATTATGATTATTTTTTTTCTTAATCCTTCACTAACCCTGAACAGCAAATAAACCAATCAATAATATATGAGCATGTTTACTAATCGAGAATCACACGGTAAGGAAAATAGAACTCAATTCCTAATTTGTGATACATATTTATTAAAATCCGTTGAAAATTAAGTTACAAGACCCCGCACACAAATTGAGAATTAAATTCTCAAACATAATTCATGAATTGCAAAACATGTTAGAAATCAAGTTACGTACAAATCGAAAATTAAGGTGGTGTTTGGATCAGTTTTTAAAAACAATTTTTTTTTTTACAAACAAAAACCAACTAAAATATTGTTTGGTTAAATATTTTACAAAACTGTTTTTGAAAACAAAAAACAACTTTTTAAAAGTTATAACTAAAAAGTTAAAAACAACTTTGTATTGTTTTCTATTATTTTCAAAACAGGTTTTCAAAATAAACCTTAACTTTTCCCACCAAACAACTATTTCACTCATTTTAAAAACAACAACCAAACACTTTTACATCGTTTTCCGTTTCAAAAAACTACTTTTAAAAAACACTACCAAACACGTTACATTTTTAAAAATATCATTTTAAAAACATGATTTCCAATTTTAAAAAAAGTTTTCAAAAACACCATTTTAAAAACGATACCAAACGCGCCCTAAATTTTCTTTTATGATTCCCTTAAACTTGATTCCCTCTTGTTTTCATTAATGTATAAACACCCCTTAATCCCTATAAATATTAAATTAGTAATTTTTGATTGGGTTTTTTTTTTTTTTTTTTTTTTTGAGAAGGGGATGACTCAAACCCGTGACCTCATGATGCAAGTGTGAGGGGTTTTCCACTAGACGAACCTTATCTCGTTAATTTTTGATCGGTTAAAGAGCCCATTTTGATCCATTTAATGTAAACCAAGTTGGGCCTAGAAGGGTCTCAACTCAACCCAAAACGACCCAGGCTCATGAATAAACATATGATGATCCAGAGACCAGAATCCTCCACACAATTGCTTAAATTACCGAGACAAAACATCTTAAGATTCTATATAAAAAATAATAATTAAGATTCTTGAATTGTTTAATGAAAAACAAAATCACTAAGCCCCAAAATATTCGTTATTCATTTCCTTCATTTTGATTTTTAGGTCCATTATTCACCTTTTTAAGGTTTTCACAAAATTAGAAAATAAAATCTCAAGAATTTTTATGAACCAATACATATAACAAGAGAGAACTACATACAAAAGTAAGAATATTTTCAACCAATGTATTAAAATATCGTATGATTTGGTATTAATTTAGGTAACATATATTTATGAGATCAATTGATATATGGGAATAAAACTCAATAATTTGTCCGAATTAATCTTTAATTTCTTGCAAAGGGAAGCACGTGGCAGGATTCGAGTAGAATTAAATGTAAATGAAAATCAAAGATTTGTAACAGATGAAGAAATTTCTTCTCGCAGTGGATTTTCTTTCCATGCCAGTAGAAAATTAAATCATTTTGATTTCCACAATCCACATATAATTTTTTTCCTTCTCCACCACAGTTATAATTATCATATATATATATATATATATATATATATATAGACTTAATAGCACTGGACCCCTGAAGTGTAAGCGAATTTGTAAATTGCTCCCTAAATGTTTTTTTTCGGCGGTAAACCCCTTGAACTCTCCTTTTCTTTGCACCAGTTTGTTTTATTGCCCCCTGAGGAGGGGGCATCTCCATAAGGGTGGTGCAAAGAAAAGGAGAGTTCAAGGGGTTTACCGTCGAAAAAAAAACATTTAGGGGGCAATTTGTAAATTCGCGTACACTTCAGGGGATCCAGTGCTATTAAGTCATATATATATATATATATATATACACACTACAGTCTTCTGTGATGCTTTTTCCTCTTATGTCAGTCTAATTTTTAAAAAAAATACAGTCAAAGTTGTGTTTCATTGCCAGTTTTCTCGATGTTCACTTGCTAGATTTTCTTATCATATAGAGCAACTAGTAGCTTTACAAATCATAACATCCAAAAAAAATATAAAAAAATGCAGCATTATCAACCGTTTTCATTCTTTCTATTGTTATTATTGCTGTTTTTTTCCGGTGTTTGTAGAGCTTTTGATTTCGAATCAGACGAATCTGATCAAAATCAACTCACTTATACCATTACAGTTGACCAATCTGGTAAGGGAAATTTCACCAACATTCAAAGTGCCATTGATAAGATTCCTGATAACAACGGTGCATGGAAACGTATCCAAATCTCTCCCGGAAAATATCGGTAACAAATTCACATTAACATCATCATGCCTAGCTAATTGATTCCACTTCAAAGCTTATTGTAATTTACTCATTTATTATTGATTACTTTTTTCTGAGATGATTTTTTTTTTTTTTTAAATTACTTGATGTGTAGGGAGAAGATTACAATTCCATTGAACAAACCATTTATCTTTCTTGAAGGAGCAGACAGCAAATCTACTTTTGTTGAGTGGAGCGACCATGATGAGACAGATACTAGCGCTACTTTTTCTTGTTTTCCTGATAACATACTTGTTAAAGGCATTACATTCAAGGTACATACGTATATATGAAATTATGTATATACCGAAAATCTAACTACATTATATTTATTTTATAGGTAGTTAATAATATCATATATCTATATATGTTTAATAGAATACGTACGACGTATCGATTGGTATAGAGCAGAACCAAGTTACACAGGCTTTGGCAACAAGAATATATGGAGATAAATCAGCTTTTTATGACTGTGGCTTTACTGGTCTTCAAGATACCTTGTGGGATGTCCAAGGCCGCCATTACTTCAAAGATTGTTATATTGAAGGTGCTATAGATTTCATTTTTGGCTCCGGCCAGTCTATTTATGAGGTGTGTACGTAGTACTACTTTGCATGCAAAAACAAATTCATTTTGTTTTTTATATAACAAAATACAAATTCATGTAGCAATGTGAAATACATCTGTCAATGGGAGCATATGCTGAACAATATCGAACTGGATATATAACAGCACAGGCGAGGAATTCTTCAACAGATCCAAGTGCTTTTGTTTTCAAGACTTGTAATATTACTGGAACTAATGGTAAAGCTTACCTTGGGAGAGCTTATGGAGGCTATTCCAGAGTTATTTTTGCTGATTCAACACTATCAGATATTATAGTACCTGATGGTTGGGATGCTTGGAATTACATTCACAAGGAGTAAGACTAAATTTATAATCAAATACATAGAAAGCATTAAACATGTTTTATTATTAGCATTAAATAATTATTATTTATGTTTTATAATTTCAGGGAAAATATTGAATATTTGGAGTCAAGTTGCAGTGGAGCAGGAGCAGACACTTCCAAACGTGTGTCTTGGGAAAAGAAGGTCACAGATCCTGCTGACTTGAATAACTTTGTAGATATTTCCTTTATCGACAAAGAAGGCTGGATCTCTAAACTACCAAATTAGCTCTCATCTTCTAATTGATTACTGCTTTTGAACAGTCTTGAGTTTGGATTTCATTTCTTTTGTATTGTCGATAATATTATTATTCTTACAATAATGTAAGAGATGGAACGGCGGATCCGGATGGCTCAATAATAAAGATGTGTTCTTTCAAAAAAAAAAAAATAGAACAAACTTTAAAAAATGGAGGTCTGTTTTGCACATAATTCCATCCTTGGAAATTTGCTAACATATTTTTCAAGGTCTGTGTTCCATGGATCTGTGTACATGCCTTCATTAAAAAATATATATATATATATATCAACAATTTTTTTTAGAGAAAGAAAATGAATAAGATAAGAGAGATGATGCACATCACCTCTTAGCAGAACAGGTAGTGCACCTCTCTTCCACATAAGTGGTGAAGGGTTCAAATCCCACGATGTGCGTTTTACAAGCATGTGTGAAGAGTTTTTTTTCTCGGATTGTGGGAGTAGTTATCTCCCGTTATGGGAATAGATATCCGGACCGTACATATATTGTTTGATCTCGGCAGGTTCCATCAATCCTATTGTAATAGTTCTTATAATACTTCAAGAAAAAAGATTTTAAAAAAAACAATAAAATTTTGAGTGATGTTGTTTATGATCCACAAAATAACTTTATATATGTACAGTCTTTCTATTATCAATTCGAACAGTACCAATCCAATGCACTGACTTAAACATTTATATATATATATATATATATATATATATAAAACTAACGTGTAGGGTATATTTAATTTGAGTTTATTGTTTTCAACTTGCAGAGAGAATATTTTTGTAAATCTTAGTTCCTGATACAACATTACAGGTGACCAAATATGCAAAATAAAAAATGAGTACATCATATGAGTTCTCTTGTGAATTAAGGAGATCAAATTCAAATTCAAATTCAAATTATTAGTTTTTTTTTTTTTTTTTTTTTTTTTTTGTCTACATATATGGTAAAATTAAAATTAAAATTCAGAAGTAATAATTGATAATATTAAAATAAAATGGAATATCTTTAGAAATTTAATTATTATTTTTTAAATAGAGTGTCTTTAGAATAAGAGTGGCAACAGACTAAAGGGATAACTTTAGGAAAAAAAAAATGAAGTCTCTATAATTTTTAAATTTTTTAGAACGGAGTGTATTTAGAAAGTTGTGTATTTATTTTATTTTTTTTCCTTTTCTCAAAAAAAAAAAAAAAAGTTGTGTAAAAACAAAAAATGGAATTGTAAGAAGAAAATATCTAAATTTTCTAGAGGTGGAAAAAAAAAAAAAAAACCTATCCACCTTAATTTTCCTCACCTCCATAATATATTGACACGTGTCAAATATAGTAAATCAATACTTTGAATTATTTCTATTAATTTTTCTATTTTTACTTTACCAAAAGATAGAATTAATTAAGATCATTGATTTATGTAAGGACAATTAATGTGAGGAGAAGATTCAAATCAATTTTGTTTTGGTTATTTTAATCTAGGGCAATTACCTAAGTCATAGACTTTTTTTCAAATTCCAAGTTGTTTGCAATTTTTACAAAAGTGACCATTTTGGTCCTCAGATTTTTCTCAAATGCCAAATTAGTCCCTCTCCTTTTAGAAGTCACCAAACCGTCTAACGATTTAACGGTGTTAAATATAACAGTTAACTTTAATAATTTTAGTTAAAGTACATAAATACCATTTATTTGTCATATTATAGCAAAGTTATTTTGTCTTTTGTGCATTAAATTCACTATTATAATTACTACAAAATCCAAAAATATTATTAATGAAACACCATTTGTACCTTTTTTAATTAAAATTTTCTAAAAATATTTTAATAAGACAATGTCAATTATACCCTTATTTTATAAACAAAGTTACCATTTATTCCTAGTTTAGTCTTTAACTATTTTTATATAATTGTTTTTTTTTTATTAACATTATACAAGCACTGTTGTCAAAATTATTTACAAATCAAAACCCACAAATAAAATAAACAAAAATATACGTGTTAAAAAAATAAATAAATAACCGCGCATGTGCTATTATTATATTGTTTAGGAGTAAAGTACAATTTTACCCCTACACAGTTAAAGTTAACTGACGGAACTTAGTTAGAGTGACTAATTTGGTATTTGGGAAAAATGTAAGGACCAATCTGGTCACTTTTGTTAAAGTAGCAAACAACTTGGAATTTAAAATAAAGTCCATGACCTAATTGGTAATTGCCTTTTTCATCTATTTCGATTTATACCTATTTAGTAGATAAAGATTTAAATATTACAGCCCACACAAATTTGGAAAATTATGTTTAAACAGCCCAATTTGGTAATTGAATCTGAGAAAGGAACACAGATGACGAAATTATGGGATGTTGTTGATGTTCTTTCGAAGTATAATTTTGTTACCTTATAAATTGCTTTACATGGTTATATATAATTTCTATAAATGATCTAGCTAGCATGTAGAATATCCAAAAGAAATATTTCTAAAAGCTTTCTCAACTACCAAAAATCCCATTTTCACTCCTTTCATTGTTGTTATACATGTGGAGGTCAACAAAGAGAAGTTATGCCAAAAACCAAGTCTCTTCAATGCTGTAAGAGATTTGATTGAAATTGACATGGAAGTCGGAATTCTAACTTTCAACTGTAGTCAGCAACACAAAACAATCCTTAATGACACTACTCATTATCATGCTAACTCAGGAACAAAATTCACCCTATTTTGCTTCACCTAAAGTTTTTAATGACTCTTTCATGACAGAGACGGATCAAGCCCTGGCTGGGTGGGTTAGCCTGCCTAAGAATTTTGAAAGAGCGATGATATTCGCATCTCTCTAAAATTATATATTTATATGTACACCTTAAATTTAACTGTTTTTAATATTTCAATATTACCGTCAAATTAAATTATTAATATTTTAATTAAAACAAATAATAATATTTATAACTATTTTACTGTTTTAAATAGTTAACTAACTAAGAAAAAAATTTCACTTACAATGCGACTTGACGGTGAAAGACGACATTTATTTAGTCTGATAATTTTTGAAATTCGAGTTGCTATAACTGCATATCGGATATAAAAAAAAAAAAAATGTTTCACCAAAAACCATTGTATTGTTTCCTCAACCATATTTTTGCCTCAAGTACGTGCCGTAATATACGTAGTGCATATATATAAATGAAACAAAGACCGCTGAGAACCGTTTGAATCAAATAGTGGAGTGATTCAAAAGATTCTCACAAACGCTAAAGGGGTTTGTTACAATTCAAATTTCTTTTTTTTTTCTTTTTTTTTTATTCATGAAAATTCACTATAAAAAAAATTAGATAGAATAGCTTCGACCTTATCCACCGATAGTGAAAGAACGAAATCCAAGTAAATACCAATACCAAGTACAGTAGAAGAATAGAGATCAAAACAAATAATTCTCGTGGTCCAAAAAAAAAAAAAAAAGTCTACGCCATTAAATAGCTTGTACCCATAAAATATTTACCGTAACATAGATAATGAATAAATATGAGTTAATATATTAAGTTGAAGGCATGTGTGATTGCACATTTTTGCATGGTTTGTACATTGTTCGTGTAGAATAGAAGAATAGGTTGAATCTAAAGTCGTATCTGATCGACACTGAACAACCCAAAAGTATCTTTTCACCGAATTCAATCTCAATGTAATTGTTACCAATGTTATTAATAAAGTTAATAAGAGTTTCATTTGTTTTGTTGAATATTTAAATATTTAGCATAAAGGATTAGAATATATAAATTTTCAATCATTTTATAGAATTGAATGGTAAACATAGGCTCATTGTCAAAAAGTGGATCACTTTGCATAAGTGTGGAAAAGACGAATTCTAACTTATAAGAAGTTTTACAACCGATTTCAAATATGACAGCGGGAAACGTTTTTTAAAAACATTTTCAGTAAAGGTTTCCAAAAACGCTATCGAAAAGATTTTCCAAAAACATTTTTTGTTTCAGGAACCGTTTTTTAAAACGTTAAGAAAAATCGTTTTCATTTTTCAAAAATGGTTTATGCTTTTTTGAACAAGTTTTTCATAAACGGTTTATGAAAACGTTTTCCGAATTTGCAAAGTTGTTCAGCTTCTCTTTTGAGCAAACGAGCAAATTCATGCTCGTTTACATCATTGACCTCCACTCATGAACACATTGATATAAATAAATCATTGTCACAAGTTGGAAGACGATTAGTAAAACTGAGAACTGTAGATCTTCTCAATTAATTTTTGAAAGTGTTGAATATCATAGTAGATACACAACTTTTTTCAAGTAAAGGTGTTTACTATTTAGTTAACCCTTCTCAAATAAATGATTCGTCAATTTTGTATCGCTACATAACGATTTAATTATCGGTTTTGTAGCGAGACAAATAAAATCCTGCATGAAAGTAGTTTCAGGATCCCTGCACCTAAAAAGTGTCCTATATTTAGCTAGTACTACGAAAGTGTTGGAGCTATGAACAAAACGCACCGCCCCATCACTGCAATTACCTCAAGGAAGAAATTGGTAATTCATTTTCGGCACCATATCCTTTTGAAGCTTGTGCTATGGTTCTTGTCAGCCGGCCATATGAATTCATGTCCTGTCCTAAAGTCCTAAGTCGTACCTTAAAATGACCCGATGCTTGCTCAGAAATGAATTAGAAATTTCTTCCTTGTGTTCCTAAATAGATTAGAGAGAGAGAGAGAGAGAGATGTGTATGTTCATTTTCTGATGCTTCTATAAACATGTTTGGGTGGTTAACCCAAAAAAGGAATATGATTTGATGATACAAACAACTACAAGGGAAGCATTTGCAAATTAGGGATTTGATGGAACCTCACATTTTCAGGATGGTTTCTGTCATCATGAAGAACAAGCACCTTTAATGTGCCAGATTCTCTCAACCAGGCAGCAACCATCGGTCCCGTTGAAACAAATCTACCTAAATTGCACTTGGCAACCCAAAACGGCGCACCCATTCCCATGAGGAGTGCTTCAATAGCTCGTCTTAGGGCACCATCGCCAACAACTTTGCTGTGCTTGCCCCATCCAGTCAAGATGCTGAACAGAGAAGAGCTTCAACATCTTATATTGAAATGAATTTTAATGCAAGTGAATTGTAATTATCACATACAAATCCATACCTTAATAGTTTTGGCAACTCATGGCCTTCATACACAACTGAGCGTATATTTAGCAACCACGAATGCACCATTGCTCGAGCAGCACCAGAAGACATCAGATGCAAATCTAAGCATGAGTCAGACCACACATTCTCCCATACTTGCCGACGTTTGCCCTCAAGCACAACTAGTTCAGCTCCTCGTTTCTGTGAAACAATGTCAAAAGTATAGAACATTTAAAACAAGCACAAGTTTATGGCATCAATCCACTATCATCCTTATAGAATATAGCATAATCCAGCTGAGCAAACAACTGATTAAGTACTCTATATTAGTAGATATAACAAAAACTAACCTGACCAAAGTGCCATAGCATGTCAGTCAGAGCATTATAAAATGCAGATGCAGTAGAGGAGTCCATTAGCTTTACTTCATCAAATAGGGACTGTGCCTGACCCCAAACATTATCCCTATGGCCCATAAGAAGTCCATGTGCAACACCATAGACCTGGTTATCGAACAACCTGAGCTCCTCCAATAACATTGAAGCATCTTCAAATGAATTACAGCGGCTGCATATAAAGACAAGAATGTAAACCAAATCCACACATATTTTTAACTGAAGATCCTTGTATATTAATAAAGAGAAAAGGAGAGAGAGAGAGAGAGAGTGATTGACGAAAAAAACAGGTCACAAGTAATTGACGAAAGAGACAGATCAGAAATAAAAGCCCCACTGTTCTAAGCTCAGATAACTCAACATTTAATATGGCACTGATTTCTTGTAAAGCAGAAAACTTTACCAGATCTCCCTAAACAGGAGACTCTAATTTGACTGGCCCAATTAAAGAAAGAAGGGATTATTTCATTCCTGTTCATAGTTTGCATGTTCAGCTACCAGACTCAGCACACTTGTTCATTCCGAGTGGTACACACATAGGCAAGATACTAAAAACATCAGAGCAATCGCAACAATTTCTCTACTCTGACATTGGATTACAATGCCTAAACCCTAGGTCTGAAATTGTGGGGACATTCGTGATATCTTCTTAATAATAGAATCCCATTCCAATCATTTTCAATTGTCAAATTACATATCACATTATCATGCTGCTGCCATCAAATCCTGCAACAAATGAAGTTGCATGTTTCTAAGAATAGTGTGTTCTGGAAATGCTGAAATTCCAAAATCAGCTTAAAGTCAAAAGTTGCTTTGACATCATCATCAGCTGGGAAACCTAAAGCAAAGACTCAACAATCTTAATATCTAGTAGACAAAGAAAACCATAAGCTAAAGTTCTGGTAGTTCTGTCAAATTTGGATTTTTCAACCAATCATAATATGACAATCCTTAAAATAAAAATGAAAAAAAAAATATGGAAAAGAACAGACAGGGGACTAACCTGCAAGCATTTAAAATGGCTGAAAAAGTGACGACATTCGGTTTAATCTCTAGCTCGTGCATCTTGTGAAAGACACCCAAAATGCACAACATTTCCTGTCTGCATCTGTTATCTTTCTTGGCTTGACCTCCTTTCTCAGCAGCTAACTGCCCAAAGATCTTTATAATTTGGTTATCCTCTTTTCCTGCCTCTTCACCTTCTTTATTATCCACAGTGACTACATAATTTAAATTTGAAGCTCCCTTTTGCAACACAGGGACTCCATCACTATCATCAACTGCACATTCCACGGTACCTGACCGACCAAAGGCATCGATTATAGAATTGTAAGTAACAACATTAGGCTTGATCCCTTCCTTTGTCATCTCATCAAGTAAGGATACAGCTGATTCAACCAACCCATTCTTACACAAAGCATCAATCAGTGCACTGTAAAGCACCACATCAGCCTTCAATCCCGCCTTTTTAAATTCTCTAAATACTTCCATTGCCTCCTCGTACATACCACCTTTTGAGTACACATCTATCAAAGTTGAATAAGTCAATAAATTAGGTGACACGCGATCAGCTTTCATCTTTCCAAACACTCTTTTAATTTCATCATACTTCCCTTGCTTCCCATACCCGCCTAAAAGAGCATTATAAGTTACAACATCCTTCCGAATCCCAGAGCTCTCCATCTCCTTACAAACATCTAGAGCCTCCTCAAACCTACCAAGCTTCGCATAAATAGAAAGCACTGTGTTGTATGAAACCCTGTCCAATCCAATTCCCAAAAACTTCATTTCGTTAAACAAATTCAATGCGTCATCTGATCTCCCAGCCTTAGCATACCCATCAATCATAGTACTATAAGTTACAACGTTAGGCATTAAATTCTTGGCGGGCATTTCGGCCATGATCTCAAACGCCAAATCCATTTGCCCGCCTTTACAAACAGCATCTAATAATGTATTGTAAGTGAAAATATCCTGATCAATCCCTCTATTAACCATCTCACTGAACAGATTCCTAGCCGCCTCCCATAACCCTCCTCTACTACAAACCGCAAGCAAAGAATTAAAAGTAATACGATCTGGATGCACCCCATTTTTCAACATATCATCGAAAATCACAACAACCTGGTTAAAATCCACACCCCCTTTGCCACACGCATCAATCACAGCATTATAAGTGACCAAATTTGGCTTCAAATTATAACTTTTCATAGAATCAAACACTCTAATAGCCTCATTACAATAACCACTCCTCCCATAAGCACTAATTAATGCAGAAAATGCGTAAACAGTGTTACCATAACCCTCCTCTAAAGCAGTTTCGAAAATGTTCTTAGCAAGTTCAACTTTTCCTAGTCTACCAAGAATACTAATCATGGCACTCGCTAATTTTCCCTGATCGTTCTTCCTTCTCTCTCTTTTGACCGCAAAGTCAAAACAATGAATAGCTTTTGACCACTCACCTCTGTTTCCAAGCTCTCGAAGCAAGAACGTGTAATCATCAGAGCCACAAAGCCTACCCTCGAAATTCAACAGTATATTATCAAGAGACTTGTCGTCTTTCGCGAACTGGATGACCTGTTGAAGAGCCTCTTCAGCAGCCGACGAGTGTCGGGTGCTCATCGAGTATTTGGGTCGACCCAAATGCAATTTCGAAACAAATCGGGTCGATCGCCGCCCGGAGAAATCGGAGGTGAGTTCGGATTTGGAGGAAGGTAGAGGAGATAGTGAATGGAAGGAATTAGGGTTTTGGGTGGATGTGGTGGAGGTAGCCGCCGGTTTCGGCGCATTACGCGGCGAGGGAGCGAGAGGGGGTTTGGTGAGGGAGACCTTATGAGAAGTCCAGTGATGAGGGTGAGGATTCTGTTGGTGGGAGTGACGGTGGTGATTGTTTTTGAGGTGATTATGAGGGTACTGGTGGTTCTGGTACGGCTTGGTGGCTGTGAGGGAACAGTGCGGCGGCGTTGACGCCATAACCCAAAGCTCAGATGTGTATTGGAATACGTATCTGTACGTATATAGATCCAAAAGGTGGAATCTTTGGGCGGCTAAAATGGGTTTTGGTAGGGTTTGGTGAAAGCAGGAGGAGACCAAGAGGCAGAGGCCATTGTTAAGAGGATATTTCGGATGATAGAAAACAAGAGAGAAGTGAAAGAGATAAGATTTGGAGAGAGAGAGTTTTTTGTGTACAGTGTTGTCTAGCTGAGCTGGACAGCTATTACTTTAGTTCAGACATTGGAATCTTCGCTCCTCAAACATTTACTTGTGTTACGATTTTGGGCTTCATTTCTTTATTTGGAAAAAATCGCTTATATACCGGAACAAAATATTAGTCCAACTATCTGATGACTCAATCGTATCTGGACCGTTTAATTAGTTGGACCCACATGGTAGATGAATCAGAATATCAGATGCTAGAAATAGATAAGTGGGGTGCCTATGTCAGCGTCCTCAGTAATGGACGGCTAGATTGAACCAACGGGAGGATCGGCGGGAAAGTACAAAACGAGTGCACTGCAATTAATTGTGGTGCGAAACAGGTAATAAATCTTTGAGTGGGCAGATATCTTGCTCTTGACCTGTCACCAACTAGTGAGTAGGAATCTGCTACGGATGATCGTATCATTGACTGGAATGGGATTGACTGTACGTCAGTTACGTCACAACTTTTTGAAGATTGATTGATTGATTTTTTTTTTCCTGAGACTTTGAAGATTGATTGATTTGAACAGTGAAATTGAACTCGTTACACGTGTAGTTACAAAGGTAGGAGGTACCCTTGCTTTTATTCAGAAGTTTGTAGGTTAGAGAAACATAGTCCTGCCAAAAAATAATACACGTTACTAGAGTTTTTATATTATAAATGTTATTTTCAAATAAATAATAGGATAGATATTAATTAGGTATCCGTGATATCATGTTTTCAATTAAGTATATTAAAAAAATATAAATGATTGTATATATATATATATATATGATCCAATTTGATTGAATAGACACAAATTAAAATACTATTTCTTATTTTTTTTTTATCGGGTGCTATGGTAAAGAAAAGGAAAAAAAAAAAAAAGTAAATGTAACTTTTTGCTGCAGTCCCCCAGGATCTCAGGATTTGGAAAGTTGACCAGTGGCCGACATGCTTTCGGCTAGTTTAAGAACCGTGAAGACTGAAGAACAATGCTTTGTTTTTTAGTAAAAAAACAAGAAAGAAAAAATGGTTTCTAAATTAATGCAAACATATACCATTAATTGTACATGTCTCTGCCATTTCTGTAAATTAGCGTCCGTCCCCACTATCAAGATAAACCTGTTTTTTTTTCCATATAAATAAAGCATGTGCTGCATGTTGTTTTATTCCCCAACCACAATTAAGAAAATTTGACATTTTAACCCCAACTCTTCTGGCCTGAGTTTTTACATTCACATCTGCATATCTCAACCACGAAATAAAATATCAGGTACTGTTGATTGGTGAAGTGCAGTGATAATGCTCCTCGCCCACCTAATTTTATAACACTATAGCTGTTTGTTAAATTACTAATTTGTAATTTAGTAATACCAGATTCACCTAAAAGATTATTATCAGCACTACATTCTTGCCTAAATGCAATATAAATTTGTTTTTTTCTCGGGAGGAATCAAAAATAAATCTATAAAATTAGAATTGCAAACTAGGAAGAAAAATGAACAGCTATTGATGTTTGCTTCTACATACTATTGCAACCCTTAAATTCTACATTGAAAGCAACTCCAGTTCATGAAGGAAGATGCAGATGCTCTCATCTAAGTTAGATCGTGTTTCGCCAAAACTCACAAAAATGGAGGAGATTAGATTTACCACATACTAATTTGCATTCTATGGTACAAAAAGAGTATATCTTCAGTATGTCTTCTTTCTCACAACTGGCCTCCTTGCTTCCTTTTTTGCAGTCGCAAGAAATCCCGGTGTTTGTATTCCTGTTGTGGCTTGGTATAAATCCTTCAATCTTCAAGTGAGCATATAGAATAAATGGTAAGAAAAATGTTTAATAATCAGAGTTCTTTCATCAACATCAGAGTATGATAAGTCATGAAACAAGTAAAAACACTACAGGGTAGTTTCAACTCACTTTGGCATACTAATTAGAAGAGCAATCACTGAAACTCCGACAACAAGGGACAATACAGGTGCAGTAGTTAATTCCTGTAGACATAGAAGAGAAAAAGAAAGGTAAAGAAAGGAGGGGGAAATTTTACTTCATTTAGCAATACAAGCTAGATTGCATCGTTGTTCGATGAAGATATATTGGTTCAAAACAAGAGATATTCCAAAAAACAATGTCTGATCATGAGTACACATGAAATTAACAACCAATTAATTATGGTGAGTAAAAGAAATCTCCAGCTCGTTCTCTTCTATCAGACACCAGAATTTATTCAAAGAAATTATGCATTTGTTGAGAAAATGAAATAAAAACCTGTTTGTGATGATCCTCTTCAACACTGTACCGGAGTGGCCCTACATGAATCTGTGCATTTTTCTCTAGATCAACCTCAATAATCTCCGACTCAAATTTGTAGGCGCTTGATGGGAGACTGGATCTGAGTTGTAGTAGGTGCTTGCCCTTGGGTAAGTCCTTCACCTGGAAGAAGTTGGATAGTGGCAGTGGAATGACAGACTCCACCTTAGATGTGTCACTGGCCAACTTGACTTCCACTTGGAGATGTGAATGTAGTTCTTTGATTCTATGTCCTTCAACATGACCACTTAAAATAGTGTTTTCTGGCTGTTCAAATACCAAGAAATCGATTCCTTTGATATCCCCAGATCCAACCTACAAATTAGAACCAATTCACACATCAGTGTTCACATACTGGAGGCTAAACCAAAACAAATAATTTTTATAGGACAACAGAAAATATCACTGATAACAAAAGGTATCATAAAAAAGAACTTAAAAACCAACAAAATACAAACACTGAACAACCCTATATAAGACAATATCTAGCAGAACATATTTTCCTTTTTCATTTGAATTTCAGAGGACAAAGTATTTAGATGATGATGCTTCATCTATATCAACAAAAGTGATTCTCTATCATCATATTAGGACCTCATAAATAAAGGCATAAATAACACCCTCAAACAATCTGTCCATACCTTTCTGATATATGATAATGACATCTAATTTTGAAATGTGGAAAATAATTGATTGAAATAAAAGAAGTGGAAACAAAATTAACCTTGATAGTAACAGATTCAGGAGATGCACGCTCAATTTTACTGCTACCTAAGCCTTCCCTTTTGACTATTTTGATTACATAAGTTGTGTCAGGATGTAATCCTCTCAGACGATAACTTCCAGATGAATCGGTCACTGTCTCCTCATAGTAGCCTTTTGACTCAGACCGGGCTTCAACTGATACACCACCCTTTGGCTGACCAGACAACAGGGATATTTTACCTGTAGCACTGAAAAGATATACAACCATCTTAGAGTCTTGAAAAAGATGTTAAAATAAAAACGTCAAGTCAACATTTGTAACAAATAATAATAAATAAATATGTTTTTATATCAGTTTAGTTTTAATTGATCATTTTATAAAGCGACTTTAATGTGACAGAGCAAAATCCCAAGAACAAGAACAAAACCCTTGGGTCATGAGAAGTCCACAAGGGAAGCAATAGAAAAGCTAAAACCTAATATTTGAAAATCTACAATCTGAAGAAAGAAAATAAGCAAAGTAGAAAAGAAGACATAGATGGCCATGAAATAATTAAGAAACGCCAGGCAGCAAATAGCTAGGGACTTCATTAATTGAAGGGAAACATATCAAGAACACTTATTTTTAAGTTAGCCTTTATCAATGGCAGAGAACAGTTACAGCGTTGATATTAAAAAACTTTTCAGACGTCTTTGAATTTGTTAAAGAACTCGTCAGGTAATTGAATTTATGACTATGTAGATTTATCGGATAAATGTCTTGTCCTTTAATATAAATTAGTGCTATGGCAACATCATTATTGTTAAAAAATAAACATAAGAAATGACGGATGCAAGATCTGCTAAAACTAAAAATAAAAAATAAAAACCTGTAAGCAACACGAGTTGCTTGGAAAACAACTTCTCTAGATTCCCCAGAACCAAGTTCTATAGCCAGCGATGGAGGTGAGAATGCATACTCCTACATAAACGAGATAACCATTGGATGAGGTGGTTGACAATAGCACATTAATATGTTGTTCAAGATCCCAAAAGTTCAACATTATGAAAACAGTTTCTGATTTCATATAAGAGACAGATAAATTCTACAAAAAAAGCAAACATCACTCAGACACGCACAATTTAATGGATATTTACTAGATCTCAATATCCAATTAACATAACTAAATGTTGAAATTCTCCATGCATCAGCATCATCAAACCGAAAATATAGGATTGAGTAGAAAGAGATAGAGATGTTATATCATTAACAACGCCTATCTAATTAAGTACCTTCAGTAGAGGACGCAGGTAGAAATTCCCTGGAAATAAGTTATCAAAGAGGAAACTTCCACCAGCAGCAGATACTGAGTTATTCCTATAACCATCATCACCACTCAATGATAAAAGCACAGGAGGGATTGGTTCCCCAGCATCATCTTTAGAATATATGAGAATAATAACTTGGCTAAGCTTCTGACAAGAGAAGGAGTTTAGACCTATTTGTTTCAGATGATAGCCAGTCTGCACAAATAAGAGAGACGTCAAGGAATCTGAAGATCATCACAAAAAGAAGAATAAACATACACTTTATGTATGTTATATCATCCAAAATATTAAAAAATAAATAAATAATTCCAGACCTTTGAAGCCTCAATGCTGTAAGTTATATCGTCATATAGAGGACCACCAACAAAGGAACCATCCGTCCCAGTGGAAGTTTCAAGTGCTATATCGCCCTTCTTCAGTTCAGCAATCTGGCTATCTTCTGCAGCAACAATTTTTATATGAACACCAGAAAGAGGGGGTGAAACCGAGCCTTCTGTGTACAGCCCTAGTCGGCCAGTGAATGGAGAAATTAGAGCTTGACAACCATCATTTGTCACTGAGACCTAACAAAACAAAGTAAGAGAATGATGAAAATGAGGCTTAACTAAGCATTGCAGTACAACTTATGGGCAAAACATAAGTGACTTAATACTTACATGATATTGTCTAGGATAAAACAAAAGGTTCTTTTCTTCATTATTCCTGCAAAACATCACAGTTAAACTTAAGGGCATAAATCATGCAGCAAACAGCTAGCAACATAAAGTGGTTCAACCAAATTTCATAGCCATGTACTACATATAGATATCACAGTGACTTAACTTCACAAAACAAGAAAGAGGGAGAAAATGAAAGAAAGAAAGGACAATCAACAAATAAAAAACCATAAGTTATAGCATTTCTATGAAAATTGGCACAAGGGAAGCTCACCAAAAAGAGAGAAATAATCATAACTTATACATAAACATAAATCTGTAGGTATTTGAACTACAAGCCTGAAGTAATACAACAGAACGGAACAGAGAGTTGCACGCCACTCAAACTTTTCTTTTCTCGACTAATTATATGCCTTCATCAGCTAAAAGAAAAGAAACCTACACTTTCCAAAAACAGATTTATCCATTCTTATTAATCCAGTTATGTCTCCAAAACTGAGATTCCAAAGACAATGGCAATACATCAACATATCTAAACCAAAAAAGAAAGCAAAAGCTACTTCTAGGTTCAAAATTTACAGAAATAGGAGAAAGATTTTAATGCCAACAAAATGAAAAATGATATGGTGAAAAAATGTTAAAATAGACGTTTAGCTTTGAAAATTTGCAGTAAGGTTACCAACTACAAGTATACGGCTGTAACATTTCATGTTTGGTTAGTGCATGGAAATGTTAAAAGAGATGATTTTGAACAATTTTCTATCTCAAATAGTTCAATCAGAAATTATGACATCTAAGGATTTGTATACAATAACAATAATAATAACCATCAACTCGATTAAGCCACTTTTCTTCTAGTAGAGAACAAAGAAAACACTTAAATTTTGTAAACTCCACATGCTTTTCAACTGTAAGAAAACAAGGACGTATAATTTACAGAGCTCAATCAAGAAATATCCAGAAACATCTAAAGAAAAAAAAAAGTACCTTGCATCCCTAGGAACCAAACTGAGTTTGTCTCCAAGATTAACCCACATAAAATACTCATACAAAGAATTGCTTGTTTGTTCATTTGTACTTGATGCAAGTCTGGCTGTAGTTCTATCAATAACAGTGCCTTCATTGAAAATGTCCACAATAAAATTCTCGGGTAATTTATATACACCATCAGGTGAGCTCGACTCAACATTGATTTGCCCTTTAAGGAGATACTTCTCTCCTTTTAGATAGATAGGCTACATTAACAAAATAAGGGATATATGATTAAATATAATTCATATAAACTACAAACAGAGGAAAAAGAGGAGGTAAGATCAAAATCACAAAAATACAAGAAAAAAACTATGTAAATGTAATACTATACCGATAGGTTTGATGTGTCAATCTTCATTACTGAGCTCCCAAAGAAGATACATGGATTAACAAAGTGAAGTTCGTGAACTCCAGGAGATTCAACACATATATGCTGTGAACCTTTCTGCATTTCATATAGGAATGGGTGTGAACTTAGTGAAGTATTATATTAATTTCACTAGGGACATGTAAATAATAGAAACTTTACCTTAATTTTCAAAGTAACAGGTGAGCCATCTGGTTGTGTTATGTAAGCATCTACATCATGGGTAGAGACAACATTAACCCAATAACCCTTTTGAACAAACTCAATTCCTTTAACATCTTCTGCGCCAATATCCACATCAATGAAGTGCTGCTCCCAGCACCAGTTATCTTCCTTGGTCACAGATTCGGTGGAAGTATGCTTGACCTTAAAATACAAGACCAATAAAGGAAACATGCACATAGAATCAGCAAAATTTACAAAACTTAAAAGCACGTGAAATAATTAGCAGCAGTTGTGAATACACATAGGATACCATCTCTATATAAGTTTTTTTCATCCAGTTACTGGAACATATAGTGTAAGGATAGAGAAGCATTGTACCTCAAGCCTGTATTTTCCAGGGAGAACATCTCGAAAGAGAAATTGATTACTATCCTCACTCAAACTAACAGTCTTTCTTTCTTTCTCCACATTATGTTTTCGAGCCAATCTCACAAGGGCAACAGAAACAAGGGGACCACATCTCTCCTTGCAAGCTACAGTACCAAGCACATTGACCAATGCCTTAATAACACAAAAACAAAATGATCAGTTTATAGTTTATTAAGAAAAAAAGTGCATATCTTATACATTTGAAGTCTATCAAACACCCATGCCAAGTTCCATGATAAAGCAGAAAGAAAATTAACAATAAAATTTAAGAGCCTATAAGTAGCTTCACGTTTTTCTTAAAAAAGAGAGGACATTAAACCAAATTACAAATTTAACTGTCATCGAAAACAATAACTAAGCTAATCTCCATTTATAAAAATCATTGAAAATTTTACAACCTGACAAATCAACCAACATAATACTCATGTCAAGTTGCCATGTCGAGAGTCTAATATATTTTGGAATCCAAGCATCTAAAGATTGAGTGTACAGCTGAGCGAATTTCAATTAATAAAACAAGAATCTTATATATAAGAAATGTCACCTGAGAAAATTTGATGTTTAATAATGGACTTTTGACCACAACATCAACATAAGGTGGTACAAATAGAAGTCCCGAACTGCTCTCAGGTGTAGCAGCCAAAGCAGATAAGCTATATTCACCGGTTGGAACCTGAACATATTGGAAACAGAAAGGAGAGATGTGACTCATCCGGAAAAGGGATGCACTAAATTTAATCACATGTATAATGACCTAAAACAAGAAAGAATCAAAACACAACAGTCTATAGTATTTACAACCTTATCTTTTAGTAAATAATCTTGAAAACGAAAATCTTTAGATAAAATAATTACCGCAGCACCATTTTTAAATCAAATGACTGTTAAGGAAACTGCAGTTACATCTCAGAGGTTGATTAGTTACACCCTTTCCATCAAGGATCCACTAGCTCACAAGATGCTTTAATAAATCACAGCCTAATTACAAATAGAGAATTACTAAACACCAAAACATTTCATACATAAGATTGTTGAAATAAACAAACAAGGCCGTAATTAGAAATTTTCACATTTATATCCACTGATAGTTAACAACAATAAAAACTGTAAGGAGAAAATCAACTTCCTACTCCATAATTACAGTTATAAAAAACGTAACTTCTTTTTTTTCTTATTTGCACAACTTTTAACTGTGAAAGCAAGCTCCCAATTTGAGTAGCTCATGCAAACATAAAACTATAAATACTCAATGAAACTACAAAATCTTTGTATCCACAATTCAAGGGAAACACATTACCCTTTGTAACTTAAGCTATATTAACATAAGTAATTAACAAGTATGCAACAAAGAAATGTGCAAAGCTACCTCAAAGCAGAAATTTCCTTTGTCATCTGTGTGTTTCACTTGGGGTTTGACTTTCTCTGGTCCATGAGTCAAAGCTACCTGGAATTCAAATGGACAAAAAATATAGCTAATTACCACACTGTCCAAGTGTATCTAAGAGATAAAATTGCAAATTTGGAAATTACCTTAACATTGTAACCAGAACTAGTCATCCGAACTACACCACAAACGTCATAGGAAATGGCTTTTATGTCTGCAATTGAAGCCATATTGGGTAAAACCTAACAAACAAGCAAGTTAGAAAAAGGAGTGGGTGAATAACGTAATTTCAAGATGTCGACACACATAAAGGACGGTAACCATGTCAAAAGTTTAACATAAAATGTGAAATATGTTCTGGTTTATGAGATATACCATATACTCCTTCAATTTGTCAAACTTGTAGTGCTCCTTCACAGCCTCTATCATATAGTGATTTGATGTAACCTAAAAATATTCAATACCTTAGCAATATATAAAGTAAAACTATGAAGGGGTTAAAGGGGAAAAGAGAGAGAGATGCACTGGTCTGATCTCAATAAGCGCATTGTTATCTTTGCTCTCTGAACAAGTTCAAAATAGGTTTGTTCACTCCTTGTCAAAGTCAGATACATTTTTCTCTTCTTCTTTTATTTATAGGAAACAGAGTATAAAAGGGGATTTACAAAAAAACCAAAGAATTCACTAGTTTTTGGAACAAAAGCCACCTTAGTACATCTGCTCATATTTCCAGTGTATAGAAGAATCTCATGAGTCCATCAGAAATGACGTAAAATTGACAACTGACGTTCTTTCAAGAAAGCTTAATATTGACGATAAATAAATACACGAGTAAAAATGGAATAATACAAAACCAGCAGGTTTAATGTTATGTATGAATGAAACACATTTAACACCTCAATGCCTCCAAATAAACATCATGGCCCTAAGCCCCTAACTAATGGCGAAATTATGAGTAATCACAAATACTTAGCAAACCTGGTCACTCAAAGCACACAAATAACTTTCATGACCACAAGCAAACTAATCACCATGTTATTCAACATACCTGATCAAGCTTGTAATAGCCTCCTTTATCTGTGATAGACCTCTCATGACCATCAACAAAAATTTTCACTCCATCCACTCCCACGTCATTTCCATCAACTACACGTCCTCCGACAGAAAATCCTGTGACCTACAAAATTACAAATAACAGATGATCACAACTTAATATATTTGTATAATCAGGTGACATGGAATCAGGGATGACGAAAAGTGAATAATGTTGAACATGCTAAAGATTTTAAAAGAGACGAAGGTAATAAAAATGTCTCTTCAAAGAATACCAAAGTGCCACTTTAGAAAGAAATCAATATGGCCATATTCCAAATTCAAATGATGAATAAAAGGCTGATACCAGGCATTGGGATACAAAGACTAGCAAGATAGAGACAGGCCCGTGATAAGGATGCATATAGTAAGGGTGAAACATTAAGGATGCATATAAAATATTTCCTTAATGTGAGCAACCAAGACTCTTACCTGAAACCTTTCAGGAACTGTCACATGCTGATGCTTAACAGACACTGTCACCAGAGGAGGGGAAACATCGAATACTGTGTTCTCGCCCTTGTAGTATGGTACAAGTTCATATGATCCTGTAAGTAATCAACTCCATCAGACACTGTATTCAATACAAACACGAAATACTTAAAATGCATGATAATGTCACCTTCCCAATGCATTTCAACTTAACAAGGTGTATAAGCCAACTAAATCTTAATGTGTCATCTACAGAAATAGGAAGCCAGGTAAAAGGTTACATTCACATAAGATGGAATGCATCCACAGAACACAAATCAGATTCTAACTATCACAACCAGTATTCACAAATTGAAATATACTTTAGTTAATTTTTTTTATCCAAGGCAACATCAATTTTCTCTGCCCTTTTTGGTAAAGACAACTGAAGCTAGCACTAGCTCAGGCCAGAAGAAAGGATGAAAGTGACCAAAAAATATATATATTTTTTTAATGGAACTCTTTTAAGCAACAAAGATGTGAACCAAACAATTTGTAGGAAGTCAAAGCTTTTTAAAAAAAAATCGAACTGGCTGTATTAATTGAACACTAACTTTGGTAGATGTACATGTGTGCACAAATTGTAAAAACAAACATTAAAAATAGAATTACCACAAGGTATTGCTTTAAATGTGAACATTCCATCAGCATCAGATACGGCATGACAGAGAGCTTTTCTTTCTCCAGGATCAATACCAGAACCTTGGGGGCAGTCAACCTCAATGACGCTATCCGAATATAAATATAGTTGAACTCCCAAGATTGGATTTCCCTGCAAAAACAGTAAAATGACATTCAGTTATTAACAAAAGATGGAAAAACATGAAGTTTCACATCTGAATGATTATTGGTCTCGAAACAATGTCCCAATTCCAAAACTAAATACATGACTTTCCATTACAATATGAGAGATTGACAAAAATTACTATACCAGTAAATTAACCAAATTTAAACAATCTATAAAATAAAATAAAATAAAAATAATAATAAATAAATAAATCAACTATCTGCGACTGCCAGCCCAAGAAAAAGTAAGAAATTATAATATTTAAATAAAAAAGTTGAAAACAAAATTAAGGCTCGTCTAATACTACTATTGGTCTTTAGAGCCACTGATGGATGAATATTTTAACATATTAAAAAGTTAGAAGAAAGGTTTTATATATAAAGGATGGATTAAAAATAAATAAATATTACTAATAATAACTCATAACAAATGACAAATAGAATTGCATTTCATGCAACCTCTGCCTCAGCAATACCTGAGCGACAACAGACCCACGGATGTCATACCCAGGGACAAAGAATATATCATCAACAACGCCGTTTTCAAACCCCAAATCAACCTGCACAGATAATTTTTCAAATGATTTATTTGCAAAAGTATGCATTTTTCCAGTAACAACATGATATTAAAATGTAGATTGGCACCATGAGAGGGAGAGAGAGAAAGAGAAGTAGAAGAAGAACAAGTAGTTAAACATCTCAAATGGCTGGAAAGAAATTAAATGAACACTGAACAGCATCCAACCTCCGTGGAACCTCTAACTTCGACTCTCAGATCAGGATGAGAAGCACGTAGTTTGTATTTTCCTACACCCAAAGAAGGATATCATCAAAACAGTAATCCCACCTTCCAAAATGGGTGTCTGTGCGTGTGCGTGTGCCTTTTTCTTGGGGGAAGGGGGTTGGGGTTGGCTGAGGTGTTGAAGGGACAGTTCTAAAAGATAACAACATGAGCAGATATACCTGGAATGATATTTTTGAACAAGTAACTTCCTCCATATGATGTCACAACATATGATATAAGATCACCACTGCGAGACAGAAGTTCAACATTAACATTTGCAGGGCCTCCATTTTTAACTGAACAGCTCTCTCCACCGACAGCTCCCACAATTTTACCAGATAAGGTGAACCTACAATATGAACATGTGAACAGTGAGTTATAAAGATATTCGAAACAAGCACAAACGCATAACTCTATTAAGCAAAAGATAATACTAAGAACAAATTATGCAAGTAGATATTATAGCATAAAATTATTAAAACGAACCCTGTGAACCGGAAATTAATATCTTCGTTACCATTGCAACCAGTATCGTCAATAGTGACTGGCACCTACAAGTTCCATTTTTTTATTGGTCAAACATTAATTTTGGAGTATATACAAGAAAATGTGCAAAGGAGGAAAAAAGATTAAATGTTCCCAAGTAAGTTTACATAAACAACTATGATGCTACTAACCTTAACTGGGTCCCATGACCATCCTTCTGGTCCATTGATTTTAATTACAAAAGAACCCTGTGAACAGAAAGGTAAAAAAAAACGATCAACAGAAATGATAAATGAACCATTTATAAAAATATGTCAAACAAGCATATGACATGATTTATTTGTGTTTTCTTGTGTAATAATCATCCCAAACTATAATATCTTGTACCAACAAGGCAACAATTATGAAAAATTATGCATCCACTGTGTCAGGAAAAGAAAACGTGGGCATTTTCCATAGTCAAACCAACTCCAACTGTTCATCCACACCAAATGAAAAGTTTGATGCACCTAGGAAAAGACTGATGAACACTGCATTGCGGCTAGCGGCTAGCGCAATCCACAAATGACAAAAACGTGAAATTGAAAATCAACTCTGCTTCCTTCTACTGAAATGACAACCCAAAAGAAGCTCGGGAAGCTGTTAAAATTCTTATTTTCTTTACCCGAAGGGGTATTTGAACTTTGGACCTCAACTTTTGTTGACATCTGTGGAGATAACTTTAAATCTGTTGAAACTCTTAGGTAAAATAATTCACTAACAAATCTAGGTAATCAAGCATTTGATTTATAACCCTCTTAAGGAAAAAGAAAGACTGAAAATCAACAAAACAAACTGATTCTTGTTAAGACTCTTAACAATAAATAATGCTGTATTTTCTTAAAAATTATAGACAGCTGTGCAGGCTTCTTGATAGGTCAAATCAAGTTGACCGCAAAAGAAACCATAACTGACTAGCTTTCAAGACATTATAGCAAAATCACTTCACTGTAATAGATTAACTCTGATCTATCTTGTAGCATGCCCAAGAAATTCTATCGAAAGCATCATTAAAGATTAATGCAAGAACTGTCTGTTTGAAAAATACCTTGTCATATACAGGGATGAAGTAATAACCATTGGGAGCACACTGAGTACTGTCCTTGACCAATCCATCTAGTGTACGCAGCTCAACCTAAAGTTTGGAGAACAATACAGTTATATTCTGAGTACAAAAAAAAAATCAAGAAACAATAAGAAGAGATTAGTAATAAAAGGCAGCAATTCTTGCCGTGATATGAGAATAATCCAATCTAGAATCAGTCGTCTTCCTCGACTTGATCAGTGACGAACTCGCCTACACAATAGTCAAACATGCTTAGACCAATCTTTTCGAACGATTAAAAAATAATAAATAAATAAATATGATATCCGGCAAGGTAGATCCATTGGTTGAAACTTGAAAATGGCTCCAAAAAGCTCCTTCGGTTCCCAGTCAATTAAGAATCCAAGATTCTGAATTCTGTTTTCTGTTTTCTTCGCTAATCTTGCGTTTTCTAGGCAACCAAACACAGTCAAAAGGAAAGATAAAGAAAACGACAACATGTATCGATGAAGTCGAGATTCACCTCGACGAAACCACCGCAACCGTGGATCGAATCAGCGGAAGCAGCTGAGATTGAAGAAATTACGATCAAGGAATATATAAGAACGTCCCTGATCTTCATTTTGCGTATTTCTGGTTGTCACAGGAACGAGAGTGGAGGAGTGAGAGAATGGATCTAGTGCTTCGCATGAAATTTATATATTAGTCCCTGCTTGGAAATTGGAATGAATTGAAGGGTTTATGGGTTTTGAATGTGTATGCAGTATGCACCCCGGTCTTCTAGTTCATGGTCCGTTTGTATCATCATAATGGGTTGGGCCGGGTCGGGTACGGTACCAATACGACCAATTATGTGGATTGTGCCACTGTGGACCAAGTCTGAACCATTTAACAAAAGGGAACTATTAAAATAACCCCTATATTTTGATATATTCCCCAACATCTTCCATAGTTTCATTTCTTCTCCAAAGTCCCTCTTCCATTAAGAATTTAAATCAAAAGACTATTTTCCCTAAAGTCCCCCTTCAATTTAATTTTTTTTAGTTTCTTTTAATTTCAAGTTCGTAAATTATTTTCAACAAATGACCTTTGTGGGTGAAAGCTATGTAGAGATTGTTTTTTAAAGTCTAAATGGATCAATTAAGTAGTTGATCCTTTGATGAGTATAGACTTGTATTGTGAATACCAATTAGTTTAAGTGGTGTATATTCTAGAATTACAATTTCACTTCTACTATGATATTGAAGGATTTAATTTATAATTGAGTATTAAACTATAAAAGAATTTATATATATATATACACTTAAGAAGTGAGTTATTGTAATGTACGTAGCGGGAGAATTTGCCGCTATCACAACAATGTATTTCATCGCCCTCTTCCCCTTAAAGTAGTAATTACCTAAGCCTCATAAGATGTTTTTTTTTTTTTTTTTTTTTTACTTAAGTTTATGTATTCACATTTAGTGCTATGCATAGTATTGGACAAGAAGATTAAATGTCATGTTTGGTTGGACGGAAATGAATGGAATGGAATGGAAAAGGGATCATTCTTTATGTTTGGTTTGCTAATAAATATTGGAAAAGGCTTTCATTGGAATGGGCTTTCCTCCCAAAACCCAATGGTAATCCCTCTCCAATTCTATAGTAAAATTGGTGTTCCAAAAATAACCCTCCTTTGCCTTAACTCTATAACTTTGCTATGCGAGAAAAACTTTGTCGCCTCCTTCATTGCCAAAGCACTAGAGAATTCTTTTCACATTGGCTCCTCTTCTTTATTTCAAGTATTTTATTTTTTTTAATCTCCTTATTTTCGTTCTCTTCGTTTATGGTATCATAATTTGTTTTATTTTGTTTTCTAAGTTTTTACATTTAAAATGAGAAATACTACTCACAATCCATTAATTATCTGTTTACATTTTTTTTTATTAATGACAATTTTAACCTGAATTAAAATCACTAAATAAGATAAGAAAGTTATAAAGACACTCCAAACCATTTTTTTTTTTAAAACAAGCTTTTTTCCATCTTTTGTTTTTTTTTTTTTTTTTTTTTTTTTTAAATTTTTTTTTTTTTTTTTTTTAAAACTATTTTTAGTTAATTTTTTCAAGGACTATTTTTTTAGTTAACCAAATAAAATATATTATTGCCATGAACTTCAAAAGGTCATAACTTTGTGTTCCGATATCCGAATTGTGTTATTTATTTATTTTTATTTTTTTAAAATATGGTAGAATGAATGCAATATATCCATTGTAGGCATGGACTCTTCTTCTGAAGGTTGGGCCGGTAAATCTTTACCTCCAACAACTCCAATTGTCCTTCGTAACCACATAACCGCTTCGTATCTTTTCTTTTTTTTTTTTTTCTTTTTTTTTTTTTTAACACCCATCTTTTCAATTCTATTTTGAAGGGGGCATGGTATCCTTCATCAAGATGGGATACCATCCCGTAATTCCCAAATTACAACTATTTTTAATTATTCTACCATATCCTTCTTTCCCCCAAATACTACTCCACAAATATTTTACTATCCAATATTTATGTTTTACCCTATCTCTCATTTCCGCACCCTCTCCAACGATTAATAATGCATGCTCAAACAAATTTGATTTTTTTATTATTCAATAATCTCATAGATGGTCCAATCATTAAACAGCTTAAGTTTCGTAGGATAATGGGCACTTATCATTATAGGCCGATCCTTTTAAACTCGACTAATGTCTTTCGAATCTTTTACAACCTCATACTCTTTGATATTATTTGAGGTCGAACTATGGTTACAACATTTCAAATAGCCAAAGTGATTAACCAGTAAAATCAAAACTGGACTCATTATTCCATTTCGATTTTTATGCCCGCCGCTACTTATATGTAAATACTAAATATTGTCATCAAAATTAAGCAATTTGAAGCAAAAGAAAAGTTATACTTATATTTGATATAACAATTGGTAGGTTTAGCTTTAAAATTAAAAAAAAATAAAAAATAAAAAAATAATTGGGAAGTTAATGATGCATATGGGCCCCGTTTGGTGCACGGGATAGGATATGATTATTTTCATGGGATTGGATTGGATTGGATTGGATGGGATTGGACTGGACAAAATTTAGTACTGCTTTGTGTTTGGTGCAACATAGGATAGGATTAAAAATAGAGTAATCTCATGTTTGGTGCAATACAGGATAGGATTAAAATTAGGGAAATTGTATTTTTTATTAATTACAAACCCATCCCCAAGCCCAAACCACCCATCGTCGACCACCACCCACCGTCGACCACCGCCACTACAAACCCAAAAATTACACATAAATTAAACAAAACCACCACCACCACCACAACAAAACACAAACCCAGAAATTACCCATGCACAGTCGACCACCATCACCACCACCACCACAACACCCAAAACCGAGATGGAGTTCCAATTCGAATTTAACCCATAAAATCAAACCTTATATTAAACCCTAAATCAACCCAGAAAATCAATTCGAGTTTCAATTCGAAAATCAATGGAACTCGAATTGATTTTGGAAGAGATATTGGAAGACGAAGATGAAGAAAGAACAAAGAAGCAGCGGCGAGGAATAATCGGTGAAGAGCAAGCAGCGGCGGCGGCGAAGAAGCAGCAACGAGGTAGGATCTGTGGCGAGGAAGCAACGGCGACAAAGGAAGCAGCAGCGGCGGCGAAGAAGCAGTGACGAGGAAGGATCTGTGGCGAGGAAGCAACGGCGACGAAGGAAGTAGCGGCAACGAACGATTGGTGGCGAAGAAACAGCGGCGGCGAAGGGAGCAGTGGCCGCGAAGGATGGGTTGAAGAAGGAAGATATGGGATTCAAATGAATCCCATCTGTTTTGGTGGGATTCGTTTATCCCACGTTGGTGGGATTCATGGGCTTGGTGGGATAAAAATTATCCAATCCCAAGTTGGCACCAAACATGGGAATGGGATTAAAAATAATCCCTATCCTATCCAATCCCGGCTGCCAAACGGGGCCATGAGGTACTATTATTTCCTTAGATTTTATTAATTGCAAATAATGTACATTCATCAAGATGGGATACCATCCCGTAATTTCCAAATTACAACTATTTTTAATTATTCTACCATATCCTTCTTTCCCCCAAATACTACTCCACGAATATTTTACTATCCAATATTTATGTTTTACCCTATCTCTCGTTTCCGCACCCTCTCCAACGATTACTAATGCATGCTCAAACAAATTTGATTTTTTTAATTATTCAATAATCTCATATATGGTCCAATCATTAACCAGCTTAAGTTTCGTAGGATAATGGGCACTTATCATTATAGGCCGATCATTTTAAACTCGACTACTGTCTTTCGAATCTTTTACAACCTCATACTCTTTGATATTATTTGAGGTCGAACTATGGTTACAACATTTCAAATAGCCAAAGTGATTAACCAGTAAAATCAAAACTGGACTCATTATTTCATTTCGATTTTTATGCCCGCCGCTACTTATATGTAAATACTAAATATTGTCATCAAAATTAAGCAATTTGAAGCAAAAGAAAAGTTATACTTATATTTGATATAACAATTGGTAGGTTTAGCTTTAAAATAAAAAAAATAAAAAAAAAACAATTGAGAAGTTAAGGATGTATATGAGGTACTATTATTTCCTTTGATTTTATTAATTGCAAATACTGTACATTCATCGAAGAAAAAAATTGCTTTTTCTTTTATTTCTAATAATATAATGATTTAAAATCTATAAGTGCTTATATTTCAAAAAATATATAAAATCTAGAAGTGTTCAACTATATAATGAAAATAGCAAAAACCGTAATGAAATAAAAAAAACTATGATATTAGACATCTCAATTTGTGATACTATATATCCTAACTAGTGACATGTTATTTTATTATTAGTTGACATTTAGTACAAAATTATCTTTCTCGTCACTTATTAGTTGATTGAAACTACAATTTACGATACGAGACACAAGTTGAGATATTATGTTAAGATGCCTATGATTACAAAAATAAAAAATTACAAGATACATGAAGATAGGATTTGAACGTACCAGGTCCAGAAGTAATCGATAACTAGATTCTCAAATTGATTCCCGTAACACTTCTAAATTTAGAAGTAAAATGATACTTAGTAGCTTCATCCCCCCACTCCAATTGGTGCCACCATTCTTCACTTATAGCTATTTTCATTTAAACAACCTGTTGTTACAGTTTCGGAATTAAATGGGAGGTTTCTTAGATTCGGGCATTTCCATATAAACATTTTTTTGAGGGAAGGAAAGAGCATGGCTTGACGACATATGCTCTTCAGGTTTGGTAGATCTATAAGTGTCATCCTCTCAAGATTCGGAAAAATGTCAATAGCTTCTTTAATTTATGAAGACCCAAAATCACATGCTATTACTTCAATCAGTGAGGGACACTCACCTATTTGCAGTGATGAAAGGCTAGGGACGTGTATGAGCCATTTCAAATCTTTAATGGGACTTCCTCAAATATAGCTTACTAAGGCTTGGTAAATTATTGGGCGTCTCCTGATCATCTTCCGTCCCACAAAACTTGATCTCTTTCAAAGAATTACAACCAATTATCTGAAGAATTTTCATTATTTTCATGGTTGAAGATGATATGTCAAGGACGAGGGAGGAACACTCTTCTTCAGGGCACCTGATTCTTAAGGACGTTACACATGCTTTTAACTTGGGAGAGGAAAACAATTTATCAATACAATCCAGAGAGCACAACATCAACCTTATATCCTTGATGTGTTCTAACCCCTTTAACTCATGTAGCAAGCTTATATCAATGTGCCCAACGAGAAAAACTATTAGAAAACCAATAGAACACTTGTAGTGATGAAAATGATATCACACCTGCTGGAATGTTTTGAAAATCCAACGTATTTTCGAAACGTAAAATCCTCAGTTGTCCTGAACTTTGGATGCTTCAAATAAATATTTTAAGTAGTATAAAGTATAAACTATAGAGAGTTAATTTAAAACGTGTAATATATGCCCTCAACTTCGGAAGGCCGTAACTTTGTGTTCCGATGTCCGAATTGGGTGATATTTAAAAAAAACAAAAAAGGATAGAATGATGCAATCTACCGAATGCAAGCATGAACTCTTCTTCTGAAGGTCGGGCCGATAAATCATTACCTCCAACAACTACAATTGTTCTTCATAAACACATAGCCGCGTCATATCTTTTTTTTTTTTTTTCTTTATTTACACCCATCATTTCAATTCTATTTTGAAAGGGGCATGTTATCCTTCATCAAGACGGGGTACCATCCCGTAATTTCTAAATTACTACTATTTTTAATTATTCTACCATATCCTTCTTCCCCCCAACTACTGGAAACATTTTGGATGGATCGGTTCGATGGGGCGGTTCGGTGGATCGGTTTGATGGTTCGGGTCTATTTTAATTTTTTATTAATTTTTGAATAAACCATTGCATTAGGGTTTGTTATTAGTTTTTTCTTACTATAAATATAAAGGTATATGTATAATGTTGCTTCATTTTTTTTTATTTTTTTTTAACTAGTCCTCTGTAATGTAAGTTTTTTTAGTCATTTTTTATGCATTTCAACATCCAGGTTTCATATGCATTTAATTGTTTCTTATCTATTTTTTAATTGAATTCTTCTTTTAATATTTTACAGCTGAGCAGATCTGCTAAAAAATGTCTCATCACAGGTTCATGAAATATCTCCCACCATTAAATCTTTATGAATATGCTTTAAATATGGGTGAAAATATAACGTTCATTGATGTAGGTACGAAAAAATCTGGTTTTTGTGTCACAACTCTTTCAGAAATGGAGTGTTTTGGTGTTAAACCCTTTGATATATCCTCTGTTAAGCCATTTCAAACTCTTAGGCATGACATTTATTTTGTGGATGAATGTTCTATTATTCTAGATAATGTTGCTAGGAAGTTTAATGTAGCTGGGTTCTATTTTGGGCATCATGATGTTGATAAGAATTACCGTGGACAGGGAAAGGTAATCTTTTTCTATTTGTTTTGTGTATCCTTATAATGATATTGTGTTAGTTGTTTATTTACTTATCTGTTTTTATTTTGTATGATGCATTTGTTAATGATTTTATTGTTCGACTTGACAAAACAAGATTGCAGAATGGGCAAATTTGTTACTATCCAATATTTAAGTTTTATCACATCCCTCATTGAAGCTCGTTTGCATACCCTCTTCAACGAGTACTAATGCATACCCAAACAAATCTGATTTTTATAGTTGTCCAATAATTTCATAGATTAGATTGGCCAATCATTAACCAGATTAACATTAACCAGATTAAGTTCCGCATAAAAATGGGCACTTATCACTAGAGGCCAATCCTTTAAAACTCGACTAATGTCTTTTGGTTCTTTTACAACCTCATACTCTTTGATATTATTAGAGGTTGAACTATGATTACAACATTTCAAATAGCCTAAGTGCCTAACTGGTAAAACCATAGAGAATATTATGTTATTGCTTCAAATAAATATTTTAAGTACTATGAAGTATAAACTATAAAGAGTTAATTTAAAATGTGTAATATATGCCATGAACTTCAAAATGCCATAACTTTGTGTTCTGATGTCCGAATCGGGTGATTTTGTTTTTTTGAAATAGGGTAGAATGATGCGATCTATCCAATGTAAGCCTAAACTCTTTCTGAAGGTTGGGACAGTAAATCTTTACCTCCAACAACTCCAACTGTTTTTCATAACCACATAGCCGGTTCATATCTTCTTATTTATTTATTTATACCCACCTTTTCGATTCTATTCTGAAGGAGCATGATATCATTCATCAAGATGGGATGCAATCCAGTAATTTCCAAATTACTACTATTTTTAATTATTCTACCATATCCTTATTTCCCCCAACTAATGCCCCTCAAATTCTTTACTATTCAATACTCATGTTTTACCCCATCTCTCATTTTCGTACCCTCTCCAACGAGTATTAATGCATGCCCAAACAAATATGATATCTATTTATTTAGTATTCTCATAGATGGTCCAATTATTAACCGGTTTAATTTTTATAAGATAGTTGGCACTTGTCAAAGAGGCTGATCCTTTAAAACTCGACTAATGTCTAACCGTTTTTTTAATCTTAAAAAACCTATTTTGTGTCTACCGGGTCTCCCAATAAACTCTTTTTGAGATTTTTTTTTTAAAATAAAGATGCAATGTCAATATTATCCTCTATGAATTTTAAATATTATGTCATATACTCCTTCTATTAAAAAAAATCCTATTTTATTTAAATATTTATCGGACATTATTTTTATCTCCTCATCTTCAGACGATTGAAGTTTTCATTTTTCACTTGTAAGTTCAATTTTTTTTTTTTTTTTATAATCATAAACAGTAATATATATATATTTAATAATGCTTATTATGCTTGTTTATTGTTATGAAGTTTTTATATTTTGTTGATTTGTTATGTATTTGCTATTTTTATTTTTATTTTAAACTCATTTATCTATGATTTTTTTTAACTTACGTATATGTGATTTTTTTTTTTTAACTCAGACACCTGTGATTTGTTTTTAAACTCAAATATCTGTAATTTTTCAAAAACTCATTTTGAATATCAAATAAATTCTTCTAGAATTAATTTGCCAATCTTTTTTATTTCCTAGGAGTCATAATTTACAAATACTTTATTTATGCCCTTATTTGTAATTTATCACAACCAAAAGCTCTTTTAAAGATACACTACCAACAATCTAATAACTTAAAAGTACTTTTTTAATTGAATACCAAATAAAATATAGCTTTTTATTAAAAGCTCTACCGTAAAAAGATATACTCTAAAAGCTCTACTTGAAAAGCTATAGTAAACATACTCTTAATTTTTTTTTTTTTTGTTATTTTACCAGCTTTACCGATAACACTTCTCATTTGTTACACACTTAGGGTGTGTTTGGTATGGCTTTTCAAGTAAAGCTTCTAGAGTAGATCTTCTTACAATAGAGCTTCTAACAAAAAAAGTTTTTGGTTGTGTAAATTACAAAAAAGGGGTGTTGACAATGTATTTTTAGAAATAGCTTTTGGTTGAGTGAATTACAAAAAAAAGGTGTTGACAATGTATTTATAATGAAATAGTTATAGTAGAATATCTATAAAATTTATAAAGGGTAGTTGAGGTAATTTACATGTTTTAAAAAAAGCTTAAAAAAATAGTTTTTATAGAAAAGCCAAAATTTTGGGCTTCTCCAAGTAGACATAAAATGACTTTTATAAAAGGTTATTAAGATACTTCATATATTAAAAAAAACTATTTTGAGTTTTGCTAAAAAAAACTGAAAAAAAACTTCAAAATAGTCTCTAATATTAAAAAAAAAACACTTTTAATCCTTTCAAAACCATACCAAACACACATTTACACGAAATTCAGTATTTAGTTCATTTGCAATTTGAGTTTAAGATTAAGATAAGTAAACTCATTCTTCATTTCGCCTCTGCTTTTTGAAAATTAATTTTTTATTTTTATTTTATTTATTCTGCTTCGAATTTTATTTGGAATATTTTCGTATGGGGTGCAGTCTTGCCATGTCCAACCGAAACCGAAGCCGAAACCTAAACGGGTTATCCTTTGAAAACGGGGCATGCCCGCATGCCCCATCCTCGATAATGTATTAACGTCTCTCTGCGTCAAAACCCTAATTGCTTAAACCCTGTTTTTATTTCGAAACTCTTTTTCAATGTTCTACTTACAGAGCACATAACGGATTCAAGGTTGCTGCAATATTATTTATTGGAATGGCTTCCGATGGTACTAAACTGTCTCAGGTTTCATCAGCTCCTCCTCGAAAAATCAATGTACAGAAATTCGCAGAGTCTCGAGCTTCTGAGTTGGACTCTCTTCACTCGATTGTATCAAATCGATTGGGTAACAATTTTCGCTCTCAAAGAAACAAGAGAAGGAGAACCACTGCCTATGACAATCAAGTTGCCAAGAAAAAATCTAGAAAGAGGCGGAAATTAGGATTAACTGGTAAAAGCAATGTCTTGGAATCTGATAAAGATCAGTCGAAAGTTTCGCGTCGCCTACGCAGGAGAATGGAGCTTAAAAAGAACCCTGAAAGTGGTTTCTCTGCTTCTGGGGACGGCACGAAGAGACTGAGTACTCATGTTTGGCATGCCAAGCGATTTACGATGGAGAAACTTTGGGGTTTTTACCTTCCTCTAGGTTTGCAGGGCAGGTATTATTATGTTTTTACTGTTGTTGCAATGAATTCATAAACAAAATTTGAATTTATATTGGTATGCATAAGAGCTTGTCTTTGTAGATTGGCTAAAAATAGTGTTCATGCTATGCAGAGGAAGGGGTTCTAGGGCTCTGTTAAAGTGGTTCAAACAAGGAGTGGTTGTACATGATGCAAGCTATCACATTGCTGTACAGTTGGAGGGTTCAGAGGCAGGCATTACCCTTTTTTTTCATCATAATATCGTATTACATTCAATCGTTTGATTGAGGGCACGATTTCTCGTGCTTAATAAGATTTCACGGTCCAAATTAGTTTTGGTTTTATATGCTTTCCAGGATTCATTAAGGTCGATACTGCAGATGGTTCTGGTGCCTTGCCCTTCATACCAGTCCGAAGATATTTCCCAGTCTGTTCTGTTTGGGACTATTTATGGAAGTGCTATGGTATGTCACTTTATCGACCCTTACGAATAATGAGAACGATTTTGGATATCTAAACATTTTTCTGTCATGTATTTTTCTTTTTCCAGCTGCATCATGTTGGTGCGCCTCTTTCTCAGCCTATTGTTCCCGTGACCTATATGTGGAAACCTTACCACAATCAGGATGGAGAAGGTGATGGCAATTTCCATGATGCTGTTGGGTGTAATGATCCCCATGTGTGTCATTCGCGGTTTCGTCAACTTTGGGTGTGGATGCATGCTTCAGCTTTTGATGAGGGATATAATGCCCTAAAATTAGCTTGTCAGAAACAGGTAAAATATTTGTCATTGGTTCTTCTAGGAAACATCATACATTGTAATTTTTTATTGAATCTGCAATAGTTCTACCTTAGCAAGTTTGAACTCCTTACCTTTACTCTGAGTCAATTTCTTTAAGGCCTAGATATGCTAAATTCTAGGTTTTGTGTCTTTTATTTTAGATGAATGAGACCAGCACCTCGATTAATTGTTTCTCACTGGAGGGTAAACTTGCAAAACTAGAAGTAATTGGATCCAAGGCATTTCAACTCCTTCAAAAGACACTGAGTCCTGTTACCGAGTGAGTTGCTATTATGTAGAACTGTAGAAGTATATCAGCCAAGACAAAAATTTAAGATTGACTAAATGGTTTTGACTGCTTTGCAGCATTTCAAAGGATTCTTTGCAATTGAAGAAATGTTCATCTTTGGAGGCTGATAGTGACTCTGAAAAAAATAATATTTTTGTACTTGAGGATGAAGAAAATATATCTTCTTGTGCAAATTTGTCTTTTATTGTCAAGGATCCTCGTTTGTTGTCAAATGAAAGGACTGCGGATTTTCCTGAGTCTGCTTCATCTATTATATCCAACAATGTACAAGAAGATGAAGCTAATGAGCATGTTGTCTTACCAGGAATTTCAGATAAGAGCGAAGAGTTTCTCTCTTCGTCACAATCAAAGTTTGATGGAAATACCTGTTTTTATGACAGAAGTTTGTGGGATGCTAACAATGGAATAAGTCCACCCGTGGAAGAAAATGTTCTTTGTATGGAAAAACATCAACAGCATTTGGATTTCATTTGCCTTGATGATTCAAAATCAGGGACAACGAAGACTTCAAACAAGGTGCAGTGTTCAAGATCTTGCCCTATACTGCTTCTAAAAAATAATAACGAAAAAGGGTCGCCTATAGGGTAATTTCTTTTCTTCTGTGTGTATCTCTTTATAACTCTTATTTTGAGTTTGTCATATACATTTATCAGAAAAATAAGATTTCATTTTTCAAGTTCTAAAGCTCACTCACTGTTTCTATTTCTTCAATTATTTAGTACATATCTTTTTTGGTTGACATCTTTTGAGCACCATTTGGCTTGTTGATCTCCAGAGTCATAAGATATGTGTCAAAGTGAATGACAAACCATTCTGTTCTCACATTATACACAAATTTTGCTTATCAGGAAGCATTCGTTATTGCTATACTCATTTTCCATTTTACATTTATTCTGATTGATTGTCTCTTCATAGTAATAAACGAAAAGTTTGCTGCTACACATTTTCTTACCATAAGTGGATCTCAACTATTATTTGCCCATTTAGAATTGGAGCCTTGCCAGACTGGTTACACTTGAGCTGAGAGGGTCAGGGTTAATATTAGGGCCAATTGTTTTTTATTTGTGTATCCAGATTATGACTTTGCCCTATATCTATTCTAATTTATATGTGAAAATTAAGCTTAATAGAGGCTTTACTTTAGAAATTCTGTCTTGATGGCCTCATGAGTCATGATGCACTTGTCCAGAAAAACAATTATATAACCCATTTCAACTCCGTTTAAAGTATGCCTTAATAGACTAGCTTACTCTCTCTCTCTCTCTCTCTCTCTCTCTCTCTCTCTCTGTTTTGGAATTATTTCCATTTACACACTATAAAAATAAAGTTCTTTCTATTTATAAGAATGAGCCAGAAATCTTTTGTAATACATGATAGTAACTGAAAAGAAAACTTTTCGATGTGTTTATTTGCATTTCAGATGGTCCATTATACTCCCACTAAGTTGGGTTAGAGTCTTTTGGGTTTCTTTTGTCTCCAAGGGGGCTCATGCAATAGGTCTCAGAGAGAAACAATGGATTGCATGTGAAGTAAGTATGTGCGCTTTGCCACTTTAGTATTGTGGTTTTGAGCTATAGTTTATTAAATATTGAATGCATATTCTCTCTTTTGCAGACTGGAGTACCATATTTCCCTTCCGATTTTCCTGATTGTAATGCATACTCATCCTTTATGGCAACGGAAGCTGCTGCCGCTGATCAAAAATCAGAACTAAGTCCTGCTGCTATAAGACCTTTAAGAGTTCCCATTCCGTCCCCATGGAATATTGTCCGTGTTTCTTTTGACAAAGTAGCAACCGGAGAACAGGATAGTCAATTTTCAAGTGAGAAAAACATGGTTGACGATGATTCTTTATCGGATATGACATGTAGAAGGAGTGATACGAGTCATATGACATCATTTGTCTGTCATGGTAATTCCATTGACATAATTGTGGCAAGAACAACCGGTGTGTTAACTTATTTTTTGAATGAAATCCATGGAAATCATTTGCCATTATTCCCTCAACTTCCAAATCAGAAGACAAGTTTCATAAAGAGAATGAAAAATGAAAGCAAGCTTGGCGGCCTAAATGAGACCCAAGTCAATTATGACCATAAATTATGTTTCCTTAGGGTTCTTCTCCATGCTTACAAAGAGGGTGTTTTTGAAGAGGGGGCAGTTGTTTGCACACCATCTCTCACCGATGTATCACTATGGACGTCAAGGTAACTTTTTTTTTTTTTTTCACAACTCTTTTCTCATGGATAGAAGTTGTTCTTTAGTTTGAAAATCTGTAAACTTGAATTTTTTGAACTTCGATTAAGGTAATTGGTGAATATGGGGAATGCTTGTGCTCTGATAGTGAGAGGTACTTATTTGTATTTGTAAATCCTTTACATTTTTGGGGAGCTTGATTGTTGGAAGTAATTAAATTTGAGGACAGTGTTTGCTCGGTATGCTTCGAGCGTAACAAGGGAAAAATAATTTATGTGAGAAAATAGTTGTCATTTGGTAGTTCCCCAAGGACCATTTGAACCTGCTCCCTGAAGATTGAATTTAATGAAATTGGACTGTTGATGTTTCTGCAAAATATATTCTAATTTATCTTTGAATAGAATATGTTAGTTTCTTACATATATAATAAAGATTTGCTGCACTTTTAAATAATGTTATATGATGCAGGTCTGGAAGTAAGGAGATTGGACTTGAAATGCCTCAGTCTTCAGTGAGATCGTATTTCAAAGAAACAGCTTCTGGGAAGTGGGAGCTCCAGATAGCACAGGACCCTGCCAGTAAGGAATCTCATCGTTGGCCAATCGGTTTTGTCACGACTGGATTTGTGCGAGGGAGGTTAGTGTGCATTGCAATTCCAAATTTTTTTTTTTCCTGTCAATTATATGTATATTTTTTAAATCAGAAAATCATATGATAAGGGTTCAACAATCAACATGTTTGCAGCAAGAAGCCAGTGGCAGAGGCTTTTTGCGAGGCTGTTTTACTGGGGCGTCTTAGGGAGGAGCAGTGGAATGAGATGCCAGTGAAGCGGAGAAGGAAAGAGATATATGTTCTTGTCAGGAACCTAAGATCTTCAGCATACCGACTCGCTCTTGCCACCATTGTCCTGGAACAACAGGAAGAAGATGTGAATTTCATGTGAAATGCTGCCTACTTGTGTTCTTTTCGGATGAATGTGATGCACATAGTGACGTGTTTAAAATTTTCGGAGATTTATCTGCGTTGTAATATATTGTGGGATTAGTTTTTAGTTTCTTTCTCAGATCCTTGTGTGATTAGAGAGAGAGAGAGAGAGAGAGAACAATAAGCAAGCAATTGCTTGAGGAAAATGCATGTAATGTGCAAGGTTTGTAAGAAGAAAAGAAGTGGCTTTTTGGAAAAGAAAAAAAAAAGCTTTTTCTTTAGTCAAGAAAAGACCTTGTATTGTTTGATACATGGGATCCTAAAATGAGATGAGCTTAAAAAGTAGCTATAATTAGAGTTTGAAAATTATAAATTTCCAAACTTTTGATTTTTGTGTACTATTGAATATTAGAATTCAATGACTAAAGAATTTGTGTATTAGTATGTCCCTGTAATCAAACAATTATAAATAATGTCCATTTTTAAAATTCAAATGTAATAGTGTTCCAGACCTGTATTTAAAAAAAAAAAAATTTTATATATTATTTTCTTTTGTTCTTCTTAATTAAAGAGTGTGGCGATTTGAATTGAGAAATTATTGTACCGAATAATATATATATATATATTAGTGAGTCTCTCATAAGGGATCCTTTATTAGGATCTTGATAAAATTGTGTCGATTTTTATAAATTTTGATCTGAATTTTTTTGTAGATGATAAATTCAATGAAATCTAACAATAAAAAAAATTCTTAAATTATTTATCCCGATTTTGTTAAATATGAACGCATCGAGAGATAAGCAAAATATAAGAAAATTAAAAAAAAAATGGTTGTAGTGCTTGAAATTTTTTCAAATTTTATTCGTAGTTAGATTTCACTGAACACATCATCCATATAAAAAAATCAGATCAAAATTCATAAAAATGGATGTGATTTCATCAAAATCCTTATCGAAATTAAAATAAGAATCCCTTTTGAGAGAACCACTAATATATATATATATATATATCAAGATTTTAGTCATAATAATTAATAAGAAGAATTTTTCTATACTTCTAATTTTTTTTTTTTCTATATTTCTTCTGAATTAATAATCAAATTGGCATTTTTAAAAAATAAAAAATAAAATAAAAAATCAACATAGGTTGTTGTGGCAAGCGGCATTTGGCTCACCAAACGACGCGTTTGAAGAATTGTAAAACGTTGCACTGGACTGTACCTTGTCAACTAAACGGAAAGTGATCGAATCCATCCAACATTCGAGGATCAGTAAACTGTAAATCTCAAAAATACAGAGATTCACGTCGACGAAGCAACACACAGGTACTTCCATTAACTCATCTCCAAACTCGTCATTTCATTAAAATTTTCCCAAAACCATTTTAGGGTTCCATTCAATTGTTTTGTTTTAGGTATTCTTTAATATTCCACATTTGGCGCTTTCAGATTATCAGTCTTCAATTTTGTATAGGCAGCGAGAATATCTAACAATTAAATCGAAGCTTTGGACTTGATGGCGAGGATCAAACCTCAAGCTCTGCTAATACAAAGTAAAAAGAAGAAAGGACCGAATCGAATAAGTTTAACTACTATTATTTTGTTCGGTTTGATTGTTGTTTTGGCTTTGTTTTTTCTCATCTCTACATTCAGACACAGGTCCCACAGGTTTGTGATTTTTTTTTTCTTTATAAAAAAACAAATTAAATTTGTGTTTTTATTTTAATATTTTGTTAGAAATAATTTTTTTTTGAACTTAGTAAGTGACTAAATATTTGATGAACTGTGTGTAGATCAAGCTTTCCAGCTGATAATCACGAACAAATTCTTGGGGTACAGTCTTATAACCTTTATAGACATTTTAAGATATGCTTTCAAAGATGTTTGCTATTTGTGTTACTGGTTTTTTGTTTTTTTGTTTTGAAAGAATGTGTGTTGCTGGTTTTCAATTCCCCAAGTTTTTGTTTTTAGGAAAGGGAAATGATCATTTTTTTAGACCTTTTTTTTTTTTCATGTTCCTTTTGCCTGTAGGCTGACAATTCTGTTTTGGACATTAAAAACTCCGATCTCCCTGGATACGCGGTAAGTTCATCTGAATGCTGAACTGCAGTTTCTCTGTTTTACTCTTTCGTTTCTGTTCAAAGTTTTTCAATACTGGTCATGTTTATTGACATGGGCATGCATGCGCTATGGTTGGTAAATAAGAAACAAGGTTCAATTTCTTTTTCAAAGGTTGCTTTAGATGCTGCATCAATCATCAATGTCAGCTGCTTTGTGTTTTCGTTGTCTAAATGTCTAATTCAATGTGCACCATTTCAAAAAAAAAATTATATTTCTGTATTTATTATCTATTTGTTGCTATAATTTCTTTTTCTCTTTCTGAATATATTATTAAACCTTGTGTTTTCATTTAATTACTGACACTTGTGGGAGACTTCAATGTTTTTAATCTAGCTCAGCAATGCTTGTCGCACTATATATTATCTCTGATGCCTGTTAATTGATTTCACAGAAATTTCATCTGTTAACATTGACCTTTTGGTTTCTTTTTATAATATTAGACAATTATTACCCCGAAAGGCTCCATAACAGTGGAACTTTTCAAGGATAGCTCACCTGAAGTAGTTGACGAATTCATTGACTTATGGTGAGCACTAAAATGACCATTTGTTTTGGCCTGTAGTTAGATTTTATATTTATCCTTTACCTGTTAACAGTTTTTTGATTTGTGAATAGCTTGTTAAATGTGACTGATATTATTGATGTTTCATGTATGATTATTTAGCTCGCTACTAATATGCTTGCAAGCAATTGCTAGGTCAGTCAGCAAATGAATATATTTACCAATGAGATTATGCGTTTGAATGTTGAAACATTGATACATAAACTATTGGGATGTGTTTGTATCAATTTGTTTTTTTATTTATTTAAAAAAGATGAATAATGAAATTCTTTTAAATAATCAGCATTGCTATATATATATATATATATATATATATATATATATATATATATATTAATACAATTAGCTTAAAGATTGTAAACTTGTGTAGAATCCGACTGTTTAATTGTTAGATTCCACTAAACGTGTTTGTTTCTTAAAAAAATATATAAATAAATAAAGAAGTTTCTGATGCATGTGATTTTCTGATGTTCTGATAGATGTTATTTGTGTGAGCGAATCAGTGAACATGTAGGGAGAAAAATTTAATAGTACCAGAGTCACTTGTAATTATCAAGTTAGTAAATCAGCAAATATCTAATTGGTATTTGAGAAAGACAGGTTACAAACATAATCACAAATTTTATTTGTTTAAGCTTGCTGCATTTTGTTCACTTCTCGCCATGACATGCTAAACTGTCATCAAACATAACATATTCCCGCCACGATTATTCTTAATAGCATATGAATTGATTGCAGTCAAAAGGGGCACTTCAAGGGTATGCTTTTCCGCCATATAGTAAAGCACTATGTCATTCAAGCAGGGGATATGGATAAGCCAGGGACTATTGAAGATTGGACGATGAGAGGAAAGCATTATAGTCAACTTGATACAAGGTTTCCTTTTTAAATTGATCTCTAGGGATTTTCTTTTTCCCTTCTTCTCCATTGTAGTATATAGTTTGTTAATATTTTATATTTGGTGATTTCTGAGTTTTCTGATGTCCAACTAGTTTGAAGCATGAAGCATTCATGCTTGGAACTTCTAAGGCTAAACATGACAGCAGAGGATTTGATCTTTTCATTACGACTGCACCAATGCCAGATTTAAATGAGAAGCTTATTGTTTTTGGACGTGTCATCAAGGGAGAGGAAATTGTTCAGGTGACAAACTTTTGTTTCTTCCTGTTGGTATGATCACTTGATTTTATATACTTGGGAAATGGACATGGATGCATGGTGTTTAATATTGATAAATCGGACCAAATTGTGTTCAGAAAAGTGCCAAAACAGGAACCTTGTCAAGAGTCTTGACATTTTTTCTCGTCCCTGAAAATTATTTCGATGAAGCACATTAATATTATACGAGTTCATATCAAGTTTGTATCTTGTCATCTAAATTTTCATGCTGTTTTCAATTTACACGTGTGACATTTCAATTCAAACAGTTGAACTTGATGTTGATTGTGCTATCATACAATGTATTGTCCAGGAAATAGAAGAGGTGGATACGGATGAACACTATCAACCTAAATCTGCCATAGGGATCACCAACTTGATTCTGAAACAGAAAATCTAGAGGCTCTTCACACAAACAAAAGCTATACTGCATTTTATGATTCTTTAAATCCACTGCAGTTCCTGTATCATCACCCTAACATGTGACTGGGGCTGGAGTGCGTTTTGCGTTTTTCAACTTATCATCTGGACATCATCTTGGAACTGCAATCAACTGAATGGTTCAAGCTCATTTTGATCTGTACCACTTTAATTACCGTGTTCTTGGTGACAATGAATAGCTTATCAGTTCACATATGAATAGTATATCGATTTGAGTTTTATTTTTTCATTTGAATTTGGCAATTTGCTTCAAAGAATGATCATATGCGGTGTAACTAACTGGATGTAATTTTGAAGTGGAGTAACAAAGGTTAGAGAAGAAATCTGCTGTTTTTTAAGAATGATCTACCACTTGTGAGTATTTTGTTTGTTGATTTATTTATATTACGTTTCACTTCGTGAATACCAAAACCTGCTTTGCTTAGATGTAAATTAACTTGTCTGCCACTGACCATAGATTTATAAAAATTCTCTTATTACATGAGAAAGGCTCAAACACTGAATAGTAGCAACATAAAAAAATCGGGGTCACTCCCTAGTCTTTTTCAGGGCAAATTCTAGCGATCAAGTCCTCAAGCTTATGGCTTATTTCAATACCATCTTCCTCTAACCTCTGCCGCATTTCTGGAGTCGATTTGCCAGCCACCATGTAAGTCCTCATCAACAAATAGTAGGCATTTGTATTTAGACGCTTAAGGGTCTTTAAAATCCTGCAAAACTCCTCTGCTCCATCGACATCTTTCTCTTCCATGAAAAACTTAAAAAATGCATCGACTGTTTCTTCCGTTGGTTTCCAGTCAAGTTCCTTGGCTTCAGAAATAGCTGCATCAATTTCATTCCATGCCAAGTCCAATTGACCGGTCCTCAAGTAGTAAACCATAAACGCCTCCCGAGCCTTGAAATAATGCCCTTTAGCCCTCTTAATAGCATCATCAAAGGCCGTTACAGCTTCATCATACATGTCCCGCTTCAAGTAAGCACGTATAACAGTAGTTGCTAATCTCATATCATAAGAAGAGCAACTGGATTCCCACTCCTTAAAGCATTCTTTCAACTCATCAACAGCATTTAGTTTATCAAGAGCCTGAAGCATGACAAGATAGCTCATATTTGTTGTGGGAAAGGCTGACTTCAAGATGTTCCATATCCGATTGACCTCTTCTAGATTACAAGTACTTGCATACAAACTGATTAGATAATGGTAAGCCTCACGATCGCGAGGTTTCATCTCTTCTAGTTTCTTAAGAGCTAACTCAGCTTTCTCAAAACGTTCAGCCTTGACATAGATTGCTGCTAAATTACTATATGTTGTCCAAGTGCATTTTTCTTCGGCATTCTTTTTCAGTTCCTCGAAAACTCTCTCTACTCCATCAATGTCATTTAAAACCGAATAGCTCTGCATCCAAATAGTATATGTATAGTTGCACACATATTTGTTCTTCCGCTTCATCTGTTCCACCAAGAAAGGCACCTTCGCAGGTTGACCCAACTTGATATACATAGTCATGAGATTGTTATACGCTAAAGAATTGCATACAAGGTTCAACTGATCCATCTCCTCAAATAAAGCCAATGCCTTTTCTGTCATAAGTTCTCTGCAATAGCAGTTCAGAAGAGATCCATACGTAAATCTGTTTTTCGCAGATGGTGGAAGCCCGTTGAAGTAATTCTCAGCTGCAGCTATCCCTTTACTCTTTGCTACAAGATCTATATACAAAGCATGGTCCGTAACGGAGAAGTTGATTTTCCGCTTCTTCATCCACTCCATGACCTGCACAAAAGACTTCACAGTAAAAACTACACAGAAAATGATTTACAATTACAAGAAAGCAAGAAAATTTCTCAAACAGGAATAAGTCTGAACTGGTAATTTATATTATCTTCAACAGAATTCACTAATTCAGTGGCATTGAAGATTGATAAACTATAAAATTCACATGAGATAGAATGACTTATATTGAAAATATAGACACAGAGAGATTAAAAAAAGGAAAATAATAAAAATAGATTTCACACAAGGTTGGACCTCAAGTGCATGATTGAAGCGGCCGTAACGGCGGAGCCCCCGGATGGACTGACCAAGTTCAACTTTTCTGATGACTTTACCCTCCAATTTGTATTCATTTAACGTTTGTTCCACGCTCCGTCCGGTGATCCCAAGAGCCGACAGCTTCTTGTACAGTCTATCATTATTTCCCGTCAACTTCTCCGTCACAGATTCCGCAGTCACGGTGCAGAGCCGTCTCACAAGATTCAGTCCGGACGTCATCAGACGGCATTGATTGTGCTTCATTTTCTTCACTCTCTCTTGGGGTTTTTCAGTTTAGGGTTTATTGATATAATTTACGTTTGTTTGTTTAAACACTTCAAAACTTCACTATTTGGGTTGGGCCATTTTCAGCCTAAAACACTGTCGTTTGGTGGCCCCTAAATTTTACGAATCCCATTGATACGCACCGTTTAGAAGGAACATCGGATTATTAGTTAAAACTTTAATATATATTATAATAACAAAATAAATTACCTGAAAACTGAAAATGAAGCCACTGGCTCTTCTTCGTCCTTCAACAATCTCATCATCTCCTTCACACTCTCACTCCATACAAAAACATCACCTCCAAATCCCTAGATTTCGCGTCTCATGCTCCTCTACTCGATCTGAACAGGTGCTTTATTTAACAATCAATCTATATATATAGGATTTCTATATAAATCTACTCAGTTTTATTGTAATTGTATAATCAAATTGAATTCTCCAGATAAAGAGCGAAAGAATCGAATACAAACCTGGAGTCATCGATGAGTTGCTCCTCAATTCTTTTCGTAAAAAATTGGTTCAGGTGAGTTTCAATCACAAATTGCTTGTCGTGTTTTTGTGGTGTTGAGTAATGTGGTGGTGAACTTTTTTCCAAGGGAAAATAACAGGAGGTCGGATTGGATTCAGAGAAGCCTGGATACGATGGAATGATTGAATTAGCAAATGCTCTCTTGATGAAAGGCAAAACCAATTCTGATACCAGAGATGCAGCGGTATTTTCATTTGTTTATTAAATTATTTACACATTCAATTTCTATATTTCCTCTAATTACGGTTCTATAGCTTTTGACAGATTCGGATACTGGCGTCGTTTTTTCCTCCACTTGTGTTGAAGCTTTTTAGAACTCTTATATCACCTATAGCAGAGGGAAAAGTAGCTGCCGCCATGGTTGGTATGTTTTATGTAAGCTCTTTAATTGAATAAACTCAATTTTTTGTATAAATCTCTGAAATATTGTATGATTTTGAAGCAAGGGTGACTGCACTCACTTGTCAATGGCTCATGGGAAAGTGTGAGGTGAATTCTGTGGATCTTCCTGATGGAAGCTCATGCCAGAGTGGGGTAATTATGTGAACTAACTGGACTGCGTTTTATGCTCTATAAGCGACACAGTTGTATCACAATGGCGGGCTCATCGGTGGTTTTCGGTGCAGGTTTTTGTGGAAAGATGCAAGTATTTGGAGGAAAGCAAATGTGTAGGTGTATGTATTAATACTTGTAGGATTCCAACTCAGGTGAGCGAGCGATCGATCCATCCTTAACTAAGTTTATAGGATTTCAGATATCATTGCACGTAATTACTTTCGTTGATGTGGTTTTTTTTTAAGACCTTCTTCAAGGATTACATGGGGATTCCTTTACTGATGGAGCCGGATTTCAGTGACTATAGCTGCCAGGTGACCTTGTACTCTGTTTTCTTTGTTTAACAATGAAAGATCTTTGGATGTAGAATTGAATTTGCACTTCCCAATTATAGCTACAAGTTGCTGCATCAGCATTCTTTATCTAGCACTATTTCAACAACACTCGAATCATTTCCCTCCTCAGTTCCATAAGTTTTAGTATTTGCTCCCAAATCAATGCATTGTTTCTTTTTAATTTCAATCTCTGTAGTAAGCTTATGAAAAGTATTCTCTTATAAGTAGCGGGCATTGTCGCATTGTGTCTAAAGAGGCAATTTTGATCTTTGCTGCAATGTTTACAGAAACGATTTGTTACATACCACTTCATAATGTCAAAGTTGAAGAGAATAAGTTTAATAATCAACACTGTTTTGCTTTTAACAGTTTAAATTTGGGGTCCTTCCACCACTGCCTGAAGACGATACCATCCTCAAAGAGCCTTGCTTGGAGATATGCCCAGCTTCAAGGCGAAGAAAGGAAATTGCAAGGAACTCAAATATGGATCATTGTCCAAAGACATAAGTTACTGTAGCGTATTAGAACACTCTCATGTACAAGGACCATAAAAACTTTAATTGTTTGCACCGAAGATTCAGTCTTTCATTTGTAAATTTTCCCTTCATTTTTGTTAGGAGATCAGGAGCAATGTACCTTAGCAGAACACTTAAAATAGAATTGATGATGGTCTCATGATACTTCGATCACGAACAGATCTTAGTTTTATCTTTATCCTCTCTCATAAAAATAAAAGTTATAAAACACCATTGCCAAAGATTCATTCATGACCAGAGAGAGTATAGTGAGACCATCAATGATTCTATTTTAAATCTTCCGCTAAAATACGCCGCTCTTAATCATTATCAGTTATATCATGATTAGACTTCAAATTCAAATCTACCTGATCTTACTTTATCAATCGAGGCCGCAATGTGCACCTGATTGGGCTACTTGTGGTCGAGGGCAATGCTCCGGTGGTAACCACATCTCTCAGGAAAGTTAAGTCCCAAGTTCAAATCTCCACTACCCAAGTCCAAAAAAAAAAAAGTGACTGCTTTTTTTGCCTCTAACACGTTCTGTCCGTCCAGATTTTGTTTGCAATTTAGTCAAATCAAGAAGTGATTGACATTTAAGAGGGAAGAATATGGGAGGAAGATGTTAACTTACTCCCTATACAGTATACAACACCAAATAAACCTCCTATCACAATCAATTAGAAAAAAAACCCACCCAAAATTACCTCCTTTCTCGTGAAGAAAACCTATACAACACAAATGAGAATTACGAGCTGCTTTACGGAAAACTTAAAGATGAGAACCATCAGCCCAAACATGAGAATGGAGATTGAAAAGATTGCTTTCTAATCTTGATAATGGAAGTATGGAACATTGTACATCAGCAGCACATTACACAGAAACCCTACCCGCCCCAGTAATGAAAGGGAAACAACAAAACAGAATATGGCAAGTGAAAGTACATATAAAAAGAATACACAACAATAACTTGAATAAGCAAATATAACATAGAATCCCAGGAGAGGTAGAAAAAAAAAACGGATCACATCCTTCAGGAGCAGCACAGTCTAGGAAACAAGGAATGAAGTCTGCTGCTCCTTATGGAAGTGATTGATTCGGTTGAGTATGAAGTCATCGCTAATACGTAACAACAAATATACCTGTGAATTGTGATTGCACATTATTAATTTAGTAAAAATTATAACCAGGAACAAATCACATGCTCAGTGAATCTGTCCTATCACGGATTGCAATCCGAAAAGAAACTAATGTATAAGGACAACTTTTCAAAAATAGCAATGAAATTCTTTCCCAACATACTATCTATACAATTCTTCAAGTGCTAAACTATTGTACTGATCCAATTATCCTAAAATCAAACATGGGAGCAAATGCAGATGATAAAAACATCATAGTTAACTTCTAACTGAACTGTGAAATAATACAGAATCAGGGAAATAGAAAAAAGAACTTACGGAGCATGAAAAATTATACAGATAAGAACATCTCGAGATTGGACCAGAAAGATATGTAGTCCCAACTCATGTAAGGTGGCGTCAGTTGTATACATCAACGGTCCCAACCAGATGCCCTCCGCCTCTCTCTAGGCTTTTCTCTGGAACAGGAAAAACAGTAACAATAATAAGCATAACTGCATCAAAGCTAATTTAGCAGATAATTAACACTGTCTAATCATATGAAAGAAGTTCAGCACAGAAAAGTTACCTCTCTGAGTTCTTCTGATTGGCATTTTCTCCAGAATCCTGATGACCAGAGGCATTTAGTCCTGATACAGGAGCAGGACTGTAAGTGCTTGTTGACTGAGTTCTATATATGTCCCCACCAATTGAACCACCAGATACAAATCCAGCTAATGTGGGTCTCTTGTTGGCATATGAACTTGAACTGCTTTTCACCCCCTGACTTTGAGAAGTTGGTGAGGCAGCAACAAAGCTGTTCTTGAACTGTGACATCATTCCTGTCTTCAGCGAATTAACAGCAGCAGATCGACTTGGTGCACTTTGAGGTATACTACTATTGGATTCTGGATTATATCCTATACCAAGACCAAAATCAACTCCGCGCACACCTCGACCAGCGCCACCCTTCCCTTTACCTTTTTTCCCACCTGTACAAAAAATTATACATCATGCAAAGAGTTTAATAGGCCTTAAAATAAGATTCCTCATTTGCAAAAAACATCTTAAGAAAGTCACACATATTCTGTGTCAGATGCTATACATTTTTTATTCCTTCACATTAACTGAAAAGGATAAATTTGGTCTCCATATGTTTTTGGGGAAATAAAATTCCACAGTAGGAATATTTGAGCAAGAAATCAAATGAAGGTGTTGCTAATCTCTAGTTACAAACAGCCTAATTGAATAAGCATTTATAATCATACCTCCTTTTCTTGCATCACGCTTGGACCTGAACCTCCCATCCTAGTGATTTACAAGCAAAATGTCACTCAATAAATATGGTATGGCGTATGATCATCTAATATATAAACTTTTACGAACATTAGAGATATCAATGATATCGACAAAGAAAGAAGACAGAAGAAAGAGTATATATGTCAAGCATAAGATGGTGTCATCCATAATAATCATTGGTGATTAACATTTTTCACACCCTTTTTATACTTTTAGTAACAGAAGTTGATGATGTTGAGGACAGCAATCATCAAAAGTACTGAAATTAACTAGACATGTGCTACGTAGTTTTATATATCAACTGGAAGCAAATTTGGGCCTAACCAGTAACCACATTCCACGTTCTAACCAAAAATTAACTAGACATGTGCTAGTCACTTCATATATCAACTGGAAGCAAATTCATCTTTAGAAATTTTCAAAAGGTAAATATTACTACATTGTTGAAATAAGATTCGTAATAGTTGGAAAAAATAAAAATAAAGGAAACCCAAATTTTCATGGCCATTGATTTGATAAATTGAACATAACTGTCTCCAAAATTTCAAGTCTCTTTCAATTTTTTTCACCTCCAAAGACATCACATGTTAAAAGCCAAAAATCCACTTCCAATACTAATAGTGGACAAAAACAAATTACCTAACTTTGGATTACTATTATATTATATCTATACTTTAAGTTACCTCAAGGCTTAGTTGATTTGAGTGCAATGCATAGCACATAAAATTAAATTTCATAAAAACTAAACAGAACAATTGCATGTATAATTGCCATTGAAAGTGCAGCATACATTGTATAACTTTTATCATGCAAAATTACCTTCATAGCAAGATCCATCAGTTCCATGGATACGTTCTGACCAGCAGCAATCAAACTATTGACCAATTCACCAGCAAACCGCGCCTCTTTCTGACTTATTAGGGTGTAAGCAGTTCCATCTTTGTCACCAGCACGACCTGTTCTACCAATACGATGAACATGCATGTCCATGTCTCTTGCGATATCAAAGTTCACCACTGACTTGATTGACTTGATATCAAGACCACGTGCAGCAACATCAGTAGCAATAAGAACATGGTAGATTCCAGATTTAAATTTTTGTAAGATTTCCATCCTAGATGCCTGGTCTTTATCACCATGAAGAGCTGCAACTTTAAACCCATTTTGAGCCAACTGAGATTCAATCTCATCCACAGAGGCTTTTTTTGAAGCAAAAACTAAAACATCACCACCATCTATCATTCCAGGTAGCTTTTCAAGAAGCCATGGTAACTTCTCTGCATCTGAAGGAATTACATCAACTACCTGAGTGATATCCTCATTTGCCATTCCCACCTCCCCAACTGTAACTCTTACTGGATCACTGAGAATTTCCCTAGCTAACTTTTCAATTTTGCGGGGCATTGTTGCTGAGAAGAGCAATGTCTGGCGATCTGGCCTGATTTGACCAACAATGGATCTTATTTGTGGCTCAAATCCAAGGTCAAACATACGATCAGCCTCATCAAGCACCAGATAAGTTGCTCTCAACATTGTTAACGCCTTCATCTTTAGCATATCTATTAATCTCCCAGGAGTTGCAACAACTATCTCACATCCTGCCTTGAGTTCTTTGAACTGTTCAAGTTTAGACATACCACCATAGACTGCAGATACACGTATCCCATGTGATTTTGCAAATTTCTTAGCTTCCAGGTAAATCTGATGTGCTAATTCCCTAGTAGGTGCACATATCACTCCAATTGGACCCTCTTCCTTCTGAAGTTCAGGCTGATCCATAATGTGAACAATCATAGGAAGCACAAAAGCGGCAGTTTTACCAGAACCAGTTTTCGCTATGCCAATGATATCTCTACCAGAGAGGACAATTGGTAAAGCTTGGCACTGTATTGATGTGGGCTTTTCATACCCTTGTTTTGATATAGCATGCATTAGTTGTGTCAAGAAGCCACATTCTTGAAATGTCTTAATTGGCCTTGGGACATCTAAACCAAAAACACGAATAGCTAGGCTCTTTCTGTAGTCCATAACAACCTGCTCACTCATTCCTTTGGAAGACAAAATCATGGATATTAGAGGCAGAATTAACTCTAAAAAGATAAAAGTAAATTAATAAGAAAAACCAGGAAATTAAGTAATTTTACAACCAAAAACATCAACAAAAGAACATTATTCAAGCATTACACTGACAAACCTAGACTTATAAAGGATTGAAACTGAAATTTTATACTATTTGACGGGTATTAATTATTTATCCCATTACTATACATTGTTATAATGTTATAGCCTAAAATTGCACACAACTTCCAATCGACTTTTTTTTTGTCAGTGTTGAATTCAGCCACAGAATTGGCATTGCAATGAATTTGAGACGTCTTCTAACGCAAAAATTATGCTGACTAGTCAATTTCAACAAATTTTCAAATCTAAAACTCGGATTACAAGCTACCAAACAATTCAGCCTACAATAGCTAGCTAAATAGAACTTGAAAAGAAAGCATGTAAATCCACAACATAAATAATGAACAAAATAGCATTAACAATAAACTATAGAATTCTGTCAAAAGTCAGCCATGCTTGTAAGATGACAAAACAATTAAATCAAAAAGCTAACGCTGGACAAAAAATTTACCTGAAATGGACTCATTTTCCTCATAAAAATCCTTGTTAAACGGCTCATAATCAATTGAACTATGATCTAGAGCCGGAATTGGCTCGATCCTCTTCTTCTCAACCACGACTGGATTATCATCTGAATCGTACTCCAACATTCCCGCATCCACGGCTTTAGCTGCTGCATAAACCTCCTCATCCGAATCATAACCCGCACGCAAAGCGTCGGCCGCCAATGTGAGCCCCAAGTCCTTCTTCGCCCTCAAAAAACTCTCCATCGGATCGTCCTCGCCTTCATCATCTTTATACCTCTCCAACTTCTCCTTCGGCTTGGGCGGTGGCGCGGCTTTCATTTCCTCGTGTATCCCCTCCATGAAGGCGTCAAGAGGGTCAATTTCGTCAATTTCAGCAGCGCTACCGCTCTCGTTGTTGGCGACGTCCTTGGCGTTATCATTATCGTCGTAATCAATATCGTCAAGGTCGGTGTCTTCGTAATTGTCATGACTCTGGCGAGATGATGGAGGCACGTAAAGACGCTGCGGAGGTTGAGATTGCTCGAAGTTGTAGGTAGGTTGGCGGTTTATGTTGAATCCTTCGAATCCGAATTTTCTCTTCGACATGATTTAGTTTTTCTGGATTATAACTTATAGGAAAACTAATTGTGAATTTTTGTGATTTTAGGGTTTGAGAAAACGAAATATTGAGCTCTTTGTCTTGCTCTCTTGCAGGGTTCAACTAGACTGAGGTGGAGCCTGGAGAGGAAGGGATGAGTTCGCTATTTTGTTCGTAGAATGAGTACGGATGGTTATTGGGCGGGTCGGTCCACATATGAAAATGGCCCAATAATCTATCAAAGCCCAAATGTCCACAAGAGTGGTCCATTTCAAGCAAATGGACCAATATTGTAATGCTACCGTCACGCACAAGCCCAAACCTGAATAGGATCAACTCAACAAAATAAGGGTTAATTGCACTAACATACCTTGACTTTATCGAATCTAGCAAAATTTCAAACAAATGAATGAAACTAACACAAACACCCCTTGCCGTTAGTCAACACCGTTAGAGTTAACCATTGACTTTCAAAAAGATACAATTGACCTTACTATTGAGAAGTCGAAATTACAACTGCCCAGCAAACTTTGAAAAATTAATAAAAACATATTGCCACGTAAGCTCTAATTTTGTTTTTATCAATTTAAATAAAAAAAAATAAAACAATTTGGTTTCTAAAAAAACATATCAATTTTAAAAAAAATTTTTAAAAAAAAACCTCAAATATTTTTTTAAAATATGTTTTTTTAGAAACCAAATTGTTTTGTTTTTTATTTAAATTGATAAAAAAAAAAAAATAGAGCTTACGTGGCAATATTTTTTTATTAATTTTTCAAAGTTTGTTGGGTAGTTGTAATTTCGACTTCTCAATAGTAAGGTCAATGTTGTCTTTTTGAAAGTCAATGGTTAACTTTAACGGTGTTGACTAACGGTAAGGGGTGTTTGTGTTAGTTTCATGCATTTATTTAAAATTTTACTAGATTCAATAAAGTCAAGGTATGTTAGTGCAATTAACCCACAAAATAACAGAGATCATTTTTAATTTTATTTTTGAAGTATTACGACTACTACAATGGGATTACCGAGACTTATCAATACCAAACAATACATGTACGGTCTGAATATATACTCCAAATAAACCGAGAAAACTTTTCACACAAACATGTAAAATACGCATGGTATGATTCGAACCTCTTACCACTAACGTGGAAGGGATACGCACTACAACTTGTACTATAAGGTGATGTGCAAAATAATAGAGATCATTTGTCTAGTCATTTTCCTCAGAAACATATATACATAAACCAATCAAATCATGTTATGTAACATGAAAAACCAATCACATGGAAGATACATGTCATATGATATAATATAAATGGGTTGGAACTTGGTCGTATAAGTCCAAACGTACTAAGGATAGTCTTTCTCTTCTAGATTTCTGTTGCCAGTAAGTCAAAATGGATGGTCAAACTTCTTTTCTGTGATGGAAGCGAAACCTCTGTTTAGCACATAATTATTTAATGTAACTAGATTGATTAGGGTGTTGTGGAAATAAGTTATTTTATCATATAAAGTTGAAAATGGAAGGAGGTAGCTAGCGTTAGGTATGAAGAAGGCTGGGCGTTAGGTGATATGATCCCGCCCATTATGGTTTGTACCAACGGCGCCTGCAGACATCATTAAACCAATAGGGCCAATGCCAAACTTCTAGAGTGATTGGCTGACAAAAATTGAGTCTCTCACGCCTAATTGTCTAAAGTCTAAACATAGGTTCAAGTAATCTTCCATTTAAAATTAAAATTTGTATTTAAATACTGTAGTTGGTCGAATTAGGCAATTAGCTTTTCAAAAAAAGGGAAAAGAAGTAATTAGTCTTTTGCTTAGGGTTGATCATGGAATGTGATAAGTTGAAAGGAATTAAGAGAAATTTTCCATATGTTTTTCTATATATTACATAATAGCCTATATAGGCTATATCAGGCTCATCAATTTAGATCCTACGTCTAAGGAGAGTCTACGCAAAGAAACAATCAATTTACAATCTATATCAATGGAATTATGGATGAGAAAAATGCAACAGTAGATAATACAACATACCTTAATAGTAATTCTTTGATCTTCAATTACATAAATCAAGGTAAATCAAAACGTAACATAATGTTGCTTTATAAATACTTGTTTCACTTATCGATTGATAAATAATAAATAATATTTCAAAAAAAATTGATAAATAATAATAATAATAAAAAACAAACGACAAAATGAGATTGATCCAGTGGTAAAACCTCTCACATCTAAACCACTAGGCTACAGTTTCGAATCCTCCCCCATCCCCCATAAAACTCCAAATTAATGTAATAGTATAATACTAACCATTAGATTTATATAGTCTTCTACTCGCTTCTCATTAAATGAGTTTCATTTACCATCAAACCAAATTAAGAATCGTCGCCTACGGCACAAACGTAAAAAGTTAATTTCTTATAGTAAAATCAAGAAATGGAGGATAAAATAACTATAAGAGCATGGCCCCTCAAACATTATTGGACATTACTATATTATCTATACTCAGTAGTTGGTGTGGTAGCCAAAAACAGCCCAATGGCCCAAACACAGGCCCAAAACTTTGATAGGTTGTTCAAACCCACCCAGGCCCACGATACTGGGTCGACCCAAGTTCAAATATATTGTTGACACAGTCAAAAGACCAATTGGGGTGGGTGGATGACTGGAAGAGAGAATCTCTCTCATAATCACGCCTAAACCCCCAAATCTCTTTCTCCCACGATCACATATGACCAGAAGACATTGGAGCTGCTTCTGGGGACTATAAATAAGAAGGCTTCCTTCTGAAAAAGCTCTCTCGCAGCCCAAAAGCTCAAAAGAAGCATATTGAAACTCTGCCTCCAAAAGAAGATTTTCGGTCACCAGAAATCAACATCGCTCAGCCCAAGCGCACATAAGGCTATAATATCCAGCCACCACCATCCTGTTATTTCCTACTTTACATTTCTGTTTTAAGTTCTTCTGCAGGTACATCGAAATTCGTTCGGGCGACCATTTCCAAACGACAGTCGACGTCGACTAAACAAATTCCAGCCTAGTTGCTTTGGGCCTGATTCAACCTGACCCATTTGACGTACCAAATCAAACGACCACCTACCGTTGGTATTATCATCAATCGCTGTACTTAACTAACATGTATTAATATTCGTGGCTCGTGCGTGCATGTCGTGTATAGTATACAAAAGCTTTGTCCAATTTTTTTCCAATTTCCAAACATGCTGCAGGTAGCTTCCAAGATTTTATTTCGAAATGTCGTTTTCAATTCTATGGATTTAAAGTCATTTTTGCTTTGTTGGCAATTCTATTATATCTTTCTCAAGATTCATGGCTACGCCTCATGCCACGTGAATATCATGCACAAATCACAATATAGCTACTAGCTAATTAATTTAATTTAATTTAGTATTAAAAAAAAAAAAAGGAAATGTATTTTTATTGTTGTATTCTTTAAGCAATAAATATTTTATTTAACCTTATTTATACGAAAGAGACAGATAACCATATATTAAATCTAATTAGAATATTCTGTTTTTTTTTTATAATTGTATTAATTAATTTGCCGCTAATTTGACTTGACTAACCAATCGAAAGATGCCAAAATTCAAAATGTTACGTGGGCTTAATTGGAAAAGTAAAAGATGAGGTGATGTTGATAATACGGTATTATTTTGGTAATTTAAATTTTATTATGTGTTATTCCCATTATCTGATTTATTTCTGTAACAATCAGACGGCCAAGATCTTGACCGTCTATCGTAGAATCACGTACTAACACTGCAGCGTATCTATTCACTCGAGCAGACACCTGAAATCGTGAAACAGTGACGACTTTTATTACCGTTAATTTGTACTTTTCCGTTAACGGCGCTCTCACATCGGCCATAATTAAAGGTACTGTGCACCGCTCTTCTTTTCTCACGCACATCATCGAAAAAGCAAAAAATAAATACGAAATTCTAGAAAATAAATAAATAAATAAAAAGAGAAAAAAATAAAATAAAATAAAGACTACTAACTGAACCAAAAAAAGCTTCTGCAGCACTGATACCAGAGTAAAACCAACGATATCTCCGCCACGTCACCAGAAGTCGTAAGACCTCTCTCTCTCTTTCTCTCACCGAGCTCGCTCGATTTCTTCAAAGCGTTAACATCTCGGATTCAACTCTGTGATGGCGGTTTCGACTCCGACTCATTCTCTCCGAGCTGTGATTTCGACGACGATTTCTCCGCCGTTGGATACTCCTTCAGTGGCTGTTACCAATGTGTTGTGCTTATAGTGTTGCTTTTCGTGTTAGGGTCTTATGCGACATTTAGAGTGTGATCTGACATCGCCGTTGATTTGTTAGTAATCTCGCAGATCTGAAGCGTTTCGTTTAACCAACAGCGTCGGTGATGTCGGTGCTCTCAGATTTGGTTGCCGCTGGTAATTTTAAATCTTCATTTATCTCTCTGCTTCTATTTTTCTCTTTAATTTAGAGTATTTAAGTGTATTATGATGCCGCTTTTTGTAGCTGAGGAAATGTAGGGAACGAAAAAACTAATAAGAATGTTACTTACCTAAAATATTGGTTTCGATAAACGAAAGTTATCTGAGCTGAGCCAAAAATCATGTTAGGTTCTGTTTTGCTTTTCATTGAGTGGCTTTATTGTGGTAAAAGTTCAAGAACTAGGTATATTATCTCTATTTTTCTACCATTTTTCAACTTATAGGGTTTTGCAGCTTTCATTGTTTTAGTCGCAGATCATTTTCTTGATATATTGAACTTGGAGTGATTTCTCTGCAGAAATTCGAGTTGATTTCTGATTGATTTTTTTTGTTCTCTTTACCTTTTTTGATGATTGGTTTCTGAGTGATTTTTGTGTTTTGCTTAATAGTTCTGAATTTTATTTTATGCGTGTCTTTCTCTCCATAGCAGGAGAAAAGAAAAGAAAATTTTGGACAGCATGTTTTATCTTATTACTGTATTGGAAGGCAAAAATGTTTGGCTTCCATTTGTTAAACAAGCATGTTTTCGTGGTATTTTTTTTTGTTTTCCAATTTCTTTGGCATGGACTTTGAGATCCAATATTTTTTTCTTTTCATTTCTTTAGCTATATTATTTTGCAGCCAAAGAAAAGATCTTATGGTTTATTTTATTTACTTTTTTCTTGGTTAAAATTAGGAGGATATGTTAGTTCATGAAAGTGATGGACTGTGACAACATTCAAACATTAATGTATATATGCACATACTTGATCTTTGGGATGCCAATTGAATCAGGACCAAAGATAATTTCAAATATATTTGATATCTGATTATTAGGTTCTTTGGTTATCTAAAAAGTCAGATTAATGTTTCATGATTCCTGCTATATATCCGTTGGGTTGGTGGATTAAATCCTTTTTGTATATTATATTGCAGGATTATTGAAAAAGGCCCAGTATTGGCTGCCGAATCTTTTGGTCATTTTATGTAGTTTGACTTTCATCACCGATGCTAATTTAGCCGACAATATACTCGAAGCACCATTAATATCTCCAACTAGAGCTCCTTTGGTTGCCCCAGCTATTCCTGATCTTCCCCTGCCAGCCAATCTTCCGCCATTTCATAGACCAAGACGAAAACGTTTATCACCACATGGAGCACCATCGCTTGCAGTAGCACCATCCCGCCCTCCATTCTATGGACCGCTGATAACTGCTAGCCACCCACCTACGAGTTCGAGGTTGTCGAAACCATCAATGAAGAGGAGTGGATTGGTGCCTCCCAGTGCTGGGTTGGCAAATATTTCCCCAGCTCAAGTAATTCATGGTGCAATTCCTTCCGGTTTAGCTCAGCCACCTTTAACTCCCGAATCTTCCAGTAAGTTGTACTCTACATTGTTGTTATCTTCTTCGCTTTCTCCCTTCTTTTTTTGCAACTCAACCATCAAGGAAGAATTAGGTTGTACATTAATATTTCTTTGTACAAACTACTATTAAGCAAGGATATAGTAACACACTGAACCTCCTGCTGCCATATTCAACTCATATTTGCTTACCAATTTATGCTTGAAGCTTAGTCGTTCACTTGGGTATTTATTTCTTTTTCTGCCAGATTGTTGCAAACCTGATACGGTGTTGAAACGAGAGAGTCTTGGTTGCCACTGTGTGTATCCTATAAAGCTTGACCTTCTCCTCTTAAACATCTCACAAACTCCTAATTGGAACTTCTTTCTAGAACAGTTTGCATCACAGCTGGGTTTGCGAGTTTCTCAGCTTGAGCTGATCAACTTTTATTTTATCAGCTTATCCCAATTAAATATTTCAATGGATATTACTCCACATACAGGAATCAGTTTTCCTGCCAGCGATGCATCTGCAATAAATTCTTCACTTGCTACACATAGGGTTCAATTTGACCCTACGTTGGTGGGTGATTACAAACTCCTTAATCTTACCTGGTTTGAGCCTCCTGCACCTTCTCAAGGTAATATTCCATGAACTCAATCATTTCAGGATCTTACTTTGGTTGTATGTGTCTGCAATTCTTTACTTAGTTATTGCAGTCTTATAGTTTGTAATCGGTGTAGCTTTTGTTTAATTTGTATCTCATAGATTTGTGATGCTATAGTTTCAAGAGTAATTTTGACTTCTCTATGTTAGACTAGATGTACACGTCATGGGGGTTTCAGAATCAGCTTTGCTACAAAGTCTGAGTAGTATATATATATATATATATATAGTCTTTCTCTCCTTAGGACAAACTGATTTTATTTATATCAATTTCATAACAATCAACCATTAGATTCACATATTTTAGCTTAGTCAAAGTCTTCTTAAACTTAATCAATGACTCACGAGTCTAGTCCTAATATAATCTTAAAAGTTCAGTTCGGTCATGAGAAGAGAAAAACCGTGTATATATATATACCTCAAAGGAACTGGACATATTTAAAGAAGAAAAGTCACGAGTATGCTTGTAAAGAAATGAAAGTTTCTGAAGCAAACATATGTGAAAGGATCAATAAAGATCAATCGAGTTCACAGTCTTCATTTTCAAGCAAATTATAAGATGATTTACCTGCATTTAATTTGGAATATATCCCTTCAATGTCCATTGCTCTCTTCAAAGATCAGATTCAAACATAGAGATCTTGGATTGCCAAGAGATTTATTGATTTTTAATTTTAAGCTTAAGTCACTTGCACATTCATTGTTTAAACATTATTCACAAGTTATTTTATTGAATAGTTGGAAGAAGCTGCCTGATACTTTGTAAAAACTAGCATAATTGATATTCAATAATAACTTAGTTTCAGCCTAACAAAAGATTCCTGTTTCATAGTTTATAGATTCAAAATCTCCTGTTGAAATCCAACTTTACCTAATTAAAGAAGAGAGAAAACTAAAAAAAGAAAAAGAAAAAACTAGAAGAATGAGTTGAACTTCAGCACTTGAGATAGTCTGTTATGTGTGTGCATGCATGCGCACATGTGTGTTTCAGACCTTTCTCATATGCAAACAGATGGTTCTTTCCATGAAACCATTATCTAGTCTCCTCTCTCTTTTTTTTTTTATTTTTATAATTTTTTTTATTAATATATATTATTTTTCCAACAAGTTTTCATTGGATCGTTTATTGATGTTAATCTTGTTATAGTTATGTTGATAAAGCTTTACATGTGTTTTGCAGCTCCTGTTATTTCATCACCTACTAAAGCACCGACATATCCAACCCCAACTGCAACATCCTCCAGTACTTCAAATAAGGGAAAACATTCGAATTTAATTCTAATAATTGGTATTGGTGCTGGCTTACTGACCGTTGCCATTATAGCTGTGCTTATTGTTTGTTTATGTGCATTCCGTGACGGGAAGACTAAAGGCTCCTCCCCTATAGGGACTGGTATGTATTCTTATCTTTTATACTGCTGTCATTGCCAGGAAAAAGGAGAGTTGAACATGTTAAGAACCGGTCTAAAATCTTTTAATCACACCTTGAACATGAGTACTGATTGATGTACATGACTCTTATAAACTTTATATATATATATATATATATATATATATATTTTATGGTCATTCATTCATTTCATCCTCTTCTCCAGCAAAGCCAAGGACTGCCGGTGCAGTTCCAGTAGCAGGATCTCTTCCCCACCCTACAAGCACGAGGTTTCTGGCCTATGAAGAACTTAAAGAAGCTACAAACAACTTTGAAGCTGCAAGCATACTGGGAGAGGGCGGGTTCGGCAGAGTTTTCAAGGGTGTCTTGAGTGATGGTACTGCTGTAGCAATCAAGAGGCTTACTAATGGAGGGCAACAAGGGGATAAAGAATTTTTGGTGGAAATTGAGATGCTTAGCAGATTGCATCACCGTAACCTTGTGAAACTAGTGGGTTACTACAGCAGTCGCGACTCTTCACAACACCTGCTCTGTTATGAGCTTGTGCCCAATGGAAGCTTGGAGGCTTGGCTCCATGGTAAATAGCTTTATTGAATAACAGATATGCTGACATCTTAAATTACGATATTTTCCTCTTCACTTGGGTATCATTTTTTAAGATTGATCTTCTATTAGAGAAACATAAGATACTAAATTATTTGAGAATATTTTTGATAGTTAATAAACCACATAACATTGGTGATTTTTTTTTTATCGCAGGTCCACTAGGAGTAAATTGTCCTCTGGATTGGGACACCAGAATGAAGATTGCACTAGATGCTGCAAGAGGACTTGCATACCTGCATGAGGACTCACAACCGTGTGTTATTCACAGAGATTTCAAGGCATCCAATATATTGCTTGAAAACAACTTTCATGCCAAAGTTGCTGATTTTGGTCTTGCCAAACAGGCACCTGAAGGCAGGATGAATTACCTATCTACTCGTGTGATGGGCACATTTGGGTAATTTTCATTTTCTGGTCTACTTAATGTTGTTATCTCTTTAATAAATTTGGGTATTAAGTAGAATGGAATTTGATTGATAGGTATGTAGCCCCTGAGTATGCTATGACGGGACATCTACTGGTAAAAAGTGATGTTTACAGCTATGGAGTTGTCCTCCTGGAGTTGTTGACTGGAAGGAAGCCTGTGGAAATGTCACAACCATCTGGACAGGAAAACCTTGTCACTTGGGTCAGTAAATTTCATATCAACTCTCAGCCTTTTGTTATTGTAAATCATCACTAATGATTTATTTCATATTTTGGTATTTTGAAATTATGCCGTTCTGAATATTAAAATCATCCATGTTATGTACTTGGTAGTCTACACAAAAGTAAGACGTGTGTGTTTCATGTATTTCAGGCCAGGCCAATTCTTAGAGACAAGGATCGGCTGGAAGAGCTTGCAGATCTAAGGCTTGGAGGAAAGTATCCAAAAGAAGATTTTGTAAGGGTTTGCACCATTGCGGCTGCTTGTGTTGCTCCTGAGGCAAGTCAAAGACCCACAATGGGTGAAGTGGTACAATCACTTAAAATGGTTCAGCGCGTCACAGAATGTCAGGATCCCATGTTAGCCTCTTCCAATAACCGGGCTAACCTGAGACAGTCATCTACTACTTTTGAGTCTGATGGGACATCGTCAATGTTCTCTTCCGGACCTTACTCTGGTTTAAGTGCTTTTGATAATGACAACGTCTCTCGGACAGCAGTTTTCTCCGAAGATCTTCATGAAGGTCGATGAACACACACTTTAAAAGGAAGTTAACTTGAACCTTGATTCCATTCGAAGCTTTTGATGCCCGAAAACAATACTGCAAGGAACTTCCCCGATAGTAAAGATCGAATAGGAATTCTTAGAAACGCCATAGGTTTTGTATTTGTGATGGGTGGGGGGACAATGGGTGGTGCCCTTTTGTTGTACGAATCGGAGAACCGTCGTTCAGTTTTCCCATAGATAGCGGTTCTCATCATGGTGGATGAAATTCTGTATATATATATGCCTTGTAGCTTGTTATATTGGATTGGCTTTCCTGGTTCTTTTATTGATTTCTTTTTTCCTTTTTGCAAAATTTATGCAGATTTCTGGTTATTAGGTTTTGATTTTTCCTGCCATATGTCATGTGTATTTTGATTGTTTTTGACGAAATCTGAACTTTACCAAATTTACGGATAGACCTACTCAAATTACACCACAATTTTTATTTTTATTTTTATTTTATTTATTAAATTTTTTTTTTTTGTGTGGGTGGATATATACAGTAACCTCCACAAAATTAAGTTCTTATTATAATATCGATAAGAAGCCAGAGATTTATAATTAAGTTCTTCTATAAGGTGGCACCTCATTTCATATATACTTTCTTTTTTATACTAAAAACAAAATATGAGTACCACGCCCAATGTGTTTTGACAATGTTTCAAGTTCGTGTGATCCTGCTATGTTTTTTATTTTTTTTCCCAAAAAAGTAGTCACCAAACGTGTTTTTTATATGCATTTTTTGTTGCATAACCTAAGAAGCAATAGTTATGCAATAAGACAAGAATCTTTATGAGTTTATTGATATTTCTTTCACCATCTCCGATTCTCCAAACAAGTTCCATTAACGTCTAAATTTTTTAAATAACAAGTGTATATACATCGATCCTTTCCCTCAAAACATGTCTACAAATGAATGTCCCAAAGATGTACACAGAAAGCACTTTCAATTAATGATTTTTTGGTATGTGAATTAAGGATTATAAATAATTTGAGAGTGACTTCTCTTCATATGTAATGCATCTTAAGTTTGACAAAATAATTATCCACTAGATTCAATTTTACTGCAGAAAACTGATTTTACAAATGTAACTTTATGAGATTTTAATGAAAATATTCTATTCCTAGGGTTTCTCTGAAATTCTCTGAATCTCTCAGAAACCTAGGTGATAGCAGCGGTGGGATCCATAGGGATCACTGTGGTCACTCTATAGGTGTGGTGGGTGGTTATTCTCTTAGGGTTACAGATTGGTGCGATGAGTGCAGATGATGTGGCCAAGCTTTGTGCGGCCTTGACGTTGAAAGACAAGGAGGGTCCTTTGATGCCTCTCCAGATTGACTTGAAAAATGAAGGGGAGAAGAGATTAGGATTTCGTTTGGTAGGGAAAGTACTTGCAAACAAACTAGTCAACATGGATGCTTTTATTAACCTGTTCTCCTCTATATGGAGAACAATGGAGGGGGTTGAGATTGAAGTAATTATAGGGAATACATTCTCCTTCACATTCAGGAATGCGAATGACCGAAAGCAGGTACTACATGGAGGGCCATGGAGCTTCAATAAGTCTCTGTTAGTCGTGGAGAAATCAGTCGGGAAGGGGGATATTCAGATGATGTCATTTAATAAGGTACCCTTCTGGGTGTAGATTCATAACATCCCTCTGCTCTGCATGACAACGGATATTGGTATATTCCTAGGTAACATGATTGGTGAAGTCTTAGAGATGGATGTTGGTAAATCAGGTGACTGTGTGGGCAAATTCATTTGTGTCAGGGTAATTATTGATTGGGAAAGCCACTTCGTCGAATACTTCGAGTGGATGTGATGAGAGATGGCACAAAATCAACAAACGGTACGAGCATCTCCCTGAGCACTGTTATAGATGTGGTTGGCCACGTTGTTCACGACTGTTTAGAGGAGGCTGAGGCTGAGGCTGAGGGGCTTGAGAATTTTGATCTTTTATTTGGTTCTTGGTTGAAGGCAGATAGTCCCACGAAGAGGGGGCCTGTTCCGACAGAAAAAAGAGGACCAACGGGGAGACCAAGATCGAAGTATGTCAGGGGGTGTAGGTGGACGAACTACACCTCTGCGAGTTACAGACGAGGTAGGTATCCGAATTGAGGAAGCTTCAGTAAAAGGTACGGTGGATCGGGTAGAGGTGTAGAAGGTGGGCAAATTGGGGACGGATCTTGACCCGGAAGGTAGGGTCCAAGGGGAGGGTAAAGAAGGGATTTCAAACCTTGGGAAAGAGATAAACTCGACTCGAAGAAATCTTGAAGCAGTTTTGGAAAGAGAAGATTTAGCTTCATCTCATCCGGTGAAAGTGTCTGAGAAAAAGATTTTGAGTAAGAAAAAAGTTAGGGTAGAAGACATGCATGGAAAGAATCCTATGCATGTTAGAACTCTCTCCAGTACTGCCAAGGCAACTAGCCCGGCTAAACTTCTTGTGGGGAAGAGAGACCATGAGATTAAAAGGGGACATGAGCAATCCGTGTTTGTTAATGGGCCTAGTGGGCCAAATGGGCCAGAGATTGTCATTGAAAACATGGAAGTTGATAATGGAATGATTTCAAAAGGGTTGGGATTAACTCATGATGGTGGGCCTAAAGAGGTTGTCGTAAAGGGGGTTAACCTAGGAGTCCCGAAGTCAGGGAAATGGAAGAGGTGAGCTAGGGATGGAGTAAGAAATGACAGTGGACCTCAGACGGATTCCTCTTTAGGCAAATGTGGATCAAATGTGGAGATCGCTGGTGAGCTGAAGAAACAAAAATGTCAATTGAATGTGCTTGCTGCCAATGTGGCTACAGATGATTTATCGGCGGGTCAGTCTCTATTGGCCTGTTAGTCGCAATGAAATTATTATGTTAAAACGTTCGGGGTTTAGGGAGTTCCTGGGCATTCTAGGTACTGCTTCGAGTGAAGCAAATGTACTGACCAGATGTATTATTCTTCATGGAGACTAAGGTAGACAATATTGTTATGGAGAATATTCGAGTTAAACTAGCTTTTGTAGGTAAGTTGGTGGGTGAATAATGATGGCAAAAAGGGTGGATTATGCTTACTTTGGTCGGCTGACATTGGTATTTCTTTGCTGTCTTATTTTATGTTCCATATCGATGTCCAAGTTGATGAGCATAGGGTCAATCCATGGAGGTTGACGGGCTTTTATGTCCACCTGGAATCATCTCAGAAGTGTCATGCTTGGACACTTCTCCGTTGACTTTTTGATATGTCGTCTTTACCGTGGTTATATGTCGAAGATTTTATTGAGATACTTGATGATTTTAAGAAATAAGGGGGTTGCCAATGACCGAGTTGCTGATGGAGAACTTCTGCTCAGCTTTGGATGATTATGGCCTCCAGGATGTGGGATTTTTAGGGCCGATGTTCACATGGTCTAATAAGTGAGAAGATACGGAAAGGGTTCAAGAACGGCTTGATCGGTGTACTAGTAGTCTTCAGTGGAAAGACATGTTTGGGACAGCCATGGTAAGCTATTTGGAATTCTGGAGATCCAACCATTGTCCCACTTAGTTAGATACTACTCCTCCACGTATTCCTCTTCCCCTTTGGTTGGTAAAAGGAGACATCATTTTCATTTTGAAGAGTGTTGGGCGAACCATGAGAGGTGTGCGGACATTGTTCAGTCAGTTTAGGATGATGTGAGCACTGACGATAACATATAGGGGTTGGTGTCTAAAATCGGGGCCTGTACTAATCAATTAAGGAGGTGAAATCAATCAAATGGAAGGGGTCTGCGATCGGAAATTTCAAAAATACATAATGAATTGCGATCGGTCACTAATGCCAATCAGGTTGGTTCTTGGCGTAAGGTTCGCAACATCGAATGAGAGCTAGATGGTTTAATGGACCAGGATGAGACTTATTGGCGGCATCGGTCTCATGAAACTTGGTTGAAGAGCGGTAATATGAATTCAAAGTACTTTCATAGGCCTGCTTCGGCTAAACGTTCCCGTAACGAGATTAGGGGGTTGTTTGATAGTGAGGATTGTTGGATGGAGGAGAAAAGTGAAATCTCTAGAGTGGTAATTAATTACTTCACTAAATTATTCTGCTCTAGTTCCCCGTCCATACATGATATGTTGGTAATGTTTGATTGTGTGCAACCCTGTTTGTCTAGTGGGAAAAAAGCTTTCTTGGATACTAATTTTAGTCACAAGGAGATTAAGAAAGCTATTTTCGATATGTATCCGACGAAAGCTCCGGGCTTGGATGGCCTCCTGACTCCTTTTTATCAAAAGTTTTGGCCTATTGTGGGGAACTCGGTGATAAAGACGTGTTTGGAGGTCTTGAATGAAGGCCTCGGTTTGGAAAATGTTAATGAGACTTTAATTGTGCTAATCCCTAAGATTCAGAGGGCGGAGTGAATGGTAGAATTTCATCTCTTAGCCTTTGCAATGTGATTTATAAAGTGGTGGCTAAGACTCTTCTTAATAGATTCCGTACGGTGCTGAACGATGTGATATCGAAGACCCAGAGTGCTTCTATTTCGAGACGCCTGATCTCAGATAACGCGATTGTTGGGTTTGAATGCATGCATGCCCTGAAGTGTAGGAAAAAAGGAAAAAAGGAAAAAAAGGATCGTTTGCTCTCAAATTGGATATGTCAAAGGTTTATGACAAGGTTTAATGGGATTTTCTTTCTAGGATGATGATTAAGCTTGGCTTTTCGGATGCTTGGGTTGATCTGATTATGCATTGTGTTAGGTCTGTTTCCTTCTCATTTTTGATTAATGGGGAGATGTGTGGCTCTCTTAAGCTTGCTATAGGTCTTCGTCAATGGGATCCTCTCTCTACATATGATTGCTTTAGTTCTACACATAGTGTAGCCCCAATTTCATATCATTTTGTGTTCGTTTCTCGAGTAAAAGCCGTGGTTTTAACACTTTAAATAAGTTGTGCAGTGGCAAAGTGCTCTATTAGTCTTTCGTTGGGAAATGAGCTAAAAAAAGGTCGAAACGGAATTCCTGCTTCCAAAGCGACCCCAAGGTGACCTCAGGCAGCTCGCCTCGAGGTCGCTATGCTCTCAGGCTAGGATCAGCTCGTAACCAAGTCAGGCGACCCCAAGGCGAGCTCAAGCATCTCGCCCCGAGCTCGCTAAGCTCTCGATTTTTTCTCCCATCCAAGTCAAGCGAGCCCAAGCAGATCGCCCCGAGCTCGCTATCATCTCGGGTCCAGAAATGCTCGCCTTCTTGGCGACCCCAGGGCGAGCTCACCAAGCTCGCCCCAAGCTCGCCATTCGCCCAGATATTGCTTTTCTTCGTGGAAATTACTCTCTTGCCCTTGCCCTATTTAGCTCCCCTATATATTTTACAGTCTTTTCTCTGGGAGACTTACCAACTTTTTCTCCCAAATTGAACCAATAACACATTTTTATCCATTTCCTTACATCACCACCTCCATCCTTTGAAATTCATAAAGATCCCTCATTTCTTAACATCTAAACACACTCATCACACTACATTACCATCACTTCCATCTATTCATCTTTTGGGCGGATTAGAGTTGAAGGAGCTTGGAAGAGGAAGAGCAAAGCAAAGAAGGAGCATTTCCAAATAGTTTCTTCTATCTCTTTCTCTTTTTCATGTTCTTTTTGTTAGCCATGTATTCATTTAAAATTATCTTTTGTATGGCTACTTTTTGTGATATGAGCTAAATACTTAGTGCTAGGATTTGATGAAACCCCACCCATGAATTGTATTATGTATTGACTCTTATTTATATATTATATGCAAGTGCGATTTGTATGGGTATTTTTGTGTGCTTCAAATGCTTTCAAAGTGATTGATCTCCATTTTGAATGATTTATTGTGGTGTGTTACGTACCGACCGGAGACGCACACCACGTGTTCGTTAAAATGCCCTCTATGCATGTCTAGAAAAGTAGACCCACTTATGCTAGCGTATATGATTCGTTTAGTGCACCAATAAACTTAATAAACTCAATTTGTATACTCTGGGTAATCAAGAGATAGGCTTGGGTACATTTCGGGTGTAATTTACATTGCTTGACCAAGATTGTAGGTTAATAATAGGGTGCATGAATCTACAAATTGCATTTGTATGTTTTGGATGAGTAATTGAGTCTAAAACGGGCTTTAAATGTTGGGTGGGGTGGATTCAAATTCTAGCATATCTCTCTATATTATCACATTCGGGTTTAATTTCTTGTTATTTCATTATTGCATTAGAATTAATCATTTAGGTTAATGTAGTTAAGTTGATTAGTTGAAAACCCCATTTCGTTTGTTTGAATAGCAGCTAGGCTAATTGATTTCGGTAATCGTTCACTTGGTCCCTGTGGGAACGAACTCTATTCACTTTTGTGCTAACTCTTCGACTTCGTTCTATTGCGAGTGTCGCCCTAAAAGAGGCTAGTCAACATACCTTTTTCTGATCTGTGCGGAAGGGCTCTCTAGATTGTTCTCTAATGCGGAAGAGAAGAAGAAATTGGCAGGCTTTAGGTGTACTAGGGGTGGTTCGAAATTAACACATTTGTTTTTTGCGGACAATAGCATGGTGTTCACTAAGGCTGATGTTAAGGATTGCCGTTCTATTAAAAATATCCTAGATTGCTACACTGGTGCTTTTGGGCAGCTTGTGAATTTTCAAAAATCCGCTTTATGTGTAAGCAAAAGAGTTCCTAGGAACCGTGTAGTTCTTTTGGCTGGTATTCTTGGTGTGAACCTCGTTGATTGCCACGAACGTTACTTAGGCTTGCCGAGCTTTGCATGCAAAAGTAAGAAGGATCTTTTTTCCAATATTAGTAAAAAAAAAAAAAAAAAAAAAAAAAAAACTATTTCTCATATTTTCCAAAGCCATTCATAAGTTTTTCAAACTTAACTTTGTTGAATATTATCTGTCATATATAACAAAATGGGGAGCTTTGCTCCCCGAAAAATTACTTTTAATCCCAAAAAAGGGCAAAAGATATGTATAGATTCTTAACTAGGTCATTACACATATAAATTTTATAATTTCATCCATTTGAGCACCAAAAACTTCGATTAACTTCGATTTGGTTTCTTCCATGACATGTTCAATCAGTCAGCTCTCAATCTCAAGTTCTCATTTGCTATCCTCACCCGAAAATAAGGTATGTAGCTCTACAAGCAGAAATAAACATATTCATTTAAACAATACAAAACATAGGTGTACATGAGAACCAAGTTCCACATGCCTTACCTAGTCAAAACAAAGCTCTAAACCTCTGCTATAGAAGTCTATATACTTTAACATAAACATACCACAGTCATACCTATTCGGAGGAAGGAAATTAGTAAGAAAATATCAACAATTAGATAGAAACATATAGAAAGCGAGGCTCTTTGGCAATGAAAGGTGCTCCAATGAAAACAATAATTATACACCAATTTGACCGTTCAGGAAAGTCTTCAACATATTCATGTTCCCAATCACTTATGCCAAGATCTTTTCCACTCTTGTCCTTCACTTCTTCTACATAATATTTAGCCTGGCACACACACACAAGAGCCCAACATTAACCAATTCTGTAGCGGCTGAATGACCAAATATAACTTTCATATCAGCAAGATAATGTAATAATCGAGAGTTGCATACCAAGTTATTCAACACTTTTCTATCCGTTCTTTTGAGCGAATCAAGATATTGAAACTTTTTACCCTTTTTATTAATAATCGCCAAACACTAATGTATCTGCTGGTGGATAGGGACAAATATCTGACCCAAAAGATGGACCAATTCAGAGATAAGTGCAAATTAAATCAAGCTAAAAATATGATGACAAAATAAAAAAGGTGAACAAAAACTCTACTTTGTCACAGTCATTGTGAATGTATCCCAACTTGGTTGTCCATCTCTTCACGGAATTAAAATCATAGTATTTGTTCCCACCGGCTAACAGGATATTAATATCAAATAAAAAGACAAATGCATTAATACTAACACCAAAAAGGGTGCAGATATTACCACCCATAAATATAATCAATCTTTTTCCATATCTTTCGACATGAGCTAAGAGGATTAGTGACCTTTTTCTTTTTGAAAGCCATAAACATGAAGATAAAACAAGGAGCATTGACATTAGCAAATGTCAAGAATTTCAATTGGACTTGATTGATGACAAAGCGATACATATGATTAGCAGGTGTTAGTTTTCTACTAAATCAAAACTTCCAATTGAGGAAAAGATCAAGAATATAGTTTAAAAGGTTTCATTGAACTAAAATGAAGCAATCTTTAATCAAATATATGAAAGGGAAAAAACTGTTTCAGTCCCTTTGTTTTGCGTTTATCTGGGTTTGGTCCACTAGTTTTTTAAATTACTAACTTTAGTTCTTCTGTTAGGGTTTCCATTAAAAGGACACAGAATGGCATTGTTAGGGTGTTAGATGACCGAAGTACCTTTAGAAAAAAGTAAATAGTTTAAAAAGACAATTATACCCTCAATTTTGTCTCATATGGGAATAGTAAAAATAATGGTTATTGACCATTTTGCCCATATTTTGTATATTAGAAGAAAGACCATTTTGGCCATCAAATTGGGTCGTTTGACAACGGCTCTATTTGTGGGCAACGACTTCATTTCTTCTTATAAAATCCACCACATCTGCTATGCTCAAATCCATACAATCTCATATACAAAGCCATTTTTTCATTACACCTGCTATGCTACAAACATTTTTTCATTCATCCATACATACAAAACCATCCTCAACAGTCAGTTCTTCATCTCTCCAGCACCATCTCTCCACAGTCAGTTCTTCATCTCTCTTGCACCATCACATACACACATTTCTTCATCAAACATACACAAACCACCATCACATACACATTTCTTCAGCAAACATACACTGACCACTATTACCATCACACATACACTAACCACTATCACATAGATGGGGGGTATATCAAGCTCAATAGGCAACATAAATGGGGTGTGTTAGAGAGAGGACAATGTGTCATTTTTATCTGGAAACATATCGCATCATACCCACGATACACAAACTGCCTAAAACCATAATTGTGTCACTACTCCATGGTAATTCCTGCACTAACTGTGAAGCCACCAGATGGGAGTTCAAACCTACCACTGAATTCCTTTGTTGTTGCATGAACTAAATTAATTAAGCTGATGTGATCAGCATCACACTCACCTAATTCCATCACTTCGGTCCCATACAACACACTGACTGTCAATATTTTATCCATTTCACTTGTAAAACAAATCCAAGCAATAAAAAAATAATCAAAACAGAAAGCAATAAACAACTAACTAATCGTATATCATGCATGCAAGCATTGTGTGTAATCATATCAGACAGTAAAGTATAAAAATATTACACAAACACATAACAAATGAAGTATGTCTTTTGTACAAATAGATAAATGCAATAAACTGATGCTTTCTGACTTTTTACACACTCAATTACATGTAAGTGGCCTGTGAAGTATAAAACCCCAATTTCCACACACTAAACCCTAATTTGGCAACAAACTTTAACAAAAAGACATGTAAACACACTCCATGCAACATATATATCAATAGTACACGTCAAATAGGTTGAATAACATGCAATTACAATTTTGTGCATATTAATCAAAAAATCCCTAATTTTTTCCCTCTGAAACCCTAACAAAATTTATTTAAACAATCGCATCAACTCAGCAAACAACATGCAACATATTTGAAGCCAAAATATGCAAGAATCATCAAGAGAGATACAGTTTCTCACCTTTCAAACTCCTATCTTCAAAAACTTCCTAGAATATCAGTACAAAAGCTACTTTCTTGGTCGTCAATGAACGAAAAGAACAAAACTTTGAGATAATAATCTAGACGAAATGATCAGATGAAAGAAAAGAAACAAATTTGGTGCAACTTTGGCGAATTGTGGCGCGAAGTTTGGTCAATGGAAGTCATGCACAGAGACTCTCAATGTTTATCGAATGAATTTGGAAGAAAATGAGAAAAGGGACCACTCTGATGTATTTTAATTCTTTGAGTCTACAGTACCAAGTGACGTGTCCCATTCAGAACTTCACAATTTCCTTTTTTTTTATTTCCCATTAGGAAATTCCAATTATACCCACGTCCTAGACAAGTTTCTAGAAGGTTTCGGTGAATTTCCCATAATGCCCTTGTTGACATGACGGAAGTCATTGAAAACCTAACGGAATTGGACGGTAGGGACTTGAATTTACATTGTCAGATAACTACTGGACTAAATTTAGTAATTCCAAAAACTAGTGGACTAAACCCAGATAAACGCAAAACATAGGGACTAAAATCATAATAACCCTATATGAAATGAATGTTTATAACGCCATTAATCATTCAAAAGATACAAAATTGACATTGAAATTGATCAAAACTGCAAGAGTAAAAGTATTGACCTTATTGTAAAAAAATGTGTTGAAGAAATAGCATTTCACAAACTTCAGTGGCTCTCTCTCTCTTCCCCTTCTTTCAACAACCCAAGATACACGCTTATCACCTAGAAAAGAAACGCACACAAATATGAGAAACAAAACTAATTGTTTCTACATACCACTTAATCCCCCTATCAACCATAACAATTGAATGAATTAACAAATCTCTTTCTACATAAGAATACCTCATCATTCAACCACAGGACAGGTCCAAGACACTGCAAAAGTTTTCCTGTAATTTTAATATTTGCCCCTGAATGAGTGACCAAGACCTTCCTTATGCAAGGATAAGCCCCAATTAAATTGTAATACCAACACCGACCAAACAGCTAGCAAAGGAAACAATATCATACCAATTAGAAGCACTAAATTCACATTCAACCTTATACTCTTCCTCCTTTATAAGAGGGACAAACGGTTCATGAACTACTTCCTGAAATAAATTAATAACAGTTTAAATGCCATAACACAATAAAGTGAGGTGCTTAACTTGAACTCAACAACAATATTTTCATGTATCCCAAAAGCAACTATAAAGTTCTTTAAAATGAGTAACCAAAAACAAACATAAGATAAACAACCTCACTTCTATTGGTTCCTCCTCTGGTTGCTTCGCAGGTTGCAACAACCTAAACAAATCCCGACGCTTCTCATTCAAATCAGTGTCAAACCCTATCTCCTTTAACTTCAAATCCCTCTTCTGTGCACTTTCATCTGGATTCAACGACAATGAATCCAACATATTCTCTACTCTCAAAATATCATCATTGCCAACACCATTATTATTCACATCTGTAACCACCAAAGAAAGCGATGGGTGCAAATGACAATGATTCCTCTTCTCTGCCACTTTCTCAGCATCAACCACAGGTTCAACTTGATTGGGTTCTTTGAAATCATTGCTGATCTGGCTTTTTCGAAGTCGTCGCATCATTGCTGATTGGGGTTAGGTTTGACTTCTAAATACGGAGTCTCGAAGTTGTACTACACTCAGGAAATGACGCTTACCTCTTCCCACATGACTAAGAGTCCGAGTTACCCTTTAAAGGTTGACTTTTCTACCAACGAGAAATCAATGTCAACACAAACCCAAAATCAAAGAGCTAATTCCAAGAGTTCAAATTGTAACGGGAATCGAACCATTATTACTTGTGAGAATGTACTTGAAATGTTAATTTATTACACTTGAAGTAAAATCTTAAGTTGTCAATTAAAGATAAATAGACAACTCTCACTACCAATAAAAAGACCAATCGTGTTAAATAGTCTTGAATATCAAATTACAAGGCAACAAATGATTTAACATAAATTACAAGGTGACAAATGATTTAATATAAATTACAAAACACGAAAGGAACAGTTTCTGTGTCCCCAGATACATTTATCCGGGATCCTAAATACTGTCCTATAATTATCTGTTTTTGAGTTACAAGAATCCAGATATTTAGGTTGTTAGACAACACCATTCACCTTTTTGTTTCTTCAAAATCTCCAATAAATCTCCAACGAACACCACCAAACTGCTTTAACATCTCTATGCAACGATCTCAAGTGATTAAATAAGCAATTTAAAAAAAAAAAATGAATAGGTTAAAATACAGTTCAATTACATGTTATATGCCCTTAATTGTAAAAACCCCAATTGGATGCATAATCACACATCAGACACAAACTAACACCACCAAACTGCTTTAACATCTTTATGCAACGATTTCAAGCGATTAAATAAGCAATTTTAAAGGAAAAAAATACCTTACTAACCTGAACACCGTTTGCGTAGTAAGCAACTTGAACAGAACATTAGTTTCTTCCAAGTCAAGAGTCTGTTACAACTTTGTTCTAAAAAGAAGAGGAAGAACAAGAACAAGAAGAACAAGAGTCTGGACGGCTAGTTGAAAGAATATTTAAATATACTAGTTTCTGTTTCTTCCAGATATTGACGTGGCTTCCCAAAAGTAATACATTTCTACAAATATATAGTCTCAGTGAATTTTTAATGTTTTTTAATTCAGTAAGGCAAATTGCACAAACTTACTCTAACGTTTAACATTAAGGCTTAATAGTCAACTAATGTCCTTAATTGCACAAACAGTTCCTCTCGTTAGTCAACTAATTTCTTCTTTGTATGTACCCAAACAGCTTAGCTATCTTTATCTCGGCATCAAGACTTTAGCTCTTTATAAACACACGAAGAAAGCTAACATTTTTTTTTAATATAAATATTATGTAGCATGTTTTAGTATTTTAAATGATGTTCTCAAGAGCCGGCACAAGCCCCCCACATTTGCATTTGTGGTTATGCAAATTTTATACTCAGGTCCTTCACGGGTTTATCTGACATATAAACGACAACGAAAACATGATCAGGTCAAGCCTGAGTCAAAGGCCTCTCCTTATAGCTTAAGAACTCAAGTCAAGCCTCCTCATAAGTTAGGGTTTACCCTAACTGCAATATTGAGGCAAAAAAAGTAAAAATATATATATATAAAAAAAATTTATGGTTTATATGAGTGAAGATAGTCACCATATTTTTAACGTTATTTATTAATACTTAAATATTAATTTATCAATTCCTCTGTTGTTGCAGAAGGAGAAAGATTGAAGACAGAGACCCGAGTTTGGGACAAGGTCAAGGGGTGGCAGAGTAAACTCTTTTCGGCAGGAGGTAAGGAGATTTTATTGAAAGCAGTGGTGCAATCAATCTCGACCTATTCCATGTCTTTATTTAGGCTTCTGAAGTCCTTAGTGTTTGATCTGCATAAGTTAAGTGCTAGGTTTTGGTGGGGGTAGGATGAGGAGAAGCGCAAAATACATTGGTGTTCTTGGAAGAAAATGTATCGAAGCAAGTAGGGGAATTGGGTTTTCGAGACCTTAACATTTTTAATAAAGCCATGCTTGCTAAACAATGTTGGAGGTTAATTCATATGCCTAATTCTTTGGCAGCTAAGGTGTTGAAGCACTGCTACTTTCTAGACTCGTCCGTCTTGGAGGCCAAGTGTTCTTCGTTAAGCTCCTTTCTTTGGATGAGTCTTGTGTGGGGAAAGGAACTCCTTGAAGCTAGCACGAGATGGCGTATTAGGTCCAGGGATTTGGTCTCGATTTATAAGGATCGTTGGATCCCGAGACTATCCACGTTTAAAAATGGCAACTGGTTCATGGAATGAAGTGTTGATTCGCGCGTCCTTCCTTCCTGAGGATGCTGATGCTATTTTAAACATTCCTTGCTCGTTATTCTTTCATTAGGATTCCCTCACATGGTACTTTGAGAATCTAGGGTCTTATTCCGTCAAGAGCGGGTATCACTTTGGTTGTTCTCTTATGCCTCTATCGAGCAGCTCGGGCTTGGTGGAAATTCCTTTAGCGCCTGAAAATTTCGACTAAGGTGAAAATACACATCTGGAGAGTTTACCATGATTGGATTCCATTTTTGGTTAATCTCTCTAAGCGAGGGATGTCAGTCGAACATTGGTGTTGTGAGAACTGTTTTGAGACAACTACTCACGCGTTATGGTTCTACCCTACTTTGAAAAATTTGAGAACCTCTTTTAAAAATTTAAAAGATCTATGCTTTGATGATGGTCTCCCCTTTCTCAACTTTATGATTGCCTGCATGAACCAGTTACAGCGTGATGATCTAAAAGTCCTCTGCATGGCTTTGTGGCGTGTTTGGTTTCGGCGCAATGGTCATGTTCACAATACAACTGAGGTCAGTGTGCTTGAGATTAAGCCTTGGGCGGAGGCTTTTCTTGTGGATTTTCGTAATGCTAATGTGGCAGTGGAAGGTGCCTCTACTATGCCGGTTCTGCTGTCCTCGACTTGGAGGCCCCCTGATCTTTGGTACTTGAAAGTTAATACCAATGCTGCACTGGACTTGAATAACAAGAAAATGGGGTTGAAGGTTATTATTCGTGACAGTGAAGGGTCTACTATGGCTTCTTGTGCCCTGACCATTTTAGCGGCTCTTAACCCTCAGATTGCTGAAGCCTTAACTGTTTTGAGAGGCATCCTTTTTGCTAAAGATTCTGGGTTGTGGCCTTGTGTGTTTGAAACTGACGCACAAGTGGTGGTGAACATGCTTAATTCCAATGTAATCCCTTTGTCTGATGTGGGCCTTATTGTTAGTGATATCCGCGGTTTGTTGGATTCCTCTCCCATTTGTAAGGTTAGCTTTGTGCCTAGAAAGGCTAACATGGCCGCTCACGCTTGCCAAGTTTGGCTTGACCCTTGAGTATGATAGTTTTTGGTTGGAGGAGGTTCCACCTTGTGTGGCCTCGATTGTCCTTGGTGACTTTCCAGGTTAATTGTATTCTTTGCGGTTTGTTAATGAATTTCATTTCTTCAAAAAAAAAAAAAAAGTAACTTTATGAAATTATTTTATTGTATTATTATTATTATCATCATCATCATCATTTTATTATTATTATTATTATAATATTTCATGATTAAAGGATGACTCGAACCCACAACCTCTTAGATGTAAGTGTGAGTTGGCTCACAGAGCCAACCTCATCTTGTCGGATTATTATTATCATGAAAGTACTTTATTTCTCAAAACTATAGTCATTGGTTCGCAAAATTGTTTCCTAATACCAAAACCCAATGTGGTTTGATGACAAAGTGCGACTATTCTTCTTGACAATGTCGGATGTTCGAGTCACCGCATATTGATATATAAAAAAAATTACTTTGCCTTCTTAGGAAATAGATTTCAATTTGCCAAAATTTTGTCTTGTGGTATTAAATTTAAGGCTAACATTCGGATAGATATGTTTAGATCAAACATTATAAATGCAGTTTCAATAATTATTGTCAAGAACTCATATAAAAATAAAATAAAAAAATAAAATCAAGATCTTCTGGTATGTTGACATTTTTTCTGATCTAAAGCACTTGAGAATAAGACTCTACATTTGAAAATAATAAAAATGAAATAAATAAAAAGAAATAAATTAAAGTAGGTCTGGATACAGAACAGCTCAGCAGAGGATAAAAAAAAAAAAAAAAAAAAAAAAGGGGATGTTTTAACATTTTTTTTCACTAGAATGTAATAACTATTTCAACTAAAAGTTACGATAGAAAAGTAATAATTGAGTTCCCTATAAAATTCAAAAGTGCAATATTATTGCCAAATAATTTGTCTGTTCTCAAAAGTTACTAGATATATCATATCCTCCTGATTCATTTGTGTAATGGGTGAGAGTTATAGAGCTTTTACGTGTTATTTTAACTGTTGTACAGATTTAACTAAACTAATAAAGATGTAATTATAAGTTTTTTGTGGAAATTAACAATTATTTATCGTACTTGATTCAATAATTTCTGCTTGTGTTGAATGATATATTCGTTCGTTCGGTTTTTTTTTTTTTTTTTTTAACCTTTAAGGCAATTTAACCTGAAACATTATTAAACTGAATAAGTTTCTTACTACAAATCCGCTTTGTGCGTGATATATAGGATGGTTGGTATGTGATTGTCATACCATCACTTTGTATCATATTTTATTTACATGATAATCACAAATTAAATCATCAAGTAATCTTTTAAATAAGAAATTTGATATATATATAATTTTATATAGAGAATATAGTTTTTCTATTATAATTTCAGGACGACTAATCACAGTTATATGTTGAAATAAAAGGCTGATTTTTTTTTTTTTAACAAACTTTTGAATTTATTAAAATATGTGACTGCAGTATAATTTCAAGACGACCTGATAGGATCTATATATATAATAAATGCAATATTAGTCAATTTTAGGCTAAAAAAAACAATAGTCTCGAAAATCACACAAAAAATAACACACACACCCTATAATTTGTTTGATTTTTTTTGAAGTATTTTAATCTACTTATTGATTGAACAAAACATGTATTTGGAAAAGAATCTGATTGGCAAAGCCGTAATATTTGGATTGTGTATCCCAAAAAAGTAATAAAATGCTAGAAAATAAGAGATTATTAACAATTGTTTGTATAATTATTCTTAACAAGGCTGTCAAACTCACTTGGTATTTTCTTTTTCTGTAAGTGATACGATTCGATTCCAATCTTTTTATGTACTTATAACAAGTCCAAACTAACCCTACCCAAGACTATTAATCTAATCGGTGTTAGATTTCGACACATCTAACCTGTTTGGTTTTAAAATTCCGACTAACCGGAAACATGAGATCACCGACTCAATTGGTATCAATTTTTTATTTTTTTTAAATATAATGGTATCAAATTTCAATAATAATATTAATAATAATAAAACAGTTGAATATCTCTCAGCCGATGATTAAATTAAGGAAAAAAAAAAAAAAAAAAGCAGCCCGATACGTGACACGCCACACGAGTGAGTTACAAGAACGGAAGCCACTAACGTGAGCACATTGACACAGGTGCGCAGGGCCTAAACCTGCGCACACACTTGCAGCGTAACCGTGTGTAGAAGAGGGAGAGAAATAAAAGGCAATTGCAAAAGAGAGAGAGAAGGGACAACTCTTCTAGAGAGAGACAGAGAAAGAGAGAGAAGCGAGTCGGGTATTGAGTTGGATCAACGAGTCAAAGTGACCGAATCGACCAAAAAAACTTAAAATCAAAAAAATAAAATCACAGCGAAGTGTGGTGTGTGTGTGCGTGGGTGTTGGGTGTGGGTTTGGGTCCTGGCCTGGGGCGTGGCATTAGAAAAAAAATGGAGAACAAGAAGATAATTACTCATCTTTCCTTTACCTCTCTCATTCTCATCATCATTGTTACCTATTCTTCTCTAACCCTAACTCTTTTCTCCAACCCTACTTTTTCTCTATTCAATACAACAACAACAATATCACCACTCGATTTACCAAATCTCTTTTCTTCTTTCCTTCTCTATTCTTCTCTTCTTCGTCGCCTCTTTTCGACCCGGCTCTATTCTCGTCTCCTCTGCTTTTCAAGTTTTTTTTCTCCTGTTCGAGACAAGGTAAATAAATCTCGATTTGATCTTTGTGTTTGATTCTCGTTGTTTTTTTCTACGTGGGTTGTTTAATTCGGGTTTTGATTTTAATTTTTTATTTTTGGGGTGATAGATATGCGAATGTGTTGTGTTTTCTGTTTCTGGGCTTTGTTTGCTTGTTTGATATGTGTGGTTTTTGCTCCAATTTCTTGAATTTTCGGAGTTAGGAATTTGATTGGACGTTGTAAGAATTGTAAATTTACTTCATTTATTGAAAGGTTGTTGATTGTACTGATTTTTGCTTACTTTATCTTTTTCACACGGTGAATCACATTCTATTGCTTTTGATATATATATTTTTTCCCAGTTTTTTGAAATTTCGATCCTTTTAGTGTATAGTGAGGTATGATTTTGTGTTTTTTGCGTTCTCTTGTTTATGCATTGGTGAATTCTGTATAATTGAATAAATCGTGTCAGTGGCAATAGATTTTGTTGATTTACTGCCTTATTGTTTTTGTTGATGTAATGAATGCTCTATATATCTCCTACTCACTTGCTCCTTTAAATTGGTATTGAGAATGATTTTTGTTATCTATTAGGATCTACAAAACTCATGGTTTCTAATTTTTTTTTTTTTTTTTCGTGTAGCCTTTTCAAAATTGCTGCAGTGCATAGTTTTAATGGTTTCATTTCATCACAAAAACTGAGAACAAGTGGAGGCAAGATACCTGGGCTATAACGACTTTAGATTTTTCCTTCATGGATGAGTTTGGTGCCCCTCTTTTTGACGGTATTAACAATGCTGTGAGAAAGAAGAGGAGTCAAGCTTGTCGACGACCTCGGCCTGATTCACAGCCTTTTGTTGACAGTCGTGATTCAACTCCACCTTCAGATGATGTCAGCAAGGTCTCTAGCGATGAGAATACTGGTTTCAATAATAAACCTAGGCGAAAAGAGTTCAGTGTTAATCAATATGTTTCTGGGTTCTCTTCTGCTAGTGTAACCGAAGGAGAAAAAGCACAGAAGAGGAGTAAGAAGGATGATGGAGGATTTAATACTTTCTACAATAATGAACATGGACGTAGTGGTCATAATAACAAACGCTCGAGTGAAGGTGTTCTTGCCCCTGCTAATTGGAGAAGGAATGGTGAAAGCCAAAGTTCCGGAACGTCAGGAGTGAATATTGACCGTCTAGGAAACGAGAATAAGGTGAAAAAAGTTAAGCTTAAAGTCGGTGGTGTCACGCGAACAATTCATGCCAACGCAATAGCCAATGGTGCACCAGGTGGTGGGTCTTCTATGGGTTCGCAGTCATCAGATGACTCTAGAATGAGGCAGAAGCAGAATCTTCAGGTACATATAACCTATCGCGTCTTGTTTTTTCAAGTCAGTGAAACGCGGTAGCATCCTTTTCTTATTGGTAAACTGTTTTGGTGTTATGATATTTAGTGTTAACTATGTAGTCTCTCATCCTTGAGTATTTTGTTGTTTCACCTAAGTGGGTATCACATATTCACATACCTAAAGTTTGTTCAAGACGTTTATAATCAGTTTTAGACCATCCGATGTCAAGGTTTGTTTAAGAATTTCTTTAGAGTTTGATACCCAGTAAAACTGCTTGCTTGGTGCAAGATCTGTATTGATTATGTAATTTGATTCTAGGTTTTTTATGGTGAATATTGATTTCTGACAACTAGACATGGATTTGGATAGATTAACTTTCTATATCTTTCTTATTTTGTATGGAAATATATCTTCTGTGTTGATGCATTTTGTTGTATCTTAATTAATGCTTATTTTATTTTATTTGAATAACGTTTAAAATCTTGTGTGATCTTTTCATTTAAATGTTTTTTTTATTGCAGGCAGATGACGGGGATAAGAGGGGTGGTTTGCAAGGGATTCCCTGGAAGGATTTCTCAAGAGGCGGTTTTGGTTTTGGGAAGGAGGATTCTGTGATGGGGAAGGGATCTGGAAAGAATTCCTCCGGGAAACAAGGAGATCAATCAGGTCCTGTTCGTAAAAGCAAGCGGGTCCCAAAGAAGCGTGTTTTGGATGGAGAATTTGACGATGAGGAGGATGATGAGATTCGGTATCTGGAGAAACTTAAATCTTCAAAGGTTTCTGCTGGATATAGAGAAGATGATGAAGAATCAGGCACGAAACATCGAAAATTTTCTAGGGTGTCTAATTTTGAAAATATCGGCTCTTCTAAGTCTGGTATAGAGGGGAAGAAAAGGTCCAGACCAGATAGAGTATCTGAAGATACTACTGATTATGAGGAAGATGAAGAGCTAGCATCTGATGGTGAGGTTGAAGGTAACCAGAAGAAAAAGCAGAAGAAGGAATCTGTTGACTCTTTAATGGACAATAAGAGGGAGATGACTCTCACTACACGTCAAAGGGCCCTACAGTCTAGCAAAGATGCCTCCACTGCTCCAGGTTCAAGTTTGATCGAGTTCCCAAATGGATTACCTCCAGCACCATCAAGAAGTAAGCTTCTATTGCCGTTTAATGCTTCCATTGATGGTCTATTAATTTTACCTCTGCATATTAATGATGATTTTTTTTCCTAATGTTTTTAATTACAGAGAAAAAGGAGCAACTTTCAGATATGGAGCAGCAACTAAAGAAAGCTGAGGCTGCGCAGAGACGAAGAATACAAGTTGAGAAGGCTAATAGGGAATCTGAGGTTAGTTTTTCATGGTTATTGTATTGAATTTGTTTTTCAATTAAAATTTTTATATACAGAGGAGGTAACTAGCATGTTTTTATTTAATTTTGTAGGCTGAGGCTATTAGAAAAATACTTGGTCAAGATTCCAGTAGGAAGAAGAAGGAGGATCAAAAGAAAAAACGCCAGGAAGAGTTGGCACAGGTAATACTTTTGGCAAAACCGTCCGTTTTAAGTCTTGCTTTCAAGCTAATTGTTTGGTTTTCTCACTTATATAAATTTTACAGGAAAAGGCTGCTATTGCACTGAATCTTGCATCGAGTACTATTAGATGGGTCATGGGTCCAACTGGAACGGTTGTGACATTTCCCAAAGAAATGGGTTTCCCCAGTATATTTGACTCGAAACCTGGCAGGTATTATCCGTTGCAAGTTTTGAAGTTAACACATCTTAGCAAATATGCACATAGACTATGTAAATGACTGATACACATGACCTTAATGTTTGCTTCTGGATGTCTGAAAACCTTTTTGGTTTGTGTTGTGCAGTTATCCTCCTCCTCGTGAGAACTGTGCCGGTCCATCTTGTGCTAACCCATACAGGTATCGAGATTCTAAGTCAAAGCTTCCTCTTTGCAGTCTCCGGTGTTACAAGGCAATTCAAGGAAGGCTGCAGGCTGAAACTACTTGCTGATGTTTCCCCGAATCTTGCTCTAGTCTCAGCGGCACATGCAGGTAGTCCTGCAGATATTTTGTATTTAGAGGCAGGGAAAGCATTTTTCTCTAAACTTAATATATGTAGAGAGATCTATACAGTATGGATTCGCATTTGCTGTTAATATACAGCTCAATAAATATGGCCATAGAGTCTGGTGCAACCGATGCTGTGTATAAATAAGAGGATGTAGATCAGATTAGTTTTGCAGTCAAATATGTTTGGATAGAAATCATTTAGTAGAAGATTTATTAAATGCAATCTAGTTGAAGATGAATGCCTTTGTTGCTTGAAGTTTCGTTTTTATGATCGTCAGAGATCAATGTTGTGCTGAGTGTTGATGAAATTGTTATTTTCTTGCTGAATTTTGGTGTTTTGAAAGTGTTTGGCACATCTGGGAGGACAAACATTATGGTATCTGGGTGAGACAATTACAACCAATCTCATTTTGGCTGTCGATCAGGGATTTTCGGTTCTCTTGGTTGATACTGAAATTTTGTCTGACCCAAATTCAGCAGAAATTTGTTTGATGTGTGGATGAATATGGGTTAATATTATTGGCTATTACTTTCAAAAATTTTATCAACCGCTCTCAAAATGTCTATTGGCTGAATGAGCACCCTTTGACATAGAACCATTGAACCCAACTCGAACTTTGGACGTTACTGACTAAATGAACATCCTTTGTCATCAAAGACTGTGGTATGAGACATTTTATTTTGACCCTTCACATAAAAATTACTCATTATTCAGGAAAAAAAAAAATCATGTTCATTTCTCTAATAAACTAGTAATAAATTCTACATTTAGTCAATTTTTACCAACCACAAAAGATTAATTTCCATGCTATAGAGAAATGAGGAGAAATTAAAGTAGTGAAAGGAGCGACTTACAATGAAATTTAAAACAATAAAAAATAGGGAAATTATCATTTTCCTCCTTATAGTTTGCAATATTCATAAATTTGCCTCACTAGTTTCAGAATTGGTTGATATTCCCCCTGAAAATCAAAGTATTCGAATATATACCCCATGCCGTTAGGATTTCTGTTAAATTGAGGTTTGACTGTGAAACAGCAAGGACAATCTTGTAACCCCGCTTGGAGGACTTGAATGGCAATTAATAATAATTTATTTAATAAAACAACTAATATTAAATAATAAATTAATAAATATTATCAAATTAAATAATAAATATTTTTAAAAAATTAAACAATAAATAAATATTAAATAGTAATATCCCAACACCAAATCAATACAATCAATTAATCAAACACCAACCCAAAAATCAATCTCCGAAAAAAATGAAATCATCAAAACTTCCATCATCAATCTGAAATACCAAAACCCAGAAAAAATCATACCACCACACAACACCCAAAATCCAGCCCCAATCGAAATCAAACTGATTTCAACAACCACAAACACAAACCAAGCCCCCAAACACCAAAATCTTCATCACCATCATCACTCTCCAGCTTAAATGATTTACAATAATAATATAATTGTAAATCTCCCTCTCTCCAGCTTTCATTCATCATCATCCCTTTATTGTTCATCCGTTCATTACACAAACTCAAATCAAAAACAAGAACCAAACCACTATCACCGATCTAGAACCTAAAACCCAAAAATCTCTCTCTCACACACACCAAACTCCATCTCTACACACCAAACCAAAATCACCGAACCATCATCTCTCACTTTCTCACCGAACCACCAAAACTGGGTTCTTCACCACCATTCGCCACCACCCCCACCCCCACCCCAAATCCATGAATCACACAAAAGCACCAAATTCGCAAATCACAGAAAACCCCAAAAATCCACAAATCAAACATCCCCACCACCAACGGTCACCACATCAGCCACCCTCCACGCACGAATCATCAAAATCCGCAAATCAAACATTCCCAAAGCCCAATTGACCACACCCACATATTGATCAAGCAACCACCCCTAAATCAACACAAACTGCCAAAGAGAGAGAACAGAAGAAGCGAAACAGAGAAGAGAAAGAAAAGAGGCGGCGGAGAGAGAAGATAAGAGAATTGGGGTGAGAGAACGAGAAGATAGAGAGAGAGTTAGGGTTGAAAGAGACGGGTGTGATTGTTGGGTTCTTCACCAATCTGGATTCCCGGTTCTGTGTTTTATGGTGGTGATCGGGATTTTTTTTTTGTATATCGAGAGAGGGATGGAGATTTTTTTTAAATGATTTTTGATTTTTGATTTTTGATTTATTTCTTTTTCATTTGGTTGATTTTATTTTTTGTTTTGTCTTTATAAATTATTTTGTAATCTCTACCATCCAATCTATGGGATGGATGGTGGAGATCCATTTAAGAAAAAAAAATTGATTAATTTTTTAAAGAAAATCCACATGTCACAATTATTATTTGATTAGTTTTTTTTTTTTTTTTTTCAATTATACTATTTTATTATTTTTGATATTAATATTTTTTTTATAATTATATCCACCGTCCATGTTTGAGATCGATGGTGGAGATTGAATCTAGAGATGAAATGATGAATTTTTATTTTTGTAATTCTGATTTTTTTATGTCAAGGGCAAAAAGGTATTTAAACCTCTTTTATCTGTCAGAGTTGCCTTATTTAACAGAAATCCTAAAGGCAGGGGATATATATTCGAATACTTTGATTTTCAGGGGAAATATCAACCAATTCCGAAACTAGTGGGGCAAATATATGAATATAGATATCTACAGGGGAGGCAAATGATAATTTCCCTAAAAAATAATAATCTGGCAAATTCGTAAGTTATTCAAATGAAGGCAAGAATCAAGATATCGGGCTTGTTGATCCGACCCATTAACTAATGGGTCAAATAAGATGGGTTTGGAGATATTCAGTCATTCACTATCACTAAATGAGCAAGTCAGTGTTAAGTGATTTCTTGCTGGAACACTCCTCTTATCATTCCAAATCCAGGCGCCGTCTCTATCCCTAAATATCTAGCAGATAAGACCCTCCTAATTCGCAGAAAACTCCTCTGTTTTAGTGTTAACTTTAATCAGCTAAAACAATAATCGAACAGAAATGGCGCACACGTGCGTGTCTACATCGTCTCTCGTCTTCTCCGCAAACCCTAGCACAAATTCCGATTCTCAGAAAATCTCTCTCGCCTTCCAGCCCGTTCGTTCCAGGTACTTGTTCATTTTCTCATAAAACTATCACTGATAACTTATTATTATCTCTGTTCAATATTTTTTTTTTCAGTTTTGTGTTTCATAGTTGTTTTGATAGGACAGCTATCTCGTTTGGCTCTTTCCATTAACTTCTTAGTTACAATCTACAGCCAAGTGAAAAAAAAAAAAAAAAAAAAACTGGTTATGATTTCTATTCTTTTCATCTATTCATTTATTGGCTTTGCTGAGTTTTTAAGAATCGCAGGAAATCAAGTAAACAAATTAGTATCCAAAGGACTCGGCCGAATTATTCGGCAAAGGCTGTTTACTCTGGCAAGTTTTGGGCACCAGAGAGGGCTTCTCGACAGGGTCTTTGGTCCATTAGGTATTGTTTGTTCATGCAAAACTTTATGCCTCATCAACTCATTAATGTTTAGTGCTATGCCTTAGTTAGTCGCTGGTTCGATTAATGGAATTTCTTGGAACTTAAATGTAGGGATGATTTGCAAATCCCATCTTCATCATACTTCCCTGCAAATGTGCAAGCTCAAGGGCCTCCTCCAAATCCAATGGTGATGGAGCGATTTCAGAGTGTTATTAGTCAACTGTTTCGACATGTAAGGAGATTTGTTTGTCTTTGTTGCGATTAAGTCATGTTGGATATATTAAACTGTTGTCTTTACCTCTGTCACTTTTGATGTTGGTGTTTATTTTAGAGAATAATTCGCTGTGGTGGAGCTGTTGATGATGACATGGCAAACCTTATTGTTGCTCAGCTTCTCTATCTCGATTCTGTCGATCCTAATAAGGTCTGTTTGTTGTTGATTTATACCACTGATATTTTTGTATATCATAGCCAAGTAGATAAAATAAACACTCATTCTTGAGCAGTGTAAAATGCTCATGTTTTTGCTCAAATATTATTGTCATGTATTGTTGTAAATTTCGGTGATGTTCCACTCCATAGGATTCTCTGCTCTAGAAAATTAATTTAGTAACGAGCCTTGTGCAGTGCGAGTGACTTACCAGTTAGTGCATGTTCTGATGTTATGAACAGGATATCATTATGTATGTTAATTCTCCTGGAGGATCAGTTACAGCCGGTACTATTTCTTTTTAAGAGATTTTGCATCAGTACTCATGTCATTCTATTTAATTTTGTACAGTGATTTAAAAAAAATATATATTTCTTGAATTGCATGTCATCTTAATTTCAGGTATGGCTATATTTGACACGATGAAGCATGTTCGACCTGATGTTTCCACTGTCTGTGTTGGACTAGCAGCTAGGTACATACCTTAGTAGCTTAATTAAACATTCTTTACATTTATAAATTGTGTGTGTTTTTCTGTTTACTAATGAAAAAAAAAAAACCTTCATATTTTTGACATAATTTGATTAATTATCACTGTAACCTTTTGGTGTGTGTGAATTATCCCAAAATGTCTCTCTCCATTTCTTATGTCGTGTTCTTGTTCACGTTTCCTTAATTTTCACATTTCACATACTTTTTCTTTTACTCTTTTTGTTGAGATTTATTAGTGAGTTTTTATTGTCTCTTTGTCAGTTAAAACTGTAGTGTTAATCTACTGCATATTTTAAGGATTACTTATGACATTTATTGAGAGTGATGGCTCGGTTTTGAGCGCAAGCCAAACCCAACTCCAAGAATCTTTTGGCTGGGAGAAAGTTTGGGTTTTTTTTTTTGGAAGTGGACTAGGCTTTGTCTAGTCCAATATGTGCCTCACTCTAATAAAGCAGCATGTCTGGTTTAGAGTTTGATTGATCATGGGTTTCAGATGATGTAAGGTTTGTATAATTAGGAGAGGATGAGAGTTTATATCTATATCTTCTCTATGTGGTGAAGAATTTATTTATTTGCACACTAGATGAATATATATATATATATATGTATTTGCTATGCCATTTTGGCGTGCTGTATATATAATGTCAATCTTATATGCAGAAGACTGTTTCTAGTTATATTTTTCTGAGTAGTGGCAGTGATTTATTTTGTAGTTTAAATTGAATTATAGATTTCATAAGATAGATCCAAGCCAATCTTTCTCGTTTTTATTTTCCATCCCCCTATAGTCTTGATGCTGTTTCATGGATTTGATGGTTTCGTCTGTGGTGAGTGGTGACAATAAAGTTAAATTAAGATGTTTTGCATTAGTGCTCAGGATGTTAGTCGTTAGACTTAGATAATGGGTTGCTTTGTGGGATTTCATTCCTTCAGTTTGGTGGCTTAGGAAGAAGTATTGAGGCTCCAATTCTAATTGCTAATGGTAAACCATTCAAATAGTTGTCTGGTTTAAGCATCCCAACTTTAGTGATTTTCGTTCATTGCCTTCGGTGTTTACGGTCTATGCATTGTGGCATTTTTCTATTAAAAAAAATGCATGGAAGTAATCACATTGAGAATGTTTTGGTCTAACATTCTTTTTGTCATCAATCCTAGATAACTGGGAGTCAAGTGTTAGGTCATAGGTGTCTTGCTTCAATTATATTACTTCAGAGAAATAGAGAGTACAATTAAAACATTTAATTATAGAAGTGTAACAGTTGAATACAATTATATAAAGTTTACTTACATAACCATGTGGTCAATGTGAAGATATCTCTTGTTGTTCATGAGAATGCTATGTACCCTCCCATGTGTCCTTTTGCCATTAGTGATGAATAAATTTTTTTTCTTTTGTTCTCTTTCTTTAACAGTATGGGAGCTTTCCTGCTTAGTGCTGGGACCAAAGGTAAACAATTTTTGTAACTTGTATTGTTTAGACCTACCCCACGGTTTCTGCTTCCCATATATACTAAACATGTTTCTCTCTTCACAAACATAACTCTAGGAAAAAGATTCAGTTTGCCAAACTCAAGGATAATGATCCATCAGCCTCTTGGTGGAGTACAAGGTGGGCAAAGTGACATAGATGTTCAGGTATGTTCCTCTTCCTTTCTTTTTAGCCCTCCTCCCCCCGCCTAAAACCCAAATTTATTTATTTGTTTGTGTTTGTTTCAATAACACCTCATATTTCTTTAACCACCTACTTCATGATGCTTCTGTTTAAACACCATAGGTGCGATTATATGCATTTAAGGGGGAAAAACTGTCAATATAGTGGTGGTACTATACTAATGCCATTCCCATTGTCATTTCACCTCTTCTGGTTTCCATACAAGGCTCACAACAATTAGTGTCATAGCAACAGCAGTACCCCCTGTCTATCCAACCTTTTTTCCATTTTTTGAACGAAAAAAAAAAAATGAGGAAATTAAGCTCTAGATATTACTTAAATTGCTTAATTAACCTTTCAAAAGTTCTAACACTATGGACAAGACGTACATCTGTGACATGGTTAGTGATAAGACCTAATCGTAACTGTTCCGGATGCAACTTATCTTTCCTTAACATAACCATAATTAGTGTACATGATTCTCAGGCAAATGAGACGCTTTATCACAAGGCAAACCTAAATGGATATCTTGCCTACCACACCGGTCAAAGTCTTGACAGGATAAACCAGGATACAGACCGCGATTATTTCATGAGCGCAAAAGAAGCCAAGGCCTATGGGCTTATCGATGGTGTTATCATGAATCCCCTTAAAGCTCTTCAGCCCTTGACAGCTATAGCAGATGGTAATAGCGAGCCTGCTGTGTCTGGTGCGTGACCATCCCATCCCTTGTGATTGTTGCAATTGATGACACTGTTATATGTTGTAGAGTTAAATGAGAATCATCGTATTCATTATAGTCTTTTTGAAAATTATTTGAAGTGCTGAATAATGATGAGTTGATGACATGTGTATCACATAAATTGAAGAGATATTTCAGTTAGTTTTAGTTGAATCAAAGTTTATGAAATGGATCAAATTGTTGTAGACATCGCCCTTTGTTCATTTTGTTTTTGTGTAGTGCCTAGTGGCTGTTTAATGATTATCATGAACCAACTAATTTCCTCTTGTTCTCTCACAAACACACTCACATATGGCTCAGTGGCTATTTTCAATTTCAACATTTCAACCCATTTGGCTGTAGCTGATAGTGTTCTAAATCTGGAAATAGGATTCTTGTCCATTACAGGATTTGAGTGGTGAAGAAACCGGGTCTGAAGTTAGAGAAGGGGATTCTTGTACATTACTATATGGTTAATGGTCTCTTATCAATATTATTAGGGATATTATTATTTTCCACCATCACTTATGAGGTATTGGTCATTTTCCACCCCCTAGTTTGAGTAATGGTCAAAATCCACCATCTAATTTCAATTAATAGTCAAAATACACACTACCGTTACTATTCTGTTAAAATTTTTATTTTTTTGTTAAGTCAATAAGGGTATAATGGTAAATGAAGTGGTAAAATTAATAATCATTACTCAAACTAGAGGGTGGAAAATGACCAATACCTCATAAGTGAGGTGGAAAATAATATAGCCCATATTATTATCTTCCTTCAAATGAATGACTTAGTGTGTGTTTGGTATGGTTTTTGCAGGGGTCAAAAACATTTTTTTAAGGTTTAAAGCTGTTTTAAGGGTTTTTTGGATTGTTTGTCAAATTTCAAAAACAGTTTTTTTTAATCTAAAAAAAGCCGTTTTGTGTCCACTAGGAGAAGCCCAAATTTTGTTTTTATTATGATTTTTAGAACTCATTTACTTGCAATTTTTTTTTATTTTAAAAAAAAAAAAAACCTCATTTGTCAGTAATTTTTGTTTTTATTATGATTTTTAGAACTCATTTACTTGCAATTATTTATTTATTTATTTATTTTAAAAACCTCATGTGTTAGTAATTTTTGTTTTTTAAAACTCATGTATTTATGATTTTTGTTTTTTAAAACTCATGTATTTGTGATTTTTTTCAACTTGTACTTTTGATATTTTTATTTAAAAAAAAATGTGATATTTTTTTAAAACTCTTGTATCTATGATATATATATATATATATATTTTTAAACTCAGGTACTTGTGATTTTGTTTTTAAACTCTGGTATCTAACTCTTGTATCTATGATTGATTTTTAAACTTAATAGTGTGATTTTTTTAAAAAGTTCTTGTGTCCATGAATTTTTTTTTTTTAAACTCAAGTACTTGTGATTTTGTTATGTATTTGTGTATTTGTAATTGCCTATTTATAGGGAATTTTCTACATCCCTTTCTGGTGTCGAAATCATAATGGTTCTTGATTCCATTCGTCAAAGATTCCTATTCTTAGTTTCGATTTTTCCAAGTTTATCAGAACTTTTTTTTTGTTTATTTCTTATGTATGCATATAATTAAGTAATGAAAAAAAAAATGTTAATACCTTTGATTTTTGTTTTTTTGCTTGTACCGGTTGATTTGGTAATCTTTTTTATTTCCTTAGTCATAATTTACAAATCCTATGTTTATGTCCTTATTTGTAATTTATCACAACCAAAAGCACTTTTGGAAATATACTGTCAAACAATCTAGTAACTGAAAAGCAATTTTGTAACTGAATACCAAACAATATACGGTTTTTTGTTAGAAGCTCTACTTCAAAAACATCTACTCTAGAAACTCTATTTGAAAAGCTATACCAAACATACCTTTAATTGTGTACTAGTGGATAAGTTGCCGCTAAACTAATATACACACATGTCAAAACAAAATATATGTGTTGAAAAAGATTGTTAATATGTGTTCTAATTTTTATTATTTCTTTGTATTATTACAAATTCAAATAAAAAAAATAAAAATGTTATTTTCTCAATACATGAGAATATATAATTTTTGCTTTTATTTAAATTTTTTATTGAATCTCTCTCAAAGTGTGCTTATTATTATTATTATTATTGAAAACAATTGGATTGGTGTGTATATATATAAATAAATAAAGTTTTTACTATAATAAATATAAATCAAATTCTACCCCTTTATGATGTCATAACTTACCAGTTTGATTAACTAGTAGTATATTACTCACAAGTCACAACTACAAGTCAGTAATCCTATCATTTAAAGCCAAAACGGTGACGTGCATGCGTAGGCATAGTATTAGTAAATGGAATATTTCACCAATTAGGAACTCAATCGACGGAGTGTCGTGCCAAATCTGAAATGCCGACATTCCCGTTAAAGGAAACTAGTTAATTTGGCATATTCTACATGCCTTGAGGATTCTGCAACTCTTTTTTAACTTTTTGCGGACAGATTCCGACTCTCAGTCTCTCACAAACATAAAAAGCCCAAATATCCTTTCAATCAAATTAACCACTCCAAGAAAGTTAATAATCCACGGTAAAAAAACAAAGAGAGAGAGAGAGAGATAAAATGATCACTGAATCTCAAAAGAGGAAAGAAAAAGAAGACAAAATGTTAAAATGAACGAAGACAACCATGAATTAAAGAAAACCTTGTTTAAATGAATGAAGACAAAATGTTTTAATGGTTATGGCTAGATGTGTAGGTGATTATTAGCATTGAAGAATCTGCTCTGCTTCTCTCTACTTGTTTCTTCGCTGAACACCCTTTTATGTGCTGCACCTGTAATTAGGGGCATCCTCCATAGGTAAGAACTTTCGGATAGCAGAACAAAAATAATTTATTTTAAAATTATTCTTATTTGTAAAATACAAAAATGTTGATTGAGTTTTTTATTTATTATTATTATTTTTAAAAATTTTGAGTTTTTGGTATTTTGATTCATATTTTCTGCTAGACTGTCTAGACATGTCTAATATTAATTAAATATGTAAATTAGATCGAGCCAGCCTAGACACAATCCGATAAAACACGATTCCGTACAAACACGGCACGGCACAACACGACACGACATGACATACTTCACTAACGTATTGTGCTGATTGTTTAATTAGTATTTAATATTTACATACTAATATAGTAAGAGTATGTAAATAGAAGGAGAAGAGGGGGGGAACTTAACACGAGTAGATTGGCAGCGTTAAACAAAAAAAAAAAAAACAAAAAAAAATGGTGGAACTCCTCGAGATAGCAAGAGTATCACTTTAAAAAAAAAAAATTATGAAAAAGAAAAAGATAGAAGGAGAAGAGGGGGAGGAAACAGATTTATAAAACAAGAAAAACCAAAATCTGTAAAACTAATGAAGACAATTTATATTAAACTAATGAAGACGATCGTTTAAATTATCAGATTCCTTTGCTTTGTCTGCCTGTTTACTGTTCAAGTAAAAACTCTCATCAGGTGATTATTAGCATTGACGAATCTACTCTGCTTCTCTCTACTAGTTTCTTCGCTGAACACCCTTTTGATGTGCTGCACCTATAATTAGGGGCATCCATAAGTAAGAACTTTCGGATGCCAGGAGGAAAATAATTTATTTCAAAATTATTCTTATTTATAAAATGCAAAAATGTTGATTGAGTTTTTTTTATTTACTATTATTATTTTTTTAAATTTTGAGTTTTTGGTATTTTGATTCATATTTTCTGCTAGACATGTCTAATATTAATTAAATATGTAAATTAGGTCGAGCCGCCCTAGGCACAGTATGATAAAACACGATTCTGTACAAACACGGCACGGCACAGCACGACACCACATGACACACTTCATTAACGTATTGTGCTGAGTATTTAATTAGTATTTAATATTTACATTTCATTAACATACTGTGCTAAGTGTTTAATTAGTATTTAATATTTTTTATTTGTAAAATTATTTTTGGACCTTAATTTTAGTTGGGGCCTTAGACAACTGCGCCTTGCTTGAGATATATAAAGATAAAATATTTAGCATTACTTATTTTTTATTTATTTTTTACTAAGGTATGAATTCAAGAGTACTTAAATTTGAATCAAAAGATTGTTTGTACGAAGGAGAAGAAAAAAAAAATTGATTATAGACCCTATAATATTTTTTATATTTAGATGTCACTATATTAGAAAAATATTATGAAAAACAAGACTAAATCGAAGAAAAAAAAAAAAAAAAAACCGACACTATCTTAGGTTTGATGTTTACCGGGATCTGATGAAATTTGACTCTATAAACATGTGTACTGGAAAGTGTTTGTATCTGCAAATTGGTATTCATGATGAGCAGATTATATAAGTATCTTTCTGATATATTTCAAGCAAAGTATGTTAAAAGGAACAAGTTATTTCACATATTAGAAGAGAACGATCGGGAGTTGCTGTTGTGCAAAGAAACATGTTTACAAGGTACTGGCGGATAAAGGAAAGATGTGGGAAGATGAAAAAGACGCCGGCGGCGGCAGCATGGACGAGCTATTGGCAGTTCTAGGTTACAAGGTGAAGTCTTCCGACATGGTTGACGTGGCACATAAGCTGGAGCAGCTTGAGATGGTGATGGGTTCTGCTCAGGAGGATGGAATCTCTCATCTTAGTGATACTGTTTACTACAATCCGTCAGATCTCTTCGGTTGGGTACAGAGTATGCTCTCAGAGCTCAACTCTAGTTCCACTTTCGATTTCGACAATCACCAAATTCAAGATCCATCAATCGAAACAGCTTCTTCGGTTGTTTACTCCAACGACAAACAACATATCATCAGGAATCAGTCCCGTGTCTACAACGATGATTCAGAGTACGATCTTAGAGCAATCCCCGGTGTCACCGCCTACCCACAAGATGATTCGGGGAGCGAAACCAGCCGGAAGAGAATGAAAACTTCAATCGGGTCTGGGTCTGGGTCTACGTCTGTTGGTGCGGTTTGAACAAGGGCGATTGTTCCCGTGAGGCAGGTGAGGTCGCTTTAAGGCTGCCGCCTCAGTTCAAATTTTGAAACACTGAGAAAAATATTATGAAAAACAAACGGACACCATCTTAGGTTTGATGTCTATCGGGATCTAACGAAATTTGACTCTATAAACATGTGTACCAGAAAGTGTTTGTATCTGCAATTTGATATTCATGATGAGCAGATTATATAAGTATCTTTATGATATATTTCAGGCAAAGTATGTCAAAAAGAAACAAGCTATTTTGCATATTAGAAGAGAATGATCAGAAGTTGCTATTGTGCGAAGAAACACATTCACACCAAAAAAAAAAATGTTATTTGAAAATGTGAGTTTTTGTATTTATTATTATTATTTTTTAAAATTTTGAGTTTTTGGTATTCTGATTCATATTTTCTACTAGACATGTCTAATATTAATTAAATATGTAAATTAGGTTAAGTCGTTCTAGGCACAATCCGATAAAGCACAATTCTGTACAAACACGACACGACACGGTACAAAATGAAACACTCATTAACGTACTGTGGTGAGTGTTTAATTAGTATTTAATATTTTCATTTCATTAACGTACTGTAATGAGTGTTTAATTAGTATTTAATATTTTTTATTTGTAAAATTATTTTTGGATCTTAATTTTAGTTGGGACCTTAGGCAACCACGTAAGTTGCCTAAGGCACCAGCCGCTCTTGTTTGAGTTTTAGTCCCTGTAGTTTGCCTTAATCTGGGTTTAGTCCACGTTTTTTTGGTGTTATAACTTTCAGTCCATCTGTATTATGACAATATGAATTCCAGTCCCTACCGTCCAATTATGTTAGGGTTTCATCAAGTCAATGAGGGTCAACAATGGTAAAAAGGTAAAATAACATCAGACATTCTAGAAGCTTATATAACCAAAGGGTATAATAGTAATTTCAAAATTAATTTAAAAAACAAATAAATATTATTAAAATTAAAAAAACAAAGAAATATTATTAAATTAAATTATTATTATTATTATCAAACAAACAAATAATAATTAAATTTTAAAATTTTAAATAATATTAAAATAATTAATAAAATATACATTACTAAAATAAAAAATAAACAAATAAAAAACAAGTTTATTAATTAATTAAATAAACTATAATTAAAAACATATTTAATAATATATAAATATATCAGATTAAAAAAAACAAATAAATATAAATTAAATAAATAAAACAAAACAAAAACCCACAACTCAAACACCCATCTTCGATCATCATCATCATCTTCCACCATATCTCCTACAAATCTAATCCACCACAAATCAAACCCCAAACCCTAGCCACCACCACCCCCTAGCCGCCGCCGCCACTGAACACCAAAATCATAGCCACCCACCATCTTCTTCACTGAACCTCGCCATCTTGTCGCACATCCTTTCCCGTCTCTTGGCCGTCGCGTCAATCGCCGATCTCCTTCGGCGATAGGAGATCGGCGCTATCTTCTTTCTCGCCCATAGAAGATGAGCAACCGCCAGTGACCAAAGACGGAGCGACCGTTGGCAGAAGAAAAAGAAGAAGAAGAACACGATCGGCCGTCGAAGAACACGATCTTCTTTCTCGCCCGACGAAGATGAGCAACCGCCAGTGACCAAAGACGGAGCGACCGTCGGCAGAAGAAAAAGAAGAAGAAGAACACGATCGGCGGCCGATTGGGAAAAAATCTGGGTTTTTATTTTTGTGGGATCTAGGTTTTTAATTTAGATGATGAAGATTGATGATGGTTGAGTGGGTGTTGTGATGAAGATGATGATGGTGATGGACTGAGGGTCAATGATGGTTGAGTAGGTGTTGGGTTGATTGTGTTCTTGGTTTCCAGATCCAAAAAAAAAAAAAATTGAATTTTTTTTTTATGACAAGATGGATTTGGTGGAAGTCCAAATTGGATCTCCATCGTTCATCTCATCAGATGGATGGTGGAGATCCAATCTGGACTTCTTCCAAATCCACAATTTTTTAAAAATTTATTTTTTATTTTTTATGAAGAGATGGATTTGGTGGAAATCCAGATTGGATCTCCACCGTTCATCTATCTGATGAGATGAACGGTGGAGATCCAATCTGGACTTCCACCAAATACACATTTTTTTTATTTATTCTTTTTTAATTATTTTAATTTAGGTTTTTAAAAAAAATTAAGGGTAAAAGACATAAATAAGGGTATTTTAGTCTTTTCAGAGGGATCAACAGTCATCAGGGGTAGAAGAGTCATTTTATACGCCTGACATGTCAGAATCCGTCCTTTTAACGGATTCTGTTACAGAAGGACTAAAAGTTATAATAAAAAAAACCGTGGACTAAACACAGAATAAGGTAAACTACGGGGACTAAAATGCAATTCTCCCTAAAGATAAAGATATTTAGCATTACTTATTTTTTATTTTTTTTACAAAGGTATTAATTGAAGAGTACTTAAATTTGAATCAAAAGCTTGTTTGTATGAAGGAGGAGAAAAAAAAACTTGATTATTGACCCTGTAATATTTTTTATATTTAGATGTCACTATATTAGAAAAATATTATGAAAAACAAGACTAGATCGAAGAAAAAAAAAAAAACCTGACACCATTTTAGGTTTGATGTCTATCGGGATTTGACGAAATTTGACTCTATAAACATGTGTACCGGAAAGTGTTTATATTTGCAATTTGGTAATCATGATAAGCAGATTATATAAATATCTTTCTGATATATTTCAGGTAAAGTATGTCAAAAAGAACAAGTTATTTCACATATTAGAAGATAACGATTGGGGGTTGCTGTTGTGCGAAGAAACATGTTTACAAAAATAAAAAATAAAAAATTTGAAGTGCTGAATAATGATGAGTTGATGGCATGTGTATCACATAAATTGAAGAGATATTGCAGTTAGTTTTAGTTGAATCAAAGTTTATGAAATGGATCAAATTGTTGTAGACATCGCCCTTTGTTCATTTTGTTTTTGTGTAGTGCCTAGTGGCTGTTTAATGATTATCATGAACCAACTAATTTCCTCTTGTTCACTCCCACACACTCACTTATGGCTCAGTAGCCATTTTCAATTTCAACATTTCAACCCATTTGGCTGTAGCTGATAGTGTTCTAAATCTGGAAATAGGATTCTTGTCCATTACAGGATTTGAGTGGTGAAGAAACCGGGTCTGAAGTTAGAGAAGGGTATTCTTGTCCATTACTATATGGTTTAAGGTTCATAGCTATATCCATATTATTATCTTCCTTCAAATGAATGACTTAATCGAGTACTAGTGGATAAGTTGCCGCTAAACTTATATACACACATGTCAAAACAAAATATATGTTTTGAAAATACTTGTTAATATGTGTTTTAATTTTAATTTTTATTTCTTTGTATTATTACAAATCCAAATAATAATATAAAAAAAAAAATGTTATTTTCTCATTACATGAGAATATATAATTTTTTCTTTTATTTAAATTTTTTATTGATTCTCTCTCAAAGTGTGCTGTATATATTATTATTATTATTATTATTATTATTATTGAAAACAATTGTATTGGTATGTATATTTATAAATAAATAAAGTTTTTACTATAATAAATATAAATCAAATTCTTCCTCTTTATGATGTCATAACTTCCAGTTTGATCAACTAGTACTCACGAGTCAGTGAGACACAAATGATGTTCTTAGTTTAAAAAAGTTTTTACTATCTAGTGGTCCTATCATTTAAGAGCGACGATATTTGTATCCCTTAAAAACCGTATGTACATCCCCAAATTAATATATTTTTAAAAATCCAATAATACCTTTGAGTAAAATTACTAAGAAGATTAATTGTTTGTTAGTACACCCACCAATAATTATTAATTAGTTTCCTATTTTAATCTTTTGTAATGTTTTTTCCTATTAATGGTTTGATATTAACATATATCATAAAAACTCTTTCCATTTTAATAAATCCTAGATTCCTTTTTAAATATATTTTCAATCTTTTTTAAGGAAATACTAATTGATTGTTAAGTATGGAAAATGATTCAAAATCATGAGATAAATTTAATTGGTTGTGAAAAAAGTAAGTTTTAAATTAATTTTTAATATTTTTGTTAGAAGAACAAAATCATTATGTATATAAACATGACTTTTAAATTAACTATATTATCTATATTTTTTTATTTATTTCAAACACTTTAGACTTTTTATTATTATTATTAGGGTAAATTACACTCACACCCTTAAGGTTTGAGGCAAAGACACTTAGATGGAAAAGTTTAGTTATTCTACACTAACACCCCTGTATTGTCGAAAATGCCCTTGTATAATAATAAAAAATAAAAGTTTTTTTACACTAACACCCAAGGGCATTTTGGACCTTACAATGGTCAAATAGGGGTGTGAGTGTAGAATAACTAAAATTTTCCATCTAAGTGTCTTTGCCTCAAACCTTAAGGGTGTGAGTGTAATTTACCCTTATTATTATTATCAATATTAGATGTTCTTTCTTGTCAAACAAAAATATATTAGATGTTCTTCAATTTCATCGAACACTATTTTTTTTTTTTTAAATATCATTTAACACCTATCTACTTCCACATCAATTGGGACATAACACAAATCTTGCATCTCAACAACTCTCTCAAATAGAAAGTGGCTCTCATATATATATATATATATATATATATAAATCTTAAAATGGATTTTTAACAAAAAATGGAGTTTGATTTTTAAAAAACCGAGAAGAGAAAAGAAGTAGGGAAGAGAAAGAATAGTAAGAGAATTAGAGGTAACAACAAAATTTGAAATAATAATAAAGTTGATTAAATAACATAATAATAGTTATACGTGGTGTGTACTTACAAAAATACAATACAATATAATTAAAGAAATGGTATTTTTGGCATTAAGTGGGGTTTAATTACAAATTAGAGATTTTTTTTAGAGAGTTTCTCCTTACAATCCACAAATTATCTATTCACACTCCAATTTAATTTTTTTTATTAATGACAATTTTAACCTAAATTAAAATTACTAAACCAGACAAAAAAAAATTAAAGACATTCCAAACTAATTAAATTATTAAAAAAAAAATTCTCTTTCCTAAATCATTAGATTAAATATTACGTATTAAACTCTCTCTCCTAAATCTGTTATTACCATGTTAAACACTCTCTCCTAATTAATCTCTCTCCATTTTTTAAAAATATAAAAATAAAAAATCATATTTCCATATTTTCTCAATCAATCTCTAATTAATAGTTAAAAAAAAAAACAAAAAAAAAAACAAAAAAAAAAAACTTATGAATATATATATATATATATATATATATTAAAAAGCCAATTTTCAAAAAAAAAAAAAAAAGATATATGAAAGCTTGAATTGTTTCAACTAGATTCGATTAAACTTAGAATTTCTAAGACTAATGAAATAATTAAAGTTCTCTAGGCAATCACATACCTACAAGAGTAACAAAAAGCATTTTCATATTTCGATTTTTTTTTTTTTTTTTTTTTATTTATAAAAAATGGGTATTTGTTTTTTGAGTTTTTTCTTTTTTAGTATATACATACATATGGTTCCTAAAAATCGAGTTTATTAGTATGTTTTTATTTTTATTTTTTTCTTAACTGTTAGTCTTGCTTGAGAAAGAATGAAGATAGAAAATTAGAGATATGTATTGGAGAAGAGAAAATTTAATATGGTAATTAAAAATTTATGAAAGAATATTTAATATGTAATGATTAATCTAATGATTTAGGAGAGACAATTTTTTTTTTTAATAATTTAATTCTTAAAAGATAAAAATGATACTTTTGTAACAAAATGAAGTGTCTTTAGAATTTTTTAAATTTTAAATTTTGAGAATGAAATGTTTTTAGAAAAGAAGTGTAAAAAGAAAAAATTGGATTATTAAAAGAAACTCTTTTTTATTTATTTAATTTTTGATATGTGTAATTACAAAAGGGGTGTAGATATAATTTTTGAGGTGCCATTATCGTCACTCATCATTTAAAGCTAAAATGGTGACATGCATATCTTTTGCAAAATATATGTGTTGAAAATACTTGTTAATATGTGTTTTAATTTTAATTTTAATTTCTTTGTATTATTACAAATCCAAATATATATATAAAAAAAATAAAATGTTATTTTCTCATTACATGAGAATATATAATTTTTTCTTTTATTTAAATTTTTTTATTGAATCTCTCTCAAAGTGTGCTTTATTATTATTATTATTATTATTATTATTGAAAACAATTGTATTGGTATGTATATATATAAATAAATAAAGTTTTTATTATAATAAATATAAATTAAATTCTTCCCCTTTATGATGTCATAACTTCCAGTTTGATCAACTAGTACTCACGAGTCAATGAGACACAAATGATGTTCTTAGTTTAAAAAGAGTTTTTACTATCTAGTGGTCCTATCATTTAAGAGCGACAATAGTTGCACCCCTTAAAAACTGTATGTACACATTAAATTAGTATATTTTTAAAAATCCAATAATACTCTTAAGTAAAATTACTAAGAAGATTAATTGTTTGTTAGTACACCCACCAATAATTATTAATTAGTTTCTTATTTTAATCTTTTGTAAATTTTTTTCCTATTAATAGTTTGATATTAACATATATCATAAAAACTCTTTCCATTTTAATAAATCCTAGATTCCCTTTTAAATATATTTTCAATCTTTTTTAAAGAAATACTAATTGATTGCTAAGTATGGAAAATGAATCAAAATCATGAGACAAATTTGGTTGTGAAAAAAGTAAGTTTTAAATTAATTTTTAGGGAGCCGATATTGACACCCATAAATATGATAAGCACACCCAATAAAAAATTTAATTACAAAAATATCCCAATATGAATTTACCAATAAGGACAAATTAGTTTAATTAAAAATAAATAAAATACTATTTACACCCATATCTTCAACTATATCACTTTAATAATTTAAAAAAAAAAAAAACCTAATTCAACCTTAATTCTTTTTTTTTTTTTTTTTTTTAAAGAACAAGAAGAACAGAAGCCCAATGGAAACCCAATGTTGAGATTAAATTACATAAATATAACAGTTTTTTTTGCAGACTTATGGTTAGGAAAAGAATACTTGGAAGATCAGAAAGAGACTCATGACCTACTCTAGTCACTGCACATGAGTACTACGAATCTATTATGGCCTCTTAAAATTTGAAAGAAAATAGTTGTTTGTTCTATCAACTCCTTTGTTGCCAAAGCTAACAAACCAAAAGGTCCTAATCTGCTGGAGATCAATGCATTTTTATCATTGCAGAGAAGTTGGGGATCAACCAAACCAGGATTAATGAACTCATCAGCCTCTTCTAGTTCAGGCAATTCAAACACAACTTCTACATCGACCTTCAAAGATATACAATAAGTAATCATTCAATTGCAAAAAGACTTCCATTTCTTATAAAATTGCAAAAATAAAATCAGAAATTGTGTGTAAGTTAGGATCAACACGTTAACAGAAGAATTTAAAACATGAAATTGACCGCTCACCTACCTGTGAAGCGATGATGCCTGAAAGTCTGAAACTTCAAATACCGACCCACTCTCTAGTTTCTTATCATTGATGCTAGCTTATGAGGGTTTATAATTTTTTTTTTTATCATTTGTAAAATTGGGTGCGTTAATAACTTATGAAGGTTTATAAATAAATTGTATTAAAATGAAAATATTCATTTAAATAAGGGTATTATTGGTATTAAGATGGGTGTTTATAGTAATGTTTTAATTTTAAATTTTAGACATGGGTGTACTTATAAATATGAGTGCGCTTATCATATTTATGAGTGTCAATATCCGTACCCTAATTTTTATTATTTTTGTTAGAAGAACAAAATCATTATGTATATAAACAGACTTTTAAATTAACTATATTATCTATATTTTTTATTTCTTTCAAACACACTTCAAACTTTTTTTATTTTTTTTATTTTATCAATATTAGATGTTCTTTCTTGTCAAAAAATATATATATATATTAGATGTTCTTCAATTTCATCGAACACTATTTTTTTTTTTTTTTGAAATATCATTTAACACCTATCTACTTCCACATCAATTGGGACATAGCACAAATCTTATATCTCAACAACTCTCTTAAATAGAAAGTGGCTCTCTAATATATATATATATATATATATATATATATATATATATATATATATATAATTAAATGGATTTTTAACGAAAAATGGAGTTTGATTTTAAAAAAACCAAGAAGAGAAAGAATAGTAAGAGAATTAGAGGTAACAACAAAATTAAAATAATAATAAAGTTGATTAAATAACATAATAATAGTTGTAAGTGGTGTGTACTTACGAAAATATAATACAATATAATTAAAGAAAGTGTATTTTTGGCATTAAGTGGGGTTTAATTACAAATTAGAGATTTTTTTTTTTTTTGATGGGTGTAATTGTAAAAGGGGTGTAGATACAGTTTTTAAGGGGCCATTATTGTCACTCATCATAAGCTAAAATGGTGACATGCATACCTAGTCATAGTATTAGTAAATGGAATATTTCTCAAATTTGGAACTCAATCGACGGAGTGGTGCCAAATCTGAAATGTTGATATTCTCGTTAAAGGAAACTAGTTAATCTGACTATATTTTAATTATTTTTTAATTTTTAATTTTTTATTAATGAATTAATAGGTATTTTAATTTAAAACAAATGTTTTCAAATCATCAATTTTTATATGTAATTAACGTATATCATAATAATTAACTCAAAATAATTCAGTAAAACTAAATAATAACATTAACATTCTTAAATTAAAATATTACAATGGAAAAAAAAGTATATTGAAAATGAAAATAAAACCAATAAAAATAACATTGAAACTTAAAAGTTAACTCTAGTATTACGATAAATCATCTCCACTCCAACCATAGTAATTTGGAAACCGATCAAAACTACTAAAATTACCCGACGACCCACCTTGAAATTGCCCGGAACTATTAAAATTGTCATGGATAATGTTAGCAGATGATATTTGTTTATTAAAATCATTACATGCAAAAATAGTTAGGTGTGACAAATTATAAAAAAAGATTAGAAAATTTTAGATGTAATAAAAGTGAGTAAATTATTATCTAATAAGATAACGTAGAGAAAACAATTTTATTAAAGAAAGTTTAAAATATTATTTATAAAGCAAAATAATAATATTTTATTATTTAAAGATTGTAAAATGAAGAATGATTGGAGTATTAAAATTATGGAGATGAATATTCCATTTTTAGTCTTCAAATCGAAGAAAAAATTGAATACCGGTTGGAGATGGACACCCTTAGTAAATGGAATATTTCACAAATTTGGAACTCAACCGACGGAGTGCCGTGCCAAATCTGAAATGTCGATATTCCCGTTAAAGGAAACTAGTTAATTTGGCATATTCTACATGCCTTGAGGATTCTGCAACTCTTTTTTAACTTTTTGCGGACAGATTCCGACTCTCAGTCTCTCACAAACATAAAAAGCCCAACATCCTTTCAATCAAATTAACCACTTCAAGAAAGTAATTAATCCACAGTAAAAACAAAAAGAGAGAGAGAGAGAGAGAGAAAATGATCACTAACTCTCAAAAGAGTAAAAAGAAAATCCAGATGTACACAAGAAGAGGATCTTTGAGCACTCACTCGTGAACCTCGTGCCATCATTAATGATACATATATTTTATCCAAAGAAACCACCACCAAATTGTGTATCTATGTGACTTGGTGGGTTTTCTCATCTACCAAAAAAGCATTAAATTTGGATCTCCCAGAAAAGACATCTATCTACAATCTATCTACCCACTAACTTTTGCTGTTCATGACAAAGTAAGATGAGATGCAAACTCTCCCAAAACTACACTAGTAGTGGGCATGGGATGTCATATATAATATGAACATTTATTTACAATTTTTTTTTTTTTTTTTTCTAAGGCTGCAAACACTAGAAAGTAGAAACACTTGGATCAAGAGGGGACAACAGGAATCCTTTCATCGAAAAGATTGCTTCTCATGAAGCCAGTGAAAGCTGAAGATATGGGCAGTTCTTCAAGCTCATCAAAAAAGTCATTTTCTTCTGATTTTGTTGTTGTAAATGTCATGAGATTTTGATAAGAAAGAGGCTTTTCATCCAAGAGAAGATTCAGTGTGTCATGGGGGTCTTCTTGGTGGTTAATCATGATGTCTTGTGTACTGCATCTTATTGGGGATTGCAAGTAATGAAATTGATCTTGACTCCTATCTTCATGATCATTGTTACTCATAATGGGCTGATTCTCTTGATCTTCTTCTTGTCCTTGATCTTCTTGTGGTTGTTGTTGTTGCTCCTGTTTTGGGGTAGTGGGCTGCTGCTCCTCTGTGGTTTGGGTTTGGGGTTCTTTTGGTTGTTTGGTGAGGTTGGTGGTGGTGGTGTGGAGATCAGGACATGGATGGTTATGGCTAGATGTGTAGGTGATTATTAGCATTGAAGAATCTGCTCTGCTTCTCTCTACTTGTTTCTTCGCTGAACAACCTTTTGATGTGCTGCACCTGTAATAACCCCTGTTTGTGCCAACAGAAACAAAAAAAAAAAAAAAAAAAAAAGCTTGAAATTTTCTAGATTTTTACTCACAACTCCAAAAATTGATGCTATTCAATGGTGTCATGAGGACTTGATTTGGGGGAATTGATTGAGAAAGTAGAAAAATGTTTTAAAGTGATAATTAAGAAGAAAAGAAAACCTTGGATGAGGAGATCCTTTAATTGGTTTTTGTCCATACTTCCTCCATGACCATAAATCAGAAGGTGGTCCTTCATTCTTCAGCTTTCCACCATTTTCACCAATCCTCACTGTAACAACAGTCTTCTGAACCATCTTCCTGTAACACCCCACCCCACACAAAAAATAATAATATATTAACATGTCAAATATATACACATGACTTTTTCATGCTAAAACACAAGAACTTGAAGATAAAAATATCCAGAGAAAAAAAATACACCAACCCACCTTCTTTTGGAATCCTGAGTTTCTGGTTTGAGTTCATCAGAAACCTCTGTGTCCAATTTTGGAGAGAGAGAACCATCCATAACTAGTTACCAAAAAAGCTTCAAACAAGACAGAGAGAGAGAGTAGTTATGATCCTATGGAGATTATCTATAGACTATAGCAGATAATATATTCAATATTACTCCATAAAGTTAATATAAAAAAAAGAAAAGAAATGGAAATGATCAAGATCAAGAGTGATTGATTAAGAGAGAGAAAAAGAAGAAAAAGAGAGATGAGAAAAAACCTTACAAGTTGCTTTCTCTTGTTTAATATTTCTTTTCATTCATTTAATATAAAGCTATAATGAGCAACTACATTTACATATCACCACCACCACTCACGACTCACCCCTACCTCCACCATCCGATAAAAATAAAATAATCCCAACTCTACTATAGAGTAGAACTCATCTGTGATCAAACCAAACGTGCTTCGTTTCACGCGCCATTTGATTGGCCTGGCAAAATGTGGGCCATGCCTTTTGTCCTATACTCATTTTTCTGTTTACACGTGGGATATTATTGTCGAGAAAAACTTGAGTGAGACAATCTCACTATGTACCGTTACTCAAAAACTGACATGCAATTTGTTATCTCTATCTATTCCATTTTTTTATGTCTAAGGATAATATATGACTATTCCATCTAAGTTTTTTTCCAGGGTAAATTACACTGCACCCCTTGAGGTTTGGCCTTAAGACATTAAGATGGAAAAATTTTGTTATTCTACACTAACACCCCTGTATTGTCGAAAATGCCCTTGTATAATAATAAAAATAAAAGTTTTTTTACACTAACACCCAAGGGCATTTTGGACCTTACCATGGTAAAACAGGGGTGTTAGTGTATAATAACAAAATTTTTCCATCTAAGTGTCTTAAGGCCAAACCTTAAAGGGTGCAATGTAATTTACCCTTTTTTCTATTGTCGTACTGAACTGGGGACACTCTGCAAGTGGAATCTTATATTCATATCATATAGAGACCGTCTTAAGATATTTTTGGATCCGATCTATTTAATGATATTAATAAAAATCGGTCTCATAACAAAATTTATTACAATTAACATTAAAAAATTAAATAAATATTATTAATAGGATTACAATATATAGAATTTGAGTTTTGGGTTTTATTTTTAAGTAAAGGATTAGGTCTTGGGTTTTCTTTTTAAATAAAATATCGGTCAATTGGGTTCCAATACGTTTTGAAAACAGCCATTAACCAATACACACCTTATGCACCAAATTATATATATAGAAAAAATTTTAAATGCATCATGATATAACTTCGTGAGGATATTGAATGTGAGTCACTCGTTTTACATACTTTGACTCAAGTGCGTATGAACTTGTCAAAACTAGTGGCTCACATTCAATATCACGATAAAGTTATATCAGGATGCACTAACCAGATCAGGACTGTATATATATATATATACTTTGACTCAAGTGCGTATGCACTTGTCAAAACTAGTGGCTCACATTCAATATCCCGATAAAGTTATATCAGGATGCACTAACCAGATCAGGACTGTATATATATATATATATATATATTTGGTTATTCTTAGGGTTTTTTCAGCATATGATCGTATATAATGTTTTTTCCCTTCAAATGTTGGGTTTGCTGCCCCCCTATGGCCGGCCTTAGATGTTACTAGGATTGAACGTTAGGGTGAATTAGGATTTCAAAATTAATAAAAAAAATATTCAAATTCATATAATTTACAAAAACATACCTAATTTGAAGACCAAATTTTTGATGTTACAAAGAAATTTAATTAAAATTTGATGAAATAAGTAAATGAAACGGATGTTTTCAAGATTGACGTAATGTCTCCGATTAATATGACAAGTCTATTACAAGTATTATTTAGTTCGAAAAAAAAATGTAAATATAAAGGGTATTTTGATAAATTCAATATGATATTTTAAAACATTTAAAAAATAAATAAATAAAGATTTAATAAATAATAATAATAATAAAAAAATCCTCAAGATTGGTTAGTGTGGGCTTGAGCCCACCCTAACCCTTAATAGGTATGCCTCTAATATCATGTAACAAAAAATACTCATTTGATTGATTCTTCATATCACACGACATGATTTTATTGATTAGATGCTTTGGACGAGTTTTGAAGTTTTTCTTCCACACAATAGATACTAGTCACTCATATATTATCATGTGATGTAAATATAATATCATCGGCCAATCATATGCTATTTTCATGCTACATAATACTTTGATAGTGGACCGGCGCCCATCGTTTGGGATTTTTTTTCATGGTGAAAGCGAACATGTCAAGTTAGAAATTTGTCAAAGCCAAATCGTGAGTGGAGACACAATTTTTAGAAGCATTCAAACAGAAGAGATACAGTGAACTTGGATTTATTTGGAGTTGGTGAAATGATTATGTCATTCTTGCCGGAGGTTAGCAACCTAATTCTCCTGATTACCGAGGTTTAATACTTGATATTTGTGATATTTTTAGATTAAAAAAATAAATTAATTGATAAATCAGATAAAGAAACGAAACAAATAGTTATCACCGTATAGAAAAAAAATTAACAAAAAAAAAATTAAAAAAAAAATGAGGTGAAACATATCGTTATTGGGCCTAACCTAGACTATAAAGTTTGGAAAATAGAAAAGGCCTAACAATGTTAAAAGGTGCCGCCCATTTTGAAGCAGAAAGATGGGAATTTATTGTTTGACTTGAGAGAGGGTTGGTCCATTGGTCCAACATTTTTGTCTGCCCTTAAAGCTGATCCTAGTTTTTTTGGTCCAGCCTTGATTAGTGTCTTATAGTTTGTACCAATGCATGTGGACCACCGATTATAAAAAAGTTTTGATAAGTACATACACTTTGAGTCAAAGTATGTAAATCTAATGGTTCATATCCAGCACACTAATAAAATTATATCAGTGCGCAACGACTTAAACATTTATATATATATATATATATATATATATATATATATATAGGTTAGACTAATCACTAATTCATGATGTGTAGGAAACCAAATCTTCTCTTCTATATAAAATATAAATACATAAAACTAGATATACGTGGGTTTTTCTTTATAAATTATAATAATAATATTTTTAATTATAAAATAACAGAATAGCAAGACTAAAAAAAGATCGATAAGAACAATCAAAACAATATCCTTTGATAAAAAAAAGAATACCCCTTGTTTATATGGCTAAAAGGGGTGTTTCACCTTTAAAAACAGAGTAATACTAGACAACCCAAATAGTTAACCTAAATAATTAACCCAAAATTCAACACAAATGATATGGCAAGTGAGTTGTCATTACTACATAAATTATATCATTTTGGTTGGTTTTGGGGCTAATTTTTTGGATTGTCTAGCGTTAATGTTAAAAATAATGTTTAAAACTTTAGATTTTATTTTTTATTTTTTTTCCTTCTAAAGAGAGTAATTGTGAATAGTTTGGTTAGACAGGTAAAATTTTTTGCGCCTAATAATAATAATTTCAAACAAAAATAAAATATGTGGCTTTAAAAAGTTATCTTTGTTGTATTTTCTGGATATTGCATCTGTACGGAGAATCAAACACAGCAACAAAATCTCTATTTCTCTTTGTTTTTAATTTGAGTTTAGAAGATAATATAAAGGCAGAACAGCCTGATATTACAGAATACGGATTTGTTTTATTAAATCATCTATCCAAGTTTGATATGGTAGCTACCACATTCCACACTCTCATGACTCATGCCAAGTTATTAACAACAATGTAAACTCGATCTGATATGATCAATATTATATATAGTTACATGTTAATTTGTTACCAGAGTAATATATTTTTTATTTATTTATTTTTTGTAGAATTTAAAAAGTCAAAACCTAAATAGCAGCATGACCCATATAAATATTGATTAAAAACTAGATGATATGACATTAGTATAATAATATGCTTTTCACACCTCTATTATGAAGTTGTGCTTGCATCATTATCCAAATCTCGAATTTATAGTAATAATTCACAGAAGAATATATATATAGTTTTGACAAGTGCATACACTTTGAGTCAAAGTATATAAATTTAGTGGTCCATATTTTTCGTCCTGATATATTTATTGTCAGGACGAACCGATAATAGAAAATATATATATATATATTTGAAGATAAACCTTTACCTTTAAATATTTTAAGCTGAGCTTAACATTGATAAGGACAAATATACAAATATAATTGCTTAAAACTTAAAAGTTAAAATACACATTTCGCATACGGGTTACGGTTCGTAATCATGCGTATTGACTTAGTAGAATGATCACAGGCCGTTGATCTGGATCAGTCACCAACCAATTACATCCGTGCCGTTGAAACGTAAGGCATCTGGGGTCAAATACAATGTGTGTTTCAACTAACAATATATGGAAATTTGAATATGATTGGATGATTGTTTGGTTACAACGTCATGGAAAACAAGTTAGAGCCTACAGGTAGCGAGCGGGTCAAAGTCCATACCCATTTCCATTTATTATTATCACACTTTTGATGATACAAAATTATATATGTGTCGGAGTATTTTTGATGCAAAAGTGGCTTATGAAAAAAAAAGATATCACGTGAAATTAATAGACATTCTGTTAATAAATCTTTCAACTTCAAGATGACGTGGTAAAAAAAATAATAGACATTGTCAACATGACCGTCTACTCTATGTTGCACAGCTATATTTTTCGGCTGACTCAGTAAGTATTTAAAACGACATTAATTTTTCATTATTTTTGGTAAGGAAATAAAAAAAAAAAAAGGACAGGTCATTAAAAATAATGTGTTTTAGACAAAAGCATTGAAGACCAAATTTTAAGTTAATTATCTATCAAGTCTATTTTTATGCCACATATGAAGTAAGTCTCTTGACATTGTTGTCATATCAACGATTATTGGTACACAAACCATTTTATATCGGAGATAACAACAATTATAATTTATAAGAATTTGGTATTATATATATTTCACTAATTTAATGCAAGAAAATAATAATTTATTGACTCTGAGAATAGATAAGGCAAAGAAGCCATAAAATTGTGTTGTTGAGTCGTTGACATCCCTCCCTGACCGCAAGTGGATACTCAATTCTATATACAGTATTCCACAAATAATTTTCCCAACAAATACCGCAATTGTTTTTCTTTCTTTCATTTCTTACTGACAAACTCTGTTTTTTTCTAGTACGTAACTCAAATGCTGATGTCTTTGGATTGTGATATATATATATAATAAAATGATAAATAGTATATTAAGGTCATGACCACAGATAACAATATAGTTTGGAAATTCGTCGAAACCAAAGCTAATTTAACAAGTCAACCTGGACTATGCTACTTTCGATTCTTAAGTTTGATCGAATCATATTAAGATCGGTAAAAATTATATTGGTGAATATATGGTGCATTTACTAATCAACAATCCAATAAATTGGGAAAAGAAAACTTCGTTCTCAATTTATTATTACAGTGTTTACTAAAATCAGTTTAACAAATCAGAAACAGAGCTGAAAAGGAAAGTTAATTCTCCCGCCTAAGTTTCAGCTAAAGATTTTCATTTACATTTCTGATTAGTAAACGTTACAATATAACTTAATAAAATACCAACTGATATCGTATATAACTATATACTATGCAAGTAGATACGTTGGGATATATTATATATATAATCCCAATAAATAAAAATTCATGAAAGGCATGGCATATATAAGACCATGTCTTGTGTCAACTAATTAAAACTATACATGGACGTGGCAACCACTCTAATATATTCCTTTCCTCTACCTAATTAAAACTCAATTCACATATATAGCACCCTAATCAATCCTGTTTATATGTTCCTTGTAATCCAAACAAACAACACAATTCAATTTCCATTTCTATCATATCAAACACAAAATTATGGGCAACGAGAACTGGCAAAACAAGGCTAAGCAGCTGATGATGGAACCATTCTATATCCTCGTAGCAAACCTCCTCACTCTCTTGCTTCCTCTTTCGTTTCTCCTACTAGCAAGACTCTCTTGTGCTCAATATCTCTTGACAATTGCTTCTTATCCTTCAACATCACCATCCTCTTCGTTTCTCTTCTCCGTCTTCCTCTACACAAATCCGGCTCTTCTTTACCTTCTCGTTTCGACTCTCAGCATAGCCACTCTCGTCAATGGCTTGACGGGTAAACTCACCCTTCTAAGCGAGTCACCGGCTAGTGATCATCACCATCGTCCTGTTTATCAACCTCGTCTGTACATGGCATGGATTTTCCTTTGCACATTACAAGTTTGTGTAGGGTTGGGGATTGAAGGAAGCATAGCGGCTGGTATCGACAGCTCTAGTAATATTGGTATAGGGAGAAGTTTATTGAGTAGACTAATATTCTTCTTGGGTTTGCATGATGTAATGCTTCTTTGGTTTAGATCCGTTGTGAAGCCAGTCGTAGACGATACGATCTTCGAGGTTCCTCGGAAGGAGAGGTGGGTTGAGAGAGTGACCATGGCCTTGAGCATTGGTAGTTTGTGGTGGTGGAAGTTGAGAGACGAGGTTGAGTCTTTGGTGGTTGTTGCTGAGGCTAAAAAAGAGCTGTTGCTGGATGTGGGGGTGGCTGATTTCGTCGGTTGGTGGTTGTATTATCTCACTGTGACGATTGGAATGGTTAGAATTGTCAAGAGTTTGATGTGGCTTGGGATGATTTTGCTATGTCAGAGGGTAAGAACTAGTAACTCTGTCAACTCTAATTGTGAGAACGATGACAAGGTCTGAATATGGACTTTTTCTGTTCATTAATCGTGTAATCTATTTTTTTTTTTTTTCCCAAATTAATATTCTTGTTTAAAATTCTGGTCAATGACAATATTGTATTCGTTGGTTCGTTGTCATAAGCCTGTACCAAATATTGTATTAATTAATCTTTATCATAATTAATTAGCTCAAACCACTACATAGTTCTCTTAAAAATATTGAGAAAAAGGAATCATTTTCTTCTAGGAGGCCGGTACTGGGATAATTGAAAAACATGACAGTCAAATAATAATGATCCCCAGTTATATATGGCATTATCTATGTATTAGAAGAGGAGATATCCCATGCCAGACTACCAGGAAAAAAATAAATCATAACCATTGATTACAAATGTCACCAGATCTATTGAGGTCAGCACAAAGATCGATCAGCTTACTAGAGAACTTCAATCTATAAGAAGGATATGTATCAAGAATTTCCACTACTCAAGTACTATGCTAGCTATTTCCCTCTTGAGTTGCTAAATATCTTAACAGTACTACGGAATTCTGCATCACTTTAATGAGCACATTTTTGCATGATACATGCACATTATCACCTGATCAAAATGTCAAGAACAGACATCAATTTTGGTAAATCAGGAACTTTTGTTGTGTTTCAAAATCCACATCTCTACTTGTAATATTTTGAGGTGATGATCACTCACTCTGCCACACAACCGTAGAGAGACATAGAGTAAAAGAAAATATCAAAGTGAGTAACTTTTAAGTAAAGTCTAATATGCAAATTGGCTATAGCAATCAGCACCTAAAAAGTCTAATATTCAACTAGATATAAATATATATATGCTACCTCATAACTTTGATGTTCAGGAATCCCATGGGCCACATCTTGGAGCTGCTTCTCAACATAATGTAGCCCAAAAAGTCTTTCTTTGTATTATCCCAGTCAGCCTGGAGAAACTCATTAGTTATTAGTCAGATACTCGGATCTATCTAGAGTCTAGACATGCAAGCACTCATATAGGAATTTGGATCCTCTACTGATCTGATTTTTTTTCCCGACCTCACATAATCTCATAACACATAAGCATTGTAATGAATGCGTTGTTAAAATGTGATTGGTTTCAACAATCACTTTATCAACAATTAATCATATACTTTAAAAAGGTCAGAAAATACAATCATTAGATTGATGATTGCATTTCGGACGGGATTCTAGAGTTGTAGAGCAACAATCACTTTTTAAGGAGTGGATATTCGGATTATGCGTGTAGTGATTCTACCATCGGATATTTAAAAAAAAAAAAAAACGTACGTAGCACAAAGATCAAGGACCGGGTCGGTGATTTTTTATTAACCGGATCGATATGTACACCCAAAACCAAAACCAAAACCAAAAAAGATAGAACCGCTTTTTACGATTAAAAAAAAGAGGTAAAGAGTCCAAAAGATTACAAGATACGTTCCAACACCTAATTCCATAACATTGTAAACTCTCAGTTTCTATGATTTATCATTTATAAAAGTGAAAGCAAATGCTAGATTACTTTTATAAGTACATACTTAACTCATCCTTTAAGACAAAAACTAAAATATTATATGCTAATTATATTTCACTATGAGTTCATTCAATGATATTAAATATTCCAATTTTTATATTAATTTAGCGATTGTCATTTGATAGATTGATAAATATTAAGAGCAATGTTATATGATCCAAATTATGTGTTAAATGGTTTGTCATTACCAAGAGATGACGTGGACAAATCATTTGAAATTGGGTTTTTTTTGGTTAATTTTTTGAATTGAGACGACTAGCACTACTAAGTGGAATTGGTGAGAAATGTCACCTTTTTAAACTGATTTGGTGACAATGTCACTGCTTTAATAAGTTAAGTTTAAAAGGCACCTATTATGGTGAACGGACAAAAATACCCTTACTTTACACATTCTTTTCTTACTTTGAAGTTTTCTGAGATTAAAAACAGACCTCCGATGGATAATTAGTTTTGTGGCTCTACGCAAACGCATTCGGGGGTCGAGCTCCCCGCTGAGCTCGCGGTGGTCGAGCTGCCCGGTCAGCTCGTGGGGGTGTGGGGGAAACGCATTCGGGGGTCGATTTTTTTTGGTTTTGAATCTTCCATTGAAAAGGCTCGAAATGAAGTGTTCGAGCCTTTTCATACACCAATCGTGCCTTTTCATTAGTGTATGAAAAGGCTCGAACACTTAATGAAAATGCACGATTACTGTACAATCATGCCTTTTCATACACCAATCGTGCCTTTTCATGTACAAAAAGGCACGATTACTGTACAAAAAGGCTGGAAACTTTGTTCAAAAAGGCTCGAAATATTTTTTAATTTTTTAATCGAGCCTTTTTGAAAAGTTATCGAGCCTTTTGGAAAAGTTATCGAGCCTTTTAGAAAGGTTATCGAGCCTTTTGGAAAGGTTATCGAGCCTTTTGGAAAAGTTATCGAGACTTTTCCAAAAAGGCTCGATAACCTTTCTAAAAGGCTCGATAACTTTTCTAAAAGGCTCGATAACCTTTCTAAAAGGCTCGATAACTTTTTCAAAAGGCTCGATAACTTTTTCAAAAGGCTCGATAACAACTTCAAAAGGCACGATGAGAAAGGTTATCGAGCCTTTTGGAAAAGTTATCGAGCCTTTTGGAAAAGTTATCGAGCCTTTTAGAAAGGTTATCGAGCCTTTTGGAAAAGTTATCTAGACTTTTCCAAAAAGGCTCGATAACCTTTCTAAAAGGCTCGATAACTTTTCCAAAAGGCTCGATAACCTTTCTAAAAGGCTCGATAACTTTTTCAAAAGGCTCGATAACAACTTCAAAAGGCACGATGAGAAAGGTTATCGAGCCTTTTGGAAAAGTTATCGAGCCTTTTAGAAAGGTTATCGAGCCTTTTGGAAAAGTTATCGAGACTTTTCCAAAAAGGCTCGATAACCTTTCTAAAAGGCTAGATAACTTTTCCAAAAGGCTCGATAACCTTTCTAAAAGGCTCGATAACTTTTCCAAAAGGCTCGATAACAACTTCAAAAGGCACGATGACAGTGTAAAAAGGCACGAAAATATTTCAATAAGGCACGAAATCATTTCGAGCCTTTTCCGAACTTTTTTCGAACCTTTTTCGAGCCTTTTCAAACCTTTTTCGAGCCTTTTTCGAGCCTTTTTCGAACATTTTTAAACATTTTCGAGCCTTTTTAACTATCAATATATTATGGTGAAGAAGGTTACTGTGGGGGGCAATTTTGTCCGTTCACCATAAATGGTGCCTTTTAAACTTAAGTTAGTAAGTTGGTGCCTGTTCCCAAAAAAAAGTCTCAAATAGTGCTATTTAATTTTTTAACCCCACTACTAATTATCATTTCACGAGTTTAGATTCTATCATAGTCGAATTTTCTGTTTAATTTTTTCTTATTTAGTGACACCTAAACATAAAAAAATATTATATGGTCAAGATTTCGAAGTGTTTCATTCAAATTAAAGTAACCTTAAAAAAACCGGGGAGGGATTCAACATAATAATTATTGATAATTCTATGTAATTTTGATATGAAAAACTCATCTTTGCATTATTTGATATATTGGATTTCAATCTCTCTCCATTTGCATTGTTTGCAGGACCGAAAGACAAGTTTTGAATGGAAGTAATTAGAATGAGTCTAGTCTAGTGTTCGGTTTTGTCAATAGGTTTTGAATGGAAATAAGAACCACAACCACTCAATACTTAATTTTGAAAAGAACCAGTCAATTCATTTGAAAATTAAAAATAGGGGCGATTGCAAAAGTAGCCACTCCAAAGTTCAAAAGAGCAAAAATGTCCACTTTCTGAAAAAAGAGCAAAAATGGCCTGACTTGAAGTTTTCTTTGCATGGAATGGCCCTTGAGGGACTAAAATACCCTTCCCACTTAAAAGAACCGTAATGACGAAATTACCCCCAAAATTTTGTCATTGATGAAACAACCCGTCATGGCTTCACCCTTACAAATTACAATCCAATTCAATTGGGATTTTCCTCCCAAACCACCGTCCACTTCATCAGTTCTTCATCGCCCACCTCTTCTCTTGGAATGGGTGCTTCGACTTCTCAAACCCAAACCCGAATTTTCAAGTTCTTCATCGTCCTCTTCTTCAATTCATTTTGGGTTCTTTGACTGCTCAAAAGTGGAACCTAACGACCTTCTTTCGGTGGAAAATCTAATACGGATGTCACTTGGGAAGATCAACAGAGCACAACATTAGCTGGTAAGACTGCCATGTCTCTCTTAATTTTATTTGGGTTTGATTTGGTTTTGTATATTTTTTATTTTCGATCATAATGATGTTAGATACTGTGGCTTCATAAGAGAGAAAACAGTGACTAACTCAGATATGAGAAAATGGCCTATATTAGTTATGGGATATGTTAGTCAAATGGCCTACAGAAAACCCAAATATGAGATGTGTTTTGTGTTGGAAAAACATTAGGTTTAAAAAAGACCTGATTTGGGAGCTGAGACGAGGCTTGTGAGATGTTTAAAGTTTGAGTTCATAACATTAATTTGACTAACTCATTAATAATTGAAAATGAGAAGTTTGGTGAGTGGAAACACTAATGGTCCAATGATGAAATCGAATACTCGTGGTCTTTCATGTTACCATTGCGGTTCTCCTTGTTTATATAACTTTAACTTAGTCTTGATTTATGAGAAACTGATATGATCTCAGTTTCAATTTATAAGAAAATCTAACTTTAGTTTATTATATATAAACAACAGTGTACAGAAATTTAGACATTATCTGTGTTTTGTCAAATTTTTATCAATTAGATTTTCTATGTTGCCAACAAATTAAGCTTTTTGATTTTTGGCTTACCTATGCAATAGATTAAGCTTGCTGATGTTGATGCCACAAGTTACTTGGTTGGGTCTGTTTTGTCTTTGTAAGCAATGTTGATGCTACTAGTTACTTTGTTTAGTTGATGTTGTATGTATTTCTGCTTTCGAATCTCCATGTTTATGTGTTGTTAATTCATTATGTGTTTTATTTTACTTATCTTAGTCTTAATTAAGAAGACCACTAACAGATGTCAACCAAGTTATTCTCTAAATACACATAAACAGAGTAATAAGACAAGATTATCATAAAATTGGTTTGTTTGAAATCATGCAGCGTGTGATGTGTCTATTAGGGCAATGATGAAAACTTAATATGTTCTTTCCAAATTCAAAAGATAGGATGATTTCTATTTAATGTGGCACTTAGAATTGCTGATGTAAGTTTCATGCCACCGCTTTTGTGTCATGGTGATCTTTTCATAAAATTACAAAGTTCAATTTCCCAAAAGTGCAAGTAATGGAGTCATTGGTTAAACTGCAATGGTAATCTTGTGGGTTATTGATGCAAGGTATTTATGTTGCTATTTTCTTGGCCTGTAGGCTATAACCCTAATGAAATTGGACTATTGTTAGAACAATTTTCTAAATGAAATGATCGAATTGAATTCGATGGACTCGCAACTTAATTTTAAAATGCTTGGTTAATTTGGAGAGTTTTAGTTTTGTGGAAGAAATGTTATTTTGGATTAGAGATTATCTGGCCGGGTAAAAAAGGGGCAGTGTGAGATTATTTGGCATGGTGATATTAGTAGGGCAAGTTTAGTGTAGGATTTTGTGGCGATGAAATGGGTAGTGTAAGTTTATTTGATACTGGACATATCCGATGCAAAGAAAAGAAGTTTGAAGATAATTAGATTGGATATGTGTGTGTGTGTGTGTGTGTGTGCAACACATGGGTACTAGAATAGTAGGACAAATGTGTGAGTCTGTTTTCATTTGTAATGTATTGCTGACAAATGTGTTATATAAATAAATTTTGTAGGTGATTTGTTCAATTCTTGGTTCATCTTTTACTTCCTAAAGAGGATGTTCTTTTTTGTTTTCTCGTTTTTTGTTAATTCTATCTGTGTATCAAGTTACACTTACTAATCCCGCTATATGTAAACTAATCGATGATGCTTGTCATTATTATATTATTAACAAAATTAAACTTGTAAACTTATCGGCATTGGTGTTTGTTGATTATTGTGATCATAAAAGTTTTAATGTATTTAACATGAGTTCAGCGAATTAAAGACCATTATGTTGTAGCAGTTTCACTTTGGTAGTTGTGGTGATGGTGTTGTATTTGAAAGCACTTAAAAAAAACCAATTGTATGATGTTAGGTTGTGTACATATGCCTAAATGAATTTAATGTTAGCAGGGAACCAATTCACATGAGGCAGTGGAGATGGAGAGATGGGCAAGAGAAGGATATGGAGATTGTTACAGTTGCTACCACTCAACATGGTCCGTTTGACTCTACTTTTTTGGCCCCTTTATTCTCAATTGCTACACATCACATGTATATGCTTCATATATGCCTCTTTCAGGCATATCAGAGATGTGTTTCCAAATTATATTGAAAATGTTACAAAGATGTGGCCATTGATTCACTAATGGGTTGAGATATAAAGTACACAAGTTGTTATAGCTATTTTTTTTTTCTTTGTCCAATTAAAGGGCTGATTCTTTCTTCTAATATATGATTTGAAATAATCTTGAATTTGTGGCATCCTATGTATTGATGCTGCCAAGTCGACAAGAGAAGTTAAGGAGAAAATTAATGGGACTTGGCTTGCATATATAATGGGTTTTGAAGTTTCCCACTTTTTAATATTTTTAAAAAAATCAAGAAAAATATATTAAAAATAAAATTGTCCATTTCCGAAGCCCGGGATTCCTTTCTTTGAAGCACGGGGATCATATTTTTTGAAGCCCGGGAATCGTCAAATACCGGGCTTCACAGAAACCGTTTTCCATTTAATTACAATTTTTCAAGATTTTTAGTTATTATTTGGCCACCAAAAATGGTGACTACATGCGGCGGCCTTTCCATTGGACATTGATCCCTGACCCAAAACCTACTTCAAAAGACCATGTCCTTGGTAGGTTGGGATTGGAGGTGAGAGTGGAAGGTTTTAGTTGGAAGATGGAATGGTGAAGTGTGGGTGTAATTGTGTTTTTAGTGTTTGTTAGAATATGGTTGCAAAAATAATAAATAAATGAAGGGAAATTGGTATGGTGAAGTTTCCCACTTTTTAATATTTTTAAAAAAATCAAGAAAAATATTTTTAAAATAAAATTATCCATTTCCAAAGCCCGGGATTCCTAACTTTGAAGCACGGGGATCATATTTTGAAGCCCGGGAATCGTCAAATACCGGGCTTCACAGAAACCCTTTTCCATTTAATTACAAATTTTCAAGATTTTTAGTTATTATTTGGCCACCAAAAATGGTGACTACATGCGGCGGCCTTTCCATTGGACATGGATCCCGGACCCAAAACCTACTTTAAAAGACCATGTCCTTGGTAGGTTGGGATTGAAGGTGAGAGTGGAAGGTTTTAGTTGGAAGATGGAATGGTGAAGTGTGGGTGTAATTGTGTTTTTAGTGTTTGTTAGAATATGGTTGCAAAAATAATAAATAAATGAAGGGAAATTGGTATGGTGAAGTTTCCCACTTTTTAATATTTTTAAAAAAATCGAAAAATATTTTTAAAATAAAATTGTCCATTTCCGAAGCCCGGGATTCCATACTTTGAGGCACGGGGATCATATTTTGAAGCTCGGGAATCGTCAAATACCGGGCTTCACAGAAACCCTTTTCCATTTAATTACAAATTTTCAAGATTTTTAATTATTATTTGGCCACCAAAAATGGTGACTAAATGCAGCGGCCTTTCCATTGGACATGGATCCTAGACCCAAAACCTACTTCAAAAGACCATGTCCTTGGTAGGTTGGGATTGGAGGTGAGAGTGGAAGGTTTTAATTGGAAGATGGAATGGTGAAGTGTGGGTGTAATTGTGTTTTTAGTGTTTGTTAGAATATGGTTGCAAAAATAATAAATAAATGAAGGGAAATTGGTATGGTGAAGTTTCCCACTTTTTAATATTTTTAAAAAAGTCAATAAAAATATTTTAAAAATAAAATTGTCCATTTTCGAAGCCCGGGATTTCATACTTTGAGGCACGGGGATCATATTTTGAAGCCCGGGAATCGTCAAATACCGGGCTTCACAGAAACCCTTTTCCATTTATTTACAATTTTTCAAGATTTTTAGTTATTATTTGGCCACCAAAAATGGTGACTACATGCGGCGGCTTTTCCATTGGACATGGATCCCGGACCCAAAACCTACTTCAAAAGACCATGTCCTTGGTAGGTTGGGATGGAGGTGAGAGTGGAAGGTTTTAGTTGGAAGATGGAATGGTAAAGTGTGGGTGTAATTGTGTTTTTATTGTTTGTTAGAATATGGTTGCAAAAATAATAAATAAAGGAAGGAAATTGGTATGGTGAAGTTTCCCACTTTTTAATATTTTTAAAAAAATCAAGAAAATATTTTTAAAATAATATAGTCCATTCACAAAGCTCAGAATTCCTTACTTTGAGGCATGAGAATCATGTTTTGAAGCACGGGAATCGCCAGATACCGGGCCTCAAGGAAACAAATTTTCATTTAATTACATTTTTTCAAGATTTTTATTAATTATTCGGCCACCAAAAATGTGTGACTACATGATGTGGCCTTCCGTTGGACATGGATCCAGGTCCCGAAACCAACGTCAAAAGACCATGTCCTTGTTAGGCTAGGATTGGGGGTGAGAGTGGAGGGTTTTAATTGGAAAGTGGAATGGTAGAGTGTGGATGTAAATGTGATTTGAGTTTTTTGTAAGAGTATGGCTGCAAAACTAATAACGAAAAGGAGGGAAACCGGTATGGTGAAGTTTAACACTTGTTTATATTTTTTATAAAAATATGGAAAAATATTTTAAAAATAATATAGTCCATTCATGAAGCCCGGGATTCCTTACTTTGAGGCATGAGAATCATGTTTTGAAGCACAGGAATCGTCAGATACCGGGCCTCAAGGAAACAAATTTTCATTTAATTACATTTTTTCAAGATTTTTATTAATTATTCGCCAACAAAAAATGGGTGACAACATGCTGCGACCATCCTTGGACATGGATCCAGGTCCCGAAACCAACGTCAAAAGACCATGTCCTTGGTAGGCTAGGAATGTGGGTGAGAGTGGAGGGTTTTAGTTGGAATGTGGAATGGTGGAGTGTGGGTGTAAATATGATTTGAGCTTTTGTAATTGTATGGCTGCAAAACTAGTAACAAATGGGAGGGAAACTGGTATGGTGAAGTTTAACACTTGTTTATTTTTTTTTAAAAAATAAGGAAAAATATTGTTAAAATAATATAGTCCATTCACGAAGCCCGGGATTCCTTACTTTGAGGCACGAGAATCATGTTTTGAAGCATGGGAATTGTCGGATACCGGGCCTCAAGGAAACAAATTTTCATTTAATTACGTTTTTTCAAGATTTTTATTAATTATCTAGCCATAAAAAATGGATGACTACATGTTGTGGCCATCCATTGGACATGGATCCAGGTCCTGAAACCAACGTCAAAAGTCCATGTCCTTGGTAGGCTAGGAATGTGGGTGAGAGTGGAGGGTTTTAGTTGGAATGTGGAATGGTGGAGTGTCGGTGTAAATGTGACTTGAGTTTATGTAAGAGTATGGCTGCAAAACTAATAACGAAAGGGAGGGAAACCGGTATGGTGAAGTTTAACACTTGATTATATTTTTTATAAAAATATGGAAAAACATTTTTAAAATAATATAGTCCATTCATGAAGCCCAGGATTTCTTACTTTGAGGCACGGGAATCATGTTTTGAAGCACGGGAATCGTCAGATACCGGGCCTCAAGGAAACAAATTTTCATTTAATTACGTTTTTTCAAGGTTTTTATTTATTATTCGCCAACCAAAAATGGGTGACAATATGCTGCAGCCATCCTTGGACATGGATCCAGGTCTCGAAACCAACGTCAAAAGACCATGTCCTTGGTAGGCTAGGAATGTGGGTGAGAGTGGAGGGTTTTAGTTGGAATGTGGAATGGTGGAGTGTGGGTGTAAATATGATTTGAGTTTTTGTAAGTGTATGGCTGCAAAACTAGTAACAAATGGGAGGGAAACTGGTATGGTGAAGTTTAACACTTGTTTATTTTATTTTTTTAAATAAGGAAAAATATTTTTAAAATAATATAGTCCATTCACGAAGCCCGGGATTCCTTACTTTGAGGCACGGGAATCATGTTTTGAAGCACGGGAATTGTCGGCAACTTTGCGGCAGACATATTTATTATTCGGCCACCAAAAATGGTGACTACATGCGGCGACTTTGCATTGGACATGGATCCCGGTTTCGAAACCTACTTCAAAAGACCATGTCCTTGGTAGGTTAGGATTGGAGGTGAAAATGGAAGGTTTTAGTTGGAGGATGGAATGGTGAAGTGTGGGTGTAATTGTGATTTCAGTTTTTGTAAGAATATAGCTGCACAAATAATAAATAAATGAAGCAAAATTGGTATAGTGAAGTTTCCCACTTCTTAATATTTTTTAAGAAATCAAGAAAAATATTTTAAAAATAATATTGTCCATTTGTGAAGCCCGAGATTCCTTACTTTGAAGCACGGGGATCATATTTTGAAGCACGGGAATCAGAAAATACCGGGCTTTACAAAACCCCATTTTCATTTAATTACATTTTTTTCAAGATTTTTATTTATTATTCGGCCACAAAAAATGGTGACTACATGCGGCGGCCTTTCATTGGACATGGGTCCCTGTCCCATAACCTGCCTCAAAAGACCATGTCCTTGGTAGGTTGGTATTGGAGATGAGAGTGAAAGGTTTTAGTTGGAAGATGGAATGGTGAAGTGTGGGTGTAATTGTGTTTTAAGTGTTTGTAAGAATATGGCTGCAAAAATAATAAATAAATGAAAGGAAATTGGTAGGGTGAAGTTTCCCACTTCTTCATTTTATTTTAAAAATTCAGAAAAATATTTTAAAAATAATATTGTCCATTTTCGAAGCCTGGGATTCCTTACTTTGAAGCACGGGAATCGTCAAATACCGAGCTTCAAAGAACCCCTTTTTCATTTAATTACATTTTTTCAATATTTTTATTTATTATCCGGCCACCTAAAATGGTAATTATATGCGGTGGCCTTCCATTGCATATGGATCCCGATCTCGAAACCTACTTCAAAAGATCATGTCCTTGGTATGTTGAGAGACCGAGACAACAACCCCAGTTTAGAAGATGGAATGGTTAAGTTTCCCACTTCTTCATTTTTTTTTAATAAATTCAGGAAAAATATTTAAAAAATAATATTGTCAATTTCCGAAGCCCGGGATTCCTTACTTTGAAGCATGGGAATCGTCAAATACAGGGCTTCTAAGAGCCCCTTTTTCATTTAATTATATTTTTTCAAGATTTTTATTTATTATTCGGCCACACAAAATGGTGACTACATGCAACGGCCTTCCATTGGACATAGGTCCCGGTCCTGAAACCTATTTCAAAAGACCATGTCCTTGGTAGGTTGGGATTGGAGGTGAGAGTGGAAGGTTTTAGTTGGAAGATGGAATGGTGAAGTGTGGGTGTAATTGCGTTTTTAGTGTTTGTTAGAATATGGTTGGAAAAATTATAAATTAAGGAAGAGAAATTGGTATGGTGAAGTTTCCTACTTCTTAATATTTTTTAAAAAAACCAAGAATTTTTTTTTTTTTTTTTAAATTGTCCATTTCCGAAGCCCTGGATTCCTTACTTTGAAGCACGTGGATCATATTTTGAAGAACGGGAATCGTCAAATGCCGGGCTTCACATAAACCCTTTTCCATTTAATTACATTTTTTCAAGATTTTTATTTATTATCCGGCCACCAAAAATGGTGACTACATGCGGTGGCCTTTCCATTGGACATGGATCCCGATCCCGAAACCTACTTTAAAAGACCATGTCCTTGGTCGGTTGGGATTAGAGGTGGGAGTGGAAGGTTTTAGTTGGAAAACGGAATGGTGAAGTGTGGGTGTAATTGTGTTTTAAGTGTTTGTAAGAATATGGCTGCAAATATAATAAATAAATGAAGGAAAATCGGTATGGTGAAGATTCCCACTTGTTGATATTTTTTTTAAAAAAAAATTTCTTGATTTTTAAAATAATATAGTCAATTTCCGAAGCCCGGGATTCCTTACTTTAAAGCACGGGGATCATTTTTTGAAGCATGGGAATCATGAATTACCGGGCTTCACAGAACCCTTTTTTCATTTAATTATATTTTTTCAAGATTTTTATTTATTATTCGGCCACCAAAAATGGTGACTACATGCGGCGGCCTTCCGTTGGACATGGGTCCCAATCCTGAAACCTATTTCAAAAGACCATGTCATTGGTAGTTTGGGATTGGAGGTGAGAGTGGAAGGTTTTAGTTGGAGGTTGGAATGGTGAAGTGTGGATGTAATTGTGATTTCAGTTTTTGTAAGAGTATAGTATAGCTGCAAGACAAATAAACAAATGAAGGGAAATCGGTATGGTGAAGTTTCCCACTTGTCAATATTTAAATGAAAAAGTCAGGAAAAACATTATAAAAATAATATAGTCCAATTCCGAAGCCTGGGATTCCTTACTTTGAAGCACAAGGATCATGTTTTGAAGCACGGGAAACAATTTTCGAGCACGGGAAATGTGAATTACCGGGCTTCAAAAATAAAAATAAAAATGAAAAGAAATTGATATGGGCTTATGAAATTAATCATTCCATTATGAAATTAATCATGAAAATAACAAAATGAAGTCTCACAACTAACGTCATATGATAAAAACTAACAAAAAAGTTTGAGAACGACAACCAAAGCATAAACTAAAAATGATCATGGGTGGCCACAATCTATGGTCCGGGAATCGCCAGAGTTTTCCGTTTGGATTAACAGGCATCTGTTTAATAACAAAAAAAAAATTAAAAAAACATCAATACTTAAGGCGCAAATTTTTATATCATAAATGTAAAGAGAAAAAGAGACAATTGAATAGGAAAACTAAGTATTCATATTTATACAAGCTATACAAAGGAAGAATACCACAATTGACAATAATTATTTGCAAGTCATTATATATTTTAAATATCTCTATAAACGTGCTAGCAAACAACAATATATGCACTTTCCAAACTCAGCCAAGTTAAGAAAATACTAGATAAAAACAACCAATTTAAAATCCCCGGAATAAGATTCCAAGCTCGGGAATCCTTACTTTCCTGCCCGGGAATTATAATTCACGCCTGGGAATTATATTTCCAGCCCAGGATTCCTTACTTTCACGCCCGGGAATTGGACTTCCATGCCTTACTTTCAAGCCTGGGAATTGGACTTCAAAGAATGGGAATTTTACTTTTAGGCACGAGAATTTTACTTTCATTCCCAGGAATTGAAAATCATGTTAATGTAACATGACAACATAACGATAATTCAAACCAAAATAGAGCTTCACAGTTCCCCACATCCCTACTAAAAAACATAGTAATGGGGAAACAACATTCAAAAACAATCATCTAGCTCCCAAACACCTCTATTTCAAACAAATGGCTGATATCCAAATGGTCAAAGTTTTACATCTATCATGTGAAAAGATGTTCAAAGTTTCCTATCTATCATGTAAAAGATGTTCCGAGTTTCCTATCTATCATGCAAAAGGATGTTCGAAGTTGGAAGATTAATTCCTCTGATTTCTAGATTGTAGAATTTTGACATAATCAACTAATTCATACAAGATTCTACTAATATAAAACAAACCATATATAACCATCAAGTCTCACGACAATATATGCATAAACAAGCAATTACATGAACAAGGATTTCAAGCCATATACAGAGATGATTTCAGGCCATGTCTAGTAATGTGAATAAGCAACATAAAATGACATTGACAATGCAATATGTAACATGACAACACAACGACAATACAACCTCATCAATAGACATTTTGCTTAAAATTAAGCTTAAGTAAACTTTTTCTTTTATTCTTAAGACCACGACATCATAATTTCAAAACAAAATCCACCTTGACCAAAATTAAAATCAAAATATAACTAAAAAGGCAATAGTTTTAAAGTTTTGGCCCCCTAAAATTTAGTTAATTAGACTTTAAAGCCCGGTAATTTTACTTTCAATCTCGGCATTCTCGGGAATTGGTTCAAAGCCCGGGAATTTTACTTTCAAGCCAGGGAATTGGATTTCAAGCCTGAGAATTGTATTTCAAGCCTAGGAATTGGACTTGAAAACCCGGAAATTTTACTTTCAAGCTATGGAATTGGAAATCATGCTAATGTAAAATGACAACACAACGACAATGCAACCCCAAAACAACGCTTCATCCCCACCAAAAAACATGAGAAACAAAAGAACATTCAACAATAATTATCTAGCTCAAACACCTCTACTTCAAACAAATAGTCAAAGTTTTCCATCTATCTTGTAAAAGATGTTCCAAGTTTCCTATCTATCATGCAAAGTCACTAGCACAAAACATAAATGATCAAAAAGATGATGCAATGTATAGTCCAAATATTCTTATAACTTTTGACAAAAAGTCATTACTTTTGCAATAGAATCGTTTTTTATTTATTAATTATTATAAACACACAATATTTTCAGACCAAAACAAAACCACTAAGGTTCACAAACAAATGCACTGATTCAACTTTATGTTCATAAATAATTGTTGAAAAGGATCAGGACAAAAAAAATATAAATAAAAACTATATGATTGATCAATTTATTCAACAAACAAAGATCAAGTTACTTTTAAAATATAAATAAAAACTATATGATTGATCAATTTATGCAACAAACAAAGATCAAGTTACTTTTAACAGCTCACTCCATTGATGTGATTACATCTTCTTCAAGGTAATTGCATCCATTAAAGTATCAAAGCTATAATTCCCCATATATATATATTATAAACCTTAACGTAAAGCTACCAATTGACTGCTGAAAACTTATTTCTACCACGAAAGAGAATCCACAAAACTCCTTAATGGCAACTATTATACAACATTTATTAATTTCCCAAGTTTCCAAACAACCAGCCTTGTTGTCCCAAACACAAACAATCCAACCACATGCTAATTCCATATCCCGATAGAAAATTAAGATCAAAATCCTATAATCTTCAATAACCCCGAAAAAAGTCATTGTCCCTTTGAAATTTAAAAAATAAAACATAAATATCAAATACACATTACATATATGCTATGACTAAACAATCCATTTACACATGCAATGACTTTAGGCTATTAAGATTGCATTGATGACTTCAAAAGTGTAAAATGTACCATATGAACAACTCCTTATACTAATAACAAAGCAATTACTTATATAATCGTACAAGTTGAAATAAAACTTCACTTTTATAGTAAATATATTTTAGAGTTGACAAGTCATGTACTTGATCACTTCTAAAATTCAATTGCTAAAATAATAATAAATCAAAAGTGTAAATTCCATTCTCTTAGATGTTGAACACAACATCATGTGCCCAGGAAAAAATATTTGATAAAATATTATAAAATTTTATCAATCAGTACAATTTCAACACAATGACAAATTGACATGAACAAAAATCTCAAGCATGAAGCAAAGCGGAATTGAAAAGCAATAAGAATCCATTTACATCCATACAAACCAATTACTTAAATCACAACAAAAACAACTCAAATCTATGCAGAAGACTACACATCACTGTTAACAACAAAACAAACCCTAAACTAACAAATCGAATATCAACACCCAAAACTAAAGTGATTTTGGTTCGTTATTGGGTTTTCAACAAAAATATAAAGTGAAACCCTTATATATGCATGTAGTAACACATTCAATCTTAGAAATCTACAATGATAGTCCAGAAGCAGTAGTGAATCAAAGTATTGAACAAAAATAGCGATAGAACAGAAGAAGTACCTGGCCTTATTCAACAGATTCGGATTTGGCTATCGTCTTTGGTGGGTCTTCGGCATTTCTTCTTCGACTTCTTCAGCGTTCTTCTTCGACTGATTCAGATTCCTCTTCGGCGTTCTTCTTCGACTGATTTAGATTCTTCTTCGAAGGATTCTTCTTCGACTGCTCTGGGTTTGGGTTTTGGATTCTTCTTTGACGGCTCTTCTTCAACTGATTAAGTTTCTTTGTTGTTTTGGGTTTTGGATTCTTCTTCTTCGGCCTTCGATTCTTCTTCTTCGGTTTCCTTTGTATATTGTTTTGGGTTAGGGTTTTGGGGTTTATGTTTTGACTTGTCATTGGTGGTAAATAGAAGGACGAGGGGTAAATGGGTAATATTGCTTAAAATCAGATAAATGATGGAAAATCATTTTAAAGGGCTCTTTGGTAACTTCATCTCATTTTTGGACATTTTTGCTCTTTTTTCAGAAAGTGGACATTTTTGCTCTTTTGCTCTTTGGAGAGGCTATTTTCTCCTATTCCCACTTAAAAATATAAGGGATAATATCGGAAAGAGTCCTTAATATTTAACAAATTATCAATTAATACGTTTATTTGGAATAAAAAAAAAAGACTAATTAGCATTGGACCCCCCTGAATTGTACGTGAAATTATAAATTGCCCCCTGAATGTTTTTTTTCAGCGGTAAACCTCTCGAACTGTTGGAAATTGGTAGAAACTGACGGAATAGGGACGGAACCCTTATTCCGTTTGATTTTCCTTGCACGGGCGCCTCACGTGCATAAGTACAGAGGGCAGTTTTGTCTTTTCGCTATTAAAAAAAATAGAAATAAATTTTGTAATTTTTTTATTTTAATGTAACATTAATTATTTATTTATTTGTTCTTTATTTCCACCTATCATATGGATGGTGGCCAAAAAACAAAGAACAAATTAAAAAAAAAATTGCTTCCAGTATAATTTTTAAAACTAACAAACATTCTTTTTCAAAAATAAAATAAAATAAATAACAAACATTCACTCAATCTAATCTCTCAAACATTCACTCATCTTCTCCACCGTCATCTCCACCCAAACCCTAGCCTCCACCGAAATCTATACAATCTCACCACCGTCTGTCTCTCCCACCATTCTCTCACCACCGTCTCTCTCTCTCTCTCTCTCTCTCTCTCTCTCTCTCTCTCACACACACACACACACACACACACACATCATCACCTCTCTCTCTCACGACCGCCTCTCTCCCATCTCTCACTCTCGCCTCTCTCCCATCTCTCACTCTCTCGATCTCTCATTCGGCAGCGATTTTTGAGCCACTGCTGCCGCCTTCTAACCAACGCTGCCACCCTCTAACCACCGCCGCCACCCTAACCCGCACCTTTGGGAGGAGATTCAGATCCGGTCTCTCTCTCTCTCTCATCTATTTCTTCTCTCGATCTCTTTTGGAAGGTTGGATATGTGTTGTTTGTTCAATTTTTTTTTTAAAAATAATCTGTTTTCAAATATGTTGTTCAGTTTATTGGTGGCTGGTTTGTGTTGTTTGTTTTATGGAGATGGATGTTGATTTTGAGGTTATAGGTTTTGGGTTTTGTGGTGTAGTTGACGAATGATTGTGGTGGTGTTGATGAATGATTCTGGGTTTATTATTATTGAGATGGGTGTTGTTGATTTTGGTTTTGTGGTGTTTTTGGTTTGTGAATGTTTGGGAGAGAGATTAGCAAGTAGCAATTGATTTGAAAATCTTTGGATCTTCAAATGCAAACCTTTGGATCTTCAAATGAACAAGAGAACCAGAGAGAGAGAGAGAGAGAGAGAGAGAGAGAGAGAGAGAGAGAGAGAAGGCTTTAAAAAATGATTAAACACAAAAATTTGAGATTCAGGTTTTTATTAAAATTTAATTTTGTTAAGATCTACATTAGAGTTGAATGTGAGAGATACATATCATTTAATTATTATAATAAATTTATAATAAAAATTTAATTAGATTGGGATATTGATCCAAATTTATAATAGTTAAATTTAATTTTTGAAATAATTTTTTTTGTTTTATTCCAATTTCTAGCAAATTTTGTAAGAAAAGGAAAAAAATATCACAATTTGCAAGTTGCCCCTCATACGGTATTCACGAAAAGACAAAACTGCTCTTTGTACTTATGCATGTGAGGCGCAAGTGCAAGGAAAATCAAACGGAATAAGGGTTTCGTCCATTATTGCCAATTTCCAACAGTTCAAGGGGTTTACCGCCGAAAAAAAACATTTATGGGGCAACTTGCAAATTCACGTATAATTCAAGGGAGTGCAGTGCTATTAAGTCTAAAAAAAATTCAGTCATTATAAGTTGTTATTTTTTTTTTTTAAATATTCATATACAAAATTTAGTTTTAAATTAAAATTTATTATTTTGCATTGTTTTTTAATATAAATTTTATTCGCTATATATTAGTATAGTGAATTTCTATACAAGGGTATAAATGTATAATGGATATTTTTATTTATTTATCAAATATATAGAATACCAATTTTTCTCATATAGACACACACAATTTATATATATTTATTGTATACTAATATAAATGTAAAATTATAAATAATAATAATAATAATAATATAAATATGGTGATATCTATTAGTATACAATAAATATGCCTAAATTGTTTGTCAATGGAAGAAAAATTGAATAGAATGCCCAGTTACCTATATCACCCTATTTTATTTATATAATCAAATTATGCCAGTTTTTTAAACTTTGTTCACTCGTCTTCCATCGACTGAATTTCTTAGGGAATTTAGATAGAATCATTTGAACATTGTATGTTTGGAGCCTCACGTTTGTCATCAATGACAAAATTATTATATGTTATCAATGGTCCTCCGCCTAGCAGATTTTGGTGACCCCACGTCTTAATATATATATATATATACAGTCCTGTTCCTATCAGTGCATCCTGATATAATTTTATCAAGATATTGAATGTGAGCCACTCATTTATAAAAGAGCTTTGACAAGTGCATACATATTAAGTCAAAGTATGTAAAACGAGTGGTTCACATTCAATGTCCTTATATAATTCTATCGCACTGATAGGCAAATTTTTCTATATATATATATATAATTATTTTAAAACTTAGGGATCTTTTGTTTTTTCCACTTAAAACTTAATGGGTATGAATTGAATTCATTAAGTTGTTTTTTTTTTTTTTTTTTTAAAGTGATCAAACAACTTAAAAATATCAAAAAAAAAAAAAAAAACAACTTAAAATAAAAAATAAGAAATCCTGACTTTTAACTTAATTCCAAATCACTGGATTACAATTAAAATATTCACTTCCAAGTCTATCCTCCTAAAGAAGATATATTTCCTAATTTATTCTAATTTGATATGATGTAGAATTCTTAACATTTTTTTTTAATATTTTAAACAGGTTTTATGAAAAAAAAAATAATAAATAAAACTTTAATCACTTCTTATACTGGAATTTTCATGGGATTGAATCATTGAATTTCTCTAGCTCCTACCAAATCCTGGTAAGAACTCAATATTTCTTTTTATCTAACTATTTATCTAGTACTCAATAAATTTGTCTACCATATTAAGTCGATTCCGTGGCTTGAAGATGTTATAGAATAATTATATATATAATTCAAGAACCTATTTCGAAAAAACAAATTCAAGAACTTTTTTTTATTTGGCTTCTGGTGCATATTGAACTTGAACTTTTTTTTTTTTTTAACAATAAATTGAACTTGAACTTTGTTTGCAGAACATGCAAAATTATATTCTTTGATAATTTTTTGTTTTGTTAAATTGAACTTCGTTTGCAATAAATTGAACTTGAACTTTGTTTGCAGAACATGCAAAATTATATTCTTTGATAATTTTTTGTTTTGTTAAATTGAACTTCGTTTGTAGAAGAATATACAAAATCTTATAAATGATAGTACATGTTAAATTACTTCTTTTAATTAGTATGTGTATAAATGTAAAATTACCTATTTTTAAACAATTTTATTTAAGGAAAAAAAAAAAAAGCATGTTGATAGTACATTCAGATGTGAGAAAAAAAAAATGTCATTCAGGTTCAGATTTCAATCCTCATTCAGTCTTTAGAAAAATTCAAGACTATTTAGTCTTCTGACAAAAAAACAAACGACCTCTTACACTAATCAGACAGCCATCTGTTGTTACATATCGAGATCAACCGTTAAAAGCACCGGAATAGAATTTATATCACAATAAGCTCCCATCTTTATTTAAAATTAAATCAACCCCTCTCTCTGGCATGTCATATACATTGGTTACGTCGAAGTGTCCCCGCACAGCTAAAAAAAATAATATTTATGTCATCATCCAAGTTGCAATCGTAGGGGTCTTTTTCTTATTTATTTTGCTTTCTGATTCCATGAACAGTGATGAACCCAGTTATAATATGATCAAAGAATTTTAATCGGGAATAAAAGTGATCCAACTTTTTGCGGTCCAGATTTCAGGTGACCGTAAAGATGAATCGCAGCAATATTTCTCTATATACACGTACACTCACACCATGCCAAGTGATTTGTTCTCTTTCACGCCGTTTGATTTCAATGGAATCCAAGGTGATGACTGATGATTACAGTGCTTTTCTTGAAGATTGTGATAAAGAGCAAGAACCGGCGCTGAAAGCAAAGCAACTTCAAGATCAAATGTTTTCCAATGAAGAGTACTTGGGACAGCTAGCTGACGACTTTAATCGACTTCCTCTTTCTCCTGAACTTGACGGCAAATTTTTCAAGGATCAGAATCATATGATGCAGCAACAACAACCAAAACCTATTGATGATGATTCGATCTTGAATGACTTTAAACCCGGTTTTGTTTTCCCTCCACCACAGTCTTTTCACTTGAGCTCAAAGCTAAAAAACATCCAAAGTACTACTAGTAGTCAAGAACTTGTCAAACCATCTCCGTTTGCATTATCATCTCTAGAACTCCTCAGCAATTATGCAAGTGGGTCCAAGAAATTGAAAGGAAAACACTACTCCAACAACCCAACAAACGATGAAACTAACGATCAAGGCGGTCACCGGAGGAAATTATCGACAGAAGAAATCATGAGAGTGGCTGGTGCAAGGTATATACATTTCTCTGACCAGAGTTTTGATGATTTTTCAATGGTGATGCACCCTTTTGGTTACGCTCTCTCGGGCCTGTCGGAAGAAGAAACCAGAGATGTCGAACTAGTCCACCTTCTTCTAGCCGCGGCAGAGAAGGTAGGCTACCAACAATACGAACGGGCAAGCAGATTGCTCTCACGTTGCGAATGGACAGCAGTTGAGAGAGCTAATTCCGTGCAGAGGGTCGTTTACTATTTCGCGGAAGCTCTTCGAGGAAGGATTGATAAAGAAACAGGAAGGATCACAGCAGAGGAATTTAGAGCAGGAACAACTTTAACTGATCATGGTCTGAGTTACAATATCTCATTCCTTAAATGCTACAAGAAATTGCCATTTAATCAAATATTGTATTACGCAGCTATCCAATCCATATTAGAAAATGTTGCAAATGAAAGTAAGATACATGTGATCGATTTTGAAATCAGGAGTGGTGTTCTATGGACAGCTTTCATGCAGGCTCTTGCAGAGCCTGATCATGATCAGCAACACCGCCCCATTGAGCTTTTTAAAATAACTGCTGTTGGGCTTAAAATTCAAGAGAAAGAATTAGAGGAGGTAGGTCAGAGATTGACAAGCTTTGCTGAATCATTGAACATTCCTAATTTTTCATTCGAGATTGTTTGTGTCTCCTGTTTCCAAGACATCAAGCAAGAACTTTTCCACATTCAAAACGACGAGTCATTAGTCGTTTACTGTGCATTGATACCTAGAATGATGCTCGCATGGCCTAGTTGCTTGGAAAATCTACTGGGGCTGATCAAAAAGCTCAATCCATCTATCATGGTCGTTGTTGAAAGTGAAGCCAATCACAATTCACCTTCATTCGTGAATCGTTTCACCGAGGCCTTGTTCTTCTACAGTGCATATTTTGATAGCTTGGAAACTTGCTTGGACCAGGATATCGAGACAAGAACAACGATGGAAGAGATTTTGAACAAAGGGATTCGAAGCATTGTAGCGCTGGAGGGTAGTGATAGAATTACTCGAAGCGTAAAGATTGATGTGTGGAGGGCATTTTTTACAAGGTTTAGAATGGTGGAAATTGGATTCAGTGATTCATGCTTGTACCAGGCTAATTTGGTTCTTAAAAGGTTTCCTTATGCTAATTGTTTGAATCTTGATCACATGAATGGGAAGAGTCTGATTACAGGTTGGAAGGGAACTCCAATTCATTCTCTTTCTGTGTGGAAGTTCTCTAGAGATCAGAGGAGGAGGTTTCTAAATTATAGGTTCTGATGGAATTACAAGTCAAGTTGTAGAACTCTCAAAGAGTAACAAAAACCATAGCTAGCTCTGTTTGTTGTTTATAATTATTTCATGTATCTTAAATGAATGTACTGTTGGAAAATTCCAAGAGGTGGGGCCACCCATATAAATATTAAATGTGTTGTGCTATCTTTTGGTTAAGCCTAAATTAAAGTAGTCTAATTAAGATTTAAAGGTTTAAGGTTTAAGGGTGTAATTGTCATGGAATTAATGTGTAGATATCAGAGTGCTATATCTAATTTGATGAGGGGCCAAATTAGAAATAGCAAACCTATAATAATTTGAGTATTATATTTAGGGTAATGGTCCCCAAATTACACGATACTTTTTTTGCTTGTCTGTATCCCCATCACCAGAACAAGAGAGAACATTTTTGGGTGTCCCAAAAATCGTGATAATTTGGAAGATCTCAACCTATCCATCAATCTCCGGCAATGGATTCAGGTACACTTCCGCTTTCTCTTATCTCCCATTTCTCTTGAATTGACATGGGTTAGTAACATATATTTAGGGTTTCATTAAAGGATGATATAGAAACATGTTTAGGTCAAAACTTTAGATGGATTATGTGTCTATGCATGTTAGATTAAGTGTTAATCAAATTACTTACATGTACTTCAACATTTTCCTTGTTAAATAAGTAATGTTATGGTCCATTTAGCTACTATGAATAATTTAGGGTTTGATTGAGAGACCTAAACCCATAATTTTTTGGTATGGGTGTGAGGGGCCTATCACTGGACCAACTTCATATTATTTAACCTAATAACAATTGTTTGACTTGGGCATTAATGCATTATTGCCCATACAAAGAGTTATTTAGCATGTGTGAGGAATTTACCTTTACAAATGAATGAGCAAGTACAATATAATGAATTTCATTGTAAGGGTCAGTTATGTATTGCTTTTAAAAAGTTAAAATTAGCTTATTTTATAATTTTGACATAAAATGATGTTTGGTAAAATTTCCAAAAGTGATTAATTGATAATCTGACAAGTTTTGACGGTGATTTTGAGAAGTAGATAAGAGGTTACTTTTTTGAAAGTGATTATGCATTTAATGAATCTTTTTAAAATATCATTATTATCCTTATGAAATCAAGTACCTTATTTCATATTAAAATTAAATATTCTACTTAAATATTGATTTGATTTATAAAATCTTTTAAAAATCTTTTTATTGTTCTTATGGAATTTTTTTTCTAATTTAAATATTGATTTAATATATATATATATATATATATATATATATAATTAATGAAAAAAAAATGAAGTATGGTTCTAAATTATGTATATTTTAGTCATTGTAACAAATTTCAGCACTTTTACAATAAAATTACCAAACACATGTATATTGTTTTTGAGTTATACAGTAATTTTAAAAATATAATTAACCAAACATCTACTGATTAATTTCATAGCTGATTATTCCTTCAGCACAGCTAACCGTGATTATTATAAAAGTTACAACAATACCAAACTGGCCCTAAATTTATTGGCCGTAAAAAAAAAGTCCAAAATGTCTAGAAATGCCAAAACTCCTTGCGTGACATAAAGTTGATGCGATGAATAGGGGTGTGCACTTTCGATTTGGTTTGGGCTGAAGCTCAATGTCAAACCAAACCAATATGGATCGGTTTGACTATATTTCAACTCAAACTAAACTAATGTGGTTTTCCAAACTGATTCAAACCAAACCAAAAAAAGGTTTGGGTAGGTTTATTGGTTTAGATTTGAACTCAAAAATCATTTTTTATTATATTATAAAAAATATTTAAATAAAAAAAATCATAACATAAAATAGTAATTATATACATATATATACGGTTTTTCTCATGTCAGTTCGACCTTAGAATAATAAAAGTTAGGATGAATCATCCTAGCCTTTGGATTCATCCGATAGATAAATTTTTTTTGAATTAAATTATAAAACATAATTTATCTCTCTTAATATATAGGCTCATTCTTGAGTGCAACATGACACCATGCAATTTTAAAAAATAGTATGTGATCACATATGATTACATGTGATCATAAATATATATAATGTTATCGTATATGAATTGCACGTGATCACACAATTAAATTATTGTGATCGCATATTAGAACATACAATCACATATTAGTTAATGTGGTTGTACCAAAGAAGACATTATCACAATCAAAAAAATTTCATTGCATCATGTAACGTTGCACCCAAGGGCAGCCCTAATATATATATAAAGGCAGTACGAAAAAGTCAAAAGAGTAATTACTGTATGTAGATATATACAATAATACTACTTTATCCAAATTTGATATCTAAATTTAGTACTTAAATGATGTGACATCACTATAATCTATTCATTTAAATAGTATTAGATTCTTATTAAAGGCATATTTGACATCATCTATGCTTTTAAAACCCTAACACATCAATCAATCAAAAGAATTGCATTAAAACAAATAAATAAACTATAAAAAGCATAAAGTAATCGGTCAAAATTATAAAACTTGTACTAAATAGGAAACGTATGTGAATTTTATATTTTTAGTTTTACTTTCTAAAATATATGGTTCGGTTTGGGTTGGTGGGATTATTTCACGCAACCCCAAACCGAACCACCTTTAATCGGTTTGTCTTTTGGATAAACTGAACCACCCATTTTTTATATTTATAATCGAACCAACCCGAACTTTATGGGTTGGGTTAGTCGATCTGGTTTGGTTAGATGGTTTTTTGCACACCCCTAACGACGAACTATCTTACTGATCTAAATATTTTCGTTCAAGATTTGGTTGTGACTAGACGTAAATCTAAACCTCGAGTAAACATATAAAGCACATGAATAAAAACAAAATAGAATGAAGAAACAAAACCCACACTGAAAAAAAAAAAATGTTTAACGATTTTGACCTGATCGAATGTGATTTTGCAGCAGTTGTTGAAGATGGCTAGGGTTTTTTTTTTTTTTTTTTTTTTTTTTTTTCTTTTACAGTGGATTTATGGTTTTGGCAATGTTGTGTGTTATTAAAGAGTTCATGTTGGGTTCAAATTTGTTTAATGACCCCATTATTTTAATGAGTCGAGTTAAAAATTCAAAATTATTAGTATAAAGAGAAATTTATTAGTAATAGAAAGAAAAAAAAAATCCACAGAAAATTGTTTGCAATAGATAATCATTAAAAAAAAATATAACCAAATTCATGGGACTTTGCTGAATTTCACCATCATGTGTAAAATCCATAAAGAAACATGTATATTTGAAACCATTAAATCCAAACTCATAATAACAATATCTAAATATTATTAGAACCCAAAAATAATCGTATGATATCAAAATCTCTAAAGACTAAATAAAAAGACAAATCAAAACTCATGATAATATATAAAGCACATTACATAAATCAAAACAAAACGTAATCAACAAGCAAAACCATACCAGGTAAAAAAGAAAAACAATAATTTATTTGCTGATTTCTAACCTGATACTATGTGATTTTGTAGCAATCGTTGAAAATTTAACTGGTGGCATGACTTTTTTACACACAGCAACTGGGTGATTTTGCGTTGAAGATGCGATTAAGGGTTTGTTTGTTTATTTGGTTTGTTTATTTATTTTTATATGGGAATTGGATATGCATGAAGATTGGGAATTTGTACGATACTAGGATATATGATATAAAGTTGGAAATATATTATTTAAGGATTATAGTTTGGGAAGAAAATATCAATAATTAAGCATGTGAAGGATGGATATATGCTGGAAACTGGTTTACACTACAATTACAATGAAAACAAACCTAGTATTGAAATATTTTATCATTTGATTCATCAAAATTCAATGATTTTTGATCGAAGCTTTGATAGGTGTACAGATTCTTTGGTTTAACAAAATTTAAATACGTTGATGATGCAGCAAATGTGGCTGCTTGTGTTAACTCGTCCAAGCGGCCGTTATGTGTAATTGCTAGGTTTGTTTTCGATGATGTTCAGGCTTTATGTAAGGATGGTGAGATATCGAAATGTCACACCATTTCCAAGGAAAGGGAATGGTTTGACAAATAATCTAGTCTTTTTAGCCATCTCTTCTAAGAGAGATCAATTGTGACAGGGATCTGTCCGTTTTCTGTGTTTTAGTTTTCGTTGTGTTGTTGCTTTGTTTAGTTATTTTCAAAAAACAAAAACAAAAAACAAAATTTAAATACGTTGATGATGAGTAGAGGTGTCAAATGGCCGGCCGGTGCAGGTCTAAACCTCAAATTGAGGGCAAAAGCCCTAGTGATGTAGGAGATTTATTGTTCATTTCGGTTTGGGCTTATGTAGACTTTATATTGGGCTTGAGTTTGGGTTTGAGAGTTGTCTATATATATTAGTCCACTGCCATTGTAAAAAAGGTTGAATCTTGTGTTGTTGTTATCTGATATAGAACGAAAGTGTAGAGCAGAGCTCTCTTTTCTTCTCTTTGGCCATGGATTTGGCTTGTAACTAAAGACTTCCTACGTCAAGTGGTATCAGAGCCAGGTTGTTCCGATGGCTGTCACCGGCTACGAAGGAAGGCGAACACTCTTTGACGAAGATCAAGGGTGCTATCGGACAAGTAGCGGCAATCGCGAAAAGCGCTTCGGGAGGGGTTGTGTCCAGACCTCGACGGCAGTTGATGGTGGCCGGAGTATTCCTCCGACACCGCTGTTTAGCGGCCCAAGCGACGGAGAACGCGAATATCAAAGGTGGAATGCCCATCGACGAATCCGTTCTCCACCACCATCTCACAGGTATCTTTGACATCACTCACCTCCATCTCCATCTTCATCTTCTTCACAGCGTCCCATCCATATCTATCATCATCAACCTTCATCCCCATCAATCAATTCTTATTGATTCCCGTTTCAGCCACCACAATTCAGTCACCAAATACAAACCCCCAAACCACCAATTCGTGAATGGGTTGAAGAATTGATTGATGGGGATGAAGGTTGATGATGATAGATATGGATGGGACGCTGTGAAGAAGATGAAGATGGAGATGGAGGTGAGTGATGGCGAAGATACCTGTGAGATGGTGGTGGAGAACGGATTCGTCGATGGGCATTCCACCTTTGATATTCGCGTTCTCCGTCGCTTGGGCCGCTAAACAGCGGTGTCGGAGGAATACTCCGGCCACCATCAACTGCCGCCGAGGTCTGGACACAACCCCTCCCGAAGCGCTTTTCGCGATTGCCGCTACTTGTCCGATAGCACCCTTGATCTTCGTCAAAGAGTGTTCGCCTTCCTTCGTAGCCGGTGACAGCCATCGGAACAACCTGGCTCTGATACCACTTGACGTAGGAAGTCTTTAGTTACAAGCCAAATCCATGGCCAAAGAGAAGAAAAGAGAGCTTTGCTCTACACTTTCGTTCTATATCAGATAACAACAACACAAGATTCAACCTTTTTTACAATGGCAGTGGACTAATATATATAGACAACTCTCAAACCCAAACTCAAGCCCAATATAAAGTCTACATAAGCCCAAACCGAAATGAACAATAAATCTCCTACATCACCTAGTCCAAGCACTCGGTGAGGGATTTGACTTTGAATGTTTTTGAAGGCCTACAAGCTTAGAAAGATGGGTTTTCACAGGCTTGAAGGTAGGAGTGGACAACTGGCGATATTGGCACTCCTTTAAAAGGTCATGTACACCTTAAACTAATAGGGTCATTGGTAGGATTCGAGCTGCCGATCTGGGAGTCATTTTCCCAAGCTCCAAGCTCGTCCATCTACCAATTGAGTTACGCAACTGTTAGCACAATATTAAATGTTTTGAACATTAGCAAACAAGAATTTTGATTATTTTAAATGCATTTAGCCATTTAGCATCTCTTTCCATTTGCAAGGCAAGTTTTTGACTGGAAACATCAAACAAGAATCAGTCTACTCTTCAGTTTGAATGGAAATATGAATCAGTCAATGCATTTGACCATTAAAGCAGATTTATCAGTTATCAAATTCTAGCTTTTCCTCGATCCACTTCGTTGTTTCTAAAACACACATATGTTTGTCGTTTTAAGACTGTCATGGTCCAGTCCTTAAACTATATAAAGAGATACAGTTACATTTACATCATCATAAATTTTATTAATTTAATCGAATTTTGTCAGTCTCTTCAAGAGAAAATTCTAAGAAGATATTTATATATATATTTTTGGCAAGATATCACCTTGTTTACTTTGTCAGTCTTTTTTTCATTTGGCCCCCCAACTCCAAACTTCCATTTCCGCCGCTCCTTTGGAACCTTGCTATTGTCATCAATCTTCAAGGCACCCATTAGCCTATCCTCCCCAACTACGTGACTCGCCGTGGCCTGTATGTTGGATCGTAGGGTAGGACAAATAGGAAACCCCGACCCACACCCCTGGCCCCACAAGAATGCAAGTGGTTAAATCAGAACTAGTCCCCGCCTGGGTAGGATTTGAACCGCTGACGTTAGCCCCATGTCCGTCCTTCCTTCCACCAGCAGAGCTAAACGCCCTGGGAGCTGGCCACAATGTAATTGCCAGGAGTAGAACCAAGGACTTGGGTATTTAATCCCAAGCCTTGGACCACCAAGGCAACCACCTTGTGGTTATCAATCTCCATTTCACCAATGAGAATATAATTTGACAATTTTTAGTGATCCTCCAGCTTGCAGATTTTGCTAACTCCATATTACAATTTAAACCAACCCCATTTGGCATTTCATGAATTGGTAATATCGAAATGAATAACCTATAGCTAAATTAAAAAAATTATGTCACCATCAAAGTTGCAATCGTAGCATTTTTTTTTTTTTTCTACTCTACTTCTCTTATACATACTAAGCCTAGTTTTGTGATCATTTCGATGAACCATAAAAAAGAATTAATCAAAGTGATTCTATTTCTTGCGTTAATATCAGTGTACGTAAGATAACCATATTGTTGATCAGTTGGATTTATCTTCTCCAATTAGCTTCAATTCCCAATCTAAAAATGCCAAGTGATGATGATTTGTTCTCTTTCACTACTCCATTTGATTTCAATGGAATCCAAGGCGGTTACACTACTCTCCTTGATGAAGATTGTGACGACATGGAGCAAGAAGCGCCGTCGACGCTCAAAGGAAAGCAACTGCAAGATCAAATATTTTCCATTGAAGAGTTGGGATTGGAAAAGATTAATAATCGTCTTCCAGAACTTGGTGGTGCCACCAGCCAGCATGATCAGCAACATCAACAGTTGTCGTTTCACGAGAATCCAACAAAGCTCAAAAACATCATCCAAAGTAGTAGCACTACTCAAGAATTTGTCAAACACAATTCATTTGCATTATCAACTTTAGAACTACTTACCAATTATGCAAGTGGGTCCAAGAAATTGAAGGCAACAAATGATCATGAAACTGATATTAATACTCATCGTCAGAAATTATCGACAGAAGAAATCATGAGAGTGGCTGGAACAAGGTACATACAATATTTCTCTGATCACCAGAGATTTCATGATTTTTCAATGGTGATGCACCCTTTCGGTTACGCTCTCTCGGGCCTATCCGAAGAAGAAACCAGAGATGTTGAACTAGTCCACCATCTTCTAGCCGCGGCAGAGAAGGTAGGCTATCAACAATACGAACGAGCAAGCAGATTGCTCTCACGTTGCGATTGGATTGCAGCCGAGAGAGCCAATTCAGTGCAAAGGGTCGTTTACTATTTCGCGGAAGCTCTCCGAGGAAGGATTGATAAAGAAACAGGAAGGATCACATTCGCAGCCGTGGATTTGACAGCAGGAACAACTTTAACTGATCAAGGGAAGGGTTACAATATCCCGTCACTTAAATGCTACCAAAAGATTCCATTTAATCAGGTATTGTACTACGCAGCCAACCAATCCATATTAGAAAATGTTGCAAATGCAAGTAAGATCCACGTTATTGATTTCGAAATCAGGAGTGGTGTTCAATGGACAGACTTCATGCAAGCTCTAGCAGAGCGTGTAGTCCAACGCCGCCCAATTCAGCTTTTTAAGATAACTGCTGTTGGGCTTAGAATTCAAGAGAAAGTTATAGAGGAAGTTGGTAAAATGTTGTCAGGCTTGGCTGAGTCTTTGAGCATTCCTTTTGCATTCAATATTGTGTGTGTCTCAAGTTTCATAGAGATCAAGAAAGAGCTTTTCAGGATTCGTTATGACGAATCATTGGTCATTTATTGTTCATTGATATTGAGAACATTGCTTTCCTGGCCTAGTTGCTTGGAAAATCTACTTGGGGTGATAAAAATGCTCAATCCATCTATCATGGTTGTCGTTGAAATCGAAGCAAATCATAATTCACCTTCATTTGTGAATCGTTTCACCGAGGCCTTGTTCTTCTACAGTGCATTCTTTGATAGCTTGGAAACTTGCCTGGAACAAGACATTGGATCAAGAACAGAAATAGAAGAAGTTTTGAACAGAAGCATCCACAATATTGTAGCAATGGAGGGTAGTGACAGAACTAATCGAAGCGTAAAGATTGATGTGTGGAGAGCTTTCTTCGCGAGGTATAGAATGGTGGAAATTGGATTCAGTGATTCTTGTTTGTACCAAGCGAATCTGCTTATTAAAAAACTTGCTTGTGCGAGTTGCTGCAGTTTTGATAAGAATGTGAAGAGCCTAGTTATTGGGTGGAAGGGAACACCAATTCATTCACTTTCTGTGTGGAAGTTTTCTAGAGAGATTAGAGGGAGATTGTTTCTAAATAATAGGGTTTTCAAATGATCACACTTAACTAATGTAGAGTGCTATCAAATTAGATTCACAAAATAGCTAGAGAAAGACAAGGTCTTTCTCGTTTGTTTATTTCATGTACTTTGAAAGAACTTGAATTTTTTCTGTAGCTTCATATGTTTTTTTATTTTTAATATACCACTTAAAATGGTGTCTACTCGTACATGTAACATTACCCGACTGAATAAACATTATTACAACCGAGCTACATTAGGGGGTTGTAGATTCATATGTTTATCATATCATTTTCAATAACATGACGGATGATTAACAGGGCAATTAGTATTATCTATATTTCTATATAAGACCTCACAACGATTACAGGGTAGTTGGCTAGTTGCCATGACCAAAATACTCATCTTATGTTTTTAGTTTAGAGTGATGCTATTGACAATTCACTAAATATCTTTTCACACTCCATTTTAATTTTTTTTATTTATTATATGATAATTTTATCCTAATTAAAATTACTAAAAAGGATAAATAAATATTAAATATACTACAACTTAATTTCAGTCTACAAATGATTTGCACTATTATGTTTTTCAGGTTTGAATCTCTGTTTCTCTCTTTGTTATTGTTTGCCCAGTACTCTCTATCAGATTTTCATTCTGCAGAAATTTCCTTTAATTTATATTATCACCTAATCCCTTTGTATTGCTCTGTCTTCCATATAAACCCAAAGAACAATTTAAAAGTTTGGAATGATGAGATATGAATTAACCGTTTAACTCAAGATTCAGTAGATATAGATGCTCGATCAAGCAAGCACCGTGCAGTCGTGCACCGAATAAAGGGTTCAAAAATTAAATAGCACTTTTTGGGGGAGGGTTTGTGCAAATAGCACTACATTAATAAGTCTTGTTTTAGAGAGCTTCTCCTTACAATCCACAAATTATTTATTCACACTCCAATTTAATTTTTTTTATTAATGACAATTTTAATCTAAATTAAAATTACTATACAAGACAAAACAAATTTAAAGACACTCCAAACTAATTAAATTATTAAAAAAAAAAAGAAATTCTCTCTCCTAAATCATTAGATTAAATATTATGTATTAAACTCTCTCTCCTAAATCTGTTATTACCATATTAAACACTCTCTACTAATTAATCTCTCTCAATTTTTCAAAAAATAAAAATAAAAAATCATATTTTCATACTTTCTCGATCAATCACTGATTAATAGTTAAAGAAAAAAAAACTTATGAATATTTTGGTTTTTTACTAATAGTATATATATATATAAAAGCTTGAATTGTTTCAACTATATTCGATTAAACTCAGAATTTCTAAGACTAATGAAAGAATTAAAGTTCTCTAGGCCATCACATACCTACAAGAGTAACAAAAAGCATTTTCATATTTCGATTTAAAAATAAATAAAAAATAAAAAATAATAATAATAAAAAAACGGTTCCTAAAAATCAAGCTTATTAGTAAGTTTTTTTTTTTTTTTTTTCTTAACTGTTAGTCTTGCTTAAGAAAGAATGGAGATAGAAAATTAGAGATATGTATTGGAGGAAAGAGAGTTTAATATGGTAATTAAAAATTTAGGAGAGAGTATTTAATATGTAATAATTAATATAATGATTTAAGAGAGATAATTTTTTTTTTTAATAATTTAATTCAAAAAAGATAAAAAGGATAATCTTGTAATAAAATGAAGTGTCTTTAGAATTTTTTTAAATTTAAAATTTGAGAATGGAGTGTTTTTAGAAAAGAAGTGTAAAAAGAAAAATTTAGATTGTCAAAAGAAGCTCTCCTTGTTTTAATAGCATAAAAAATGGAATTTGGACAAAAATACCCCCCAGCTTCTTTTCTTTTCTCTTATGAGTCCTTCACTTTCTTTCTTCTTCTTTTTTCAAAAACCTCCATTGATGGAGCTTCAATGGAGGTGCCACCGCCGACCAGCGAGTTGACCGGCAAAACCACCGGGAAAACGTTCGTCGAGTGCCAATCGTTGTAACCGAAGTGTTCGTTTACATTTTCGAGCTGTATAGAGAGAGAAACGAAGCCGAAGCCAAACCCAAACCGTCATCGAATCTTCATCGTTCGATCTATGACGATCCGTCGCGAATCTGACAAAATCGATGGCGCCAACGAACTCGGCATCGTTCTATCTTCCATATCCAACTATCTCCGGACGCGGCACCGTCATCGGCTCGTCACTTTCACCATTGATGGAGGTCGAACAGAATAAGTCTCGAAAAAACATGAATTAAGTCTCGAAACGCATTAATAAGTCTCGAATAAGTGTAATAAGTCTCGGATATTCATAAATTAAGTCTCAAATAAGCGTAACAAGTCCCGAGTATTCATAAATAAGTCTCGAAATGGAACAATTAAGTCTCGAATAAGCGTAAAAAATCTCAACTTCGGCTACTGTTCATCTTCTCCGATTTGACAAACCCAAACCCAAACCCACCAATTCAAGATTCAAACAACCCCATTCAGATTCAACAAACTCATAATTCACATCAAAATCGATAACAAAATCACAATAAAAACTCAAAATCAATGAAACGAAATTAATATTACAAAATCAACAAAAAAAAATTGAGTTTGTTCGTCGAATCGTCAATCTAGCCCAGTTTGTTCGTCGAATCGTCAACCAAAATCACAAGTGTTCGTCGAGTTCATTCTTTAGATAACGAGAGAGAGAGAGAGAGAGAGAGAGAGAGAGAGAGAGAGAGAGAGAGAGAGAGAGAGTCTGTGAGAATGGGAAGGAAGATAGAAAAATTTGCAAGTGGGGGCATTTTGGTCTCATCACCTACTTTGGTGCTAATAAAACATGAGTTATTAAAATGGTTGTAGTTACACAAATCCATTTTGAAAAAGTGCTATATACCCCTATTTCCTCCACCGAATAATCTCTACTCAATCTTTCATTGAGCTAAGCCAAATTTTTGGCAGCTTTTCATGTAATTTAACTGTAAAACACCAACATATTACATTAGGGACTTTTAAATTTTTTGAAAAAAGAGTTAAATGAAGAAACAAAATTAAAAACTTGTTAATTTCAGTATTCAATGAAAAAGGATAATTTTATAATAAAATGATTTTTTAAATAAAAAATTAGGTTTTTTTTATGGAGATTTTTCAATAAAGGAGTGTAAAAGGTAAAAAAGGATAATTTTGGAAAAAAAAAATGGAGTGCCTTTAGAATTTTTTAAAATTTCAGTTTTTACAATGAAGTGTATTTCGAAAAGAAGTGTGAAAAGACAAAATTGGATTGTAAGGAGAAAATCTCTTTACTTTATCTCATCATTTCTCTTCCATTAGTTTTTTTTCTTCCCAAGGGAGAAAATTTATTCTAGAGATCTAAAACGTTTATTCTCATATTTCTAAGGTTTTTTTTAAGCAAATATTTCTAAGTTCTTGTTTCCCATATATATATATATATATATATATATATATATATATATATATATATATATATATATATATACACACACACATATGTTAGGTTTTGGCTCGTATTCTCGAATGAACCCAATTGAACCAAACTAAGTTGGAATGGTGTTGTTTGAGGGAGGTTTGAAGACCAGAAGAATGGAAGAATGAAGCAAACCATTGTGGGTTGCGATGTGGCTTGGACAGCGGTTCCCACAACGGTATGGCGTTGTACTTTGCGTTGTGTGGTTTTGATAGCAGTGGTGAAAACAATCCTTGTTCTAGAAGTTAGCATTATGGAAAACAATGTGGCTTTGAGAGCGGTCAGGATCGTTTCAGCGTATAGATCGCAGTTTTCTGAGTGATATAATTTCTAGTGACTGTAACAGTGTATGGTGCGGCTGGCCAGCATATGACCCGAACCTTAGTCAATCATAAGCATGCGTGGAACGGAAAATCTTCGACGGAAAAGGAAAGTTTTCTTTTGGGAAGTTCTTGTGTTTGAAGAAAAAGGAATACTCTTTATAAAAAAGACTTATCATAAAAGGAAATAGTATTTATGTGAAACAAGTAAGTCTTGTACGTTTAGGAGTAGGATTTTCTTTTATCTTAAACTCTATGTAAATAGTATAAATAGACCTTGTAATTAGGTTATTTTGTGTGGAGCAAAAAGAACACCATGTAACATCAGAGAGCATGAGTGAGTGAGATCCGGGGGAGACCACAAGGAATATCTATGGAGGGATCCAAGGAATATCTATGGAGGGATCCGAGGAATATCAGTGGATCTAGTTAAAGATCCATGGGTGATATTCAAGGGAGACCTAGGGGATATTGGAAGGTTCTTAGTGAGGATCTTGTGAGCATTATGAGCTGAGAGTCATGATGTAAAGCTCGATTGTGAGCTTGGGGATTTAGTGAGGCTCTATGGTTTGGGGTTGAGGTGTAAGAGAGAATCCTGAAGTATATGGTTATAACAATTTATCATATAGTGGTACTTTCTCTGTCGTCCTGACGGCCCGTGGTTTTTTCCCTGATTTAGGGTTTTCCACGTATATCTTGTGTTGTGTGATTGTTTATTCTCTCTCATCCCATTTTTCTGCTATAGACATTAATTGCTATGAGTTATGGGTGAATATTAGGCATGTCGCTGCCGCATTCATCGGTTCAAATCCCCAAACAATTGGTATCAGAACCATATGGTTTGGCGATGGTGATTTCAAGTCTTTACGGGAGATCGTATGGAGGACTTGGTGGCATTTGGGATGATGATCATGGTTGCCTAGTATAGGTTTAGCAAAGGAGTTACATCTTGAAAGCGGTTTCGAACTCGGTAGGGTTTGATGAAAAGAAGAATATTGATGGAGGAGAAGTTTGGCTTGTGTTGGTAGGTACGAGTCATGGAGATCCAATCTGGGTTACACAAGGCGCTGATTGTATATCAAAAAAAAAAAAAAGGAATGCTCGAAGTCTCTAGTGTGGTGTGGGGCTTATCTGGCAAAGCACTCCCGGTTTCTAGTAACAAGTCTTTTACCAGGTATGTGATACAAAGACAGAAGGTCTTTCATAGGGTTGAGTGATGTAAGGACATATTTATCCTTTTGACAATTTTCCCCACTGGCCATGGAAAATGATATGTTGCTGCTAGTGGTCCATAATTGTGCACAATGCATTGGTCAGAAAGTGATGCAAGATGTATGGTGGATAAGGATGTTGATGGCTGACGAACTCCCTGGAAATCTGATGTGAGGAGTTACACCACAATTTTAGCAAGTTATTTTTCGACATGGTGCCGGAACAATGTGTTAGGGATAATGCCCTAAGAACACATGTTGTTATTCTTCTTGCTGAATTAATAATTAGATTGACATTCTATTATATATTTGTGTGCATTTAATGTTATTAATATTGTATTAACATAAAATTCCATGATTATTAAATGTAATATTAAACATAGTGTATAAGTCGTTATATACATGAGGATTATGTTTAATATAATAATCTTAATTGTCTGTAATTGATAATTAAAGTTGAGATATTTAATTAATTAAAATTACTAGTACGGTTCATTCCCATTAAGAATGGAACAATTTTATCCGAGCTGTTGATGTGGTGATATTAGAATGAAGGTACTTTGTATAATAAGATTATACAAGACGTGGACACGATAAATTGGAATCTTTAATAATCTTCGTCTTGAAATAAAGTATTCCTTTTTATCAATCAGATGGTCATATATGGAACGATCTTAATCCTGAGTATTTAACAGACTCCTACTTATATAGTTGTGTCTTTTGACTTACTCGGTATGGTTTGCTCTAATTGGCAAACATAAAACCTTGTATCTTGGAGACATGATAATATACTTAGCTGTGAATGATAATATACAAGATGGAATCCATTCCTTCTTAATTGAAGTAGACAAACAGTTCTCTTGAGTAAATGATTCGGGTCTTGAACGATAGAGCGCTCAATTTATGATAAGATCATAAATAATTGTTCACTAGAGAATCACGGGCACTCAAGGATAAAGACGTAATTGATAGGTCAACGGATTTGAACCTAGCTCATTTTACGAACTATTTATGGAGGATTGATCTATATGTAATGATTATATCAATGGATTGTTCGATTCCTATTCGAGTAATTAATTCTATAATGACAAGAGTGCAGTTCCAATTTTTTAGTGGAATAAATCTGGAATTAATAAATCTAATATTTAATTAAAGAGTTTAATTAAATATTAAAGATTTATTGGAGCTTGAAATTATAGGTCCATGTGTCCCCATACCATCTCTATAACACTGTATTGAACATTAAGGTATATTGAGGCTTAGTGATTAATTTGGAATTAATAATCTATACATAAAGAAGTTTATGTATTGTTTTATTAATTAAATAATGTTTGATTATTTAATTATATATATTAAATAATATTTTGATTATTTAATCATATATATATATAATATAATAAGTTGATTATAATTTTTTTTTTTTAAACAAGTATATATATATATATATATATATATATATATATATATATATATATATTACATTTTTTTAGGGTGGTGAATCGGTGGATTATTGATTTAAATTATTGTTGTTCAATAGTCAAAAAAATAAAAAGGGGTGTGTTAAATTATTGTTACCAATAGTCAAAGAGAGAAAACCGAAAATAGCTATCCAAATTATCATACTTTTGTTTTTAACCACTTTTGAATTATAATTGTTAATAACCACTTTTTTAAAAAAAATTCAATGTAGTACCATAAATTAACAGAGTACCCTTGAAATTAGTTTTTTAAGAAACCTCGAAGCAAACTTGAAATCATGAATAAATTGAAGTATCAAAACTTGAAATCATGGCTAAATTGAAATGACCAAACTTGAAATCATGGCTAAATTGAAATAACCAAACTTGAAACATGGACTAAATTGAAATTAGGCTTAGGTTTTTGTTTTTTCCCATTTTTCTTCTTCCTCATCTCATCTTCCTCCTCAAATTCGAATTAGGGTTAGGTTTTTTGTTTCTCTTTTTTACAAACCACATCGCCGGTACACCTAGCCGCCGGACGAAGCCCGGTCGTCGCTAGAACCAGCGGCGGACGAACCAGCCACCGACGTCGCCTGGTCGCACGAGGTTCGTGCGACGAACCAACAGCGAGCGAGGGATCGGCGAACCAGCGTCGCCATCCCGTCCGGACATCGCCCAGACGCACGCCGGAGCTCGGCGACCGTCAACCCACGTCGGCGAGAGAGAGGGAGATCGGGGAGAGAGAGAGAGAGGTAGATCGAAAGAGAGAGCAGAGAAGAGAGAAAGAAAAAAAGAGAAAAAGAGAGAGAGAGCTGATTGGGATGTTTTTATATGGGGGCATTCCAGTAATTGCTCAAAAAGATGGTTATTAACAATTAAAATTATGCATGTGGTTAAAAAGGAATTTCCTATAATTAGAGTGGTCAGTTTTGGCAATTTCCACATAGGTCAAATTGGAGTAGATGGCAAGGCAAGCAATTAGTCCTCTTGTTTTTCCACTTGTGCAGATTTTGTTGTTGTTTTTTCTTCATTGCATTTATAACTAGGTTGAAAAACAAGTTCCTATTCTATTCATTCTTTTTACCACCCACCCTAGTTTAATTATTGTTGTAAACAAAACTTCACCACCCATATATATATAGCCCTCTCTCTCTCTCTCTCTCTCTCTCGTGACAAGAGAGAAGCATTAAAAAAAAAAGGGAGTTTTTATTTTATAATGGTAGTTCATTCCTTTGGCTTGAAAAACACAAGACAAGAAGAGTTCTTGTTTTGAGAAACACAAGTTCTTAACAAGAGAGAGTGATAACAAAAGAGAAATTTTTTTTAAAGATCTAAGCCTCTAAAGAATGTTGTGAGAGTGTCTCTCAATATTTTTCCAGTTGTCTCAAGTGTTGAGTACACAACAAGTATAGAAATTCGAGAGTCGAATTTTTCTATTCAATATCGAGACGCCCACTCGTCGGTTCTTTGGTGTTGGAGATTCGGTGTGGAAGAACTTGGTTCGAGGGAATCACAAAAATTATACAGTGGAGGAATTCGGTTCGAGTGAATCACGGAAAGTCTACAAGGGTAACGATTTCTTTCCATACTATTTATATTAAATATTAGAATCAATGTAATTACAACGATCCGGCTAAAATGTTTTTGTTTTTATAAAAAAATTAAAAAACCGGGCCCGGCGCCCTTCCGCTACGCGGATACCGATTTCGGTTCCCGGAACCAACACAATGAACACAAAAAAAAAGGGTGAAGAAAAAAAAATCTTATGATGGTTCGTTCCTAAGTGGTTATACATTGTGGTGGGGTATGGTGATTCTCGGTGATGAGAATCGTGGCTATGGACAATGTTTTAAGAATTCAAGCCAAATGGGAGAATTGTTAGATTTTGACTTGTATTCTCGAATGAACCCAATTAAACCAAACGAAGTTGGAATGGTGTTGTTTGAGGGAGGTTTGAAGTAGGGATGGCAACGGGGCGGGTCGGGGTCGAGGAATGCTTTACCATCCTCATCCCCGCCTCCCAAAACCATCCCCATCCCCATCCCCGTCCCCGTCCCCGCATTAAGAGAAGCGGGGTCGGGGTCGGGGTCGGGGTCGGGGGCGGGGATTCCCCGTTGGAGGGGCCTTCCCCATACCCGCCCCATTCCCCGTTTAAGATAATTATATATTTAAAAATTACAACTTAAAACAAAGAGAAAAAAAGTATAAATTCAGTTATATATTATAAATATAATATATATATAATATATATTTAAATTCAGTTATAAATATAATATATATATATATATATATATATATATATTTTTCAGTTATATATTCCAACAAATCACAACCTGGCCAAACGTGGTGTTAATATATATAAGTGATTAAAAAAATCTGAATATTATATATATATATTTATATAATATATCGGGGCGGGGAGTGCTTCCTCCGTCCCCGCCCTGCTTCAACTTCAGGGACAAGACCTTGTCCCCATCCCCGTCCTCGTACCCGAATATTATCCTCCATCCCCGTCCCGTTCGGGAGGAGCCCAGCGGGGAATATTGCCATCTCTAGTTTGAAGACCAGAAGAACGGAAGAATGAAGCAAACCACTGTAGGTTGCACTATGGCTTTGACAGTGGTTTTCAGAGTGGTATGGCGATGTGCTTTGCGCTGTGTGGTTTTGACAATGATGATGACAGCGGTCCTTGTTCCAGAAGTTAGCGCTGTGGAAAATGTTATGGTTTTGACAGCGGTCAGGATCATTTCAACGGATGGATCGCGGTTTTTTGAGCGATGTAATTTCCAGTGACTGTAACAGTGTAGGGTGTAGAGATGCATATTTTTCCCCGGGGCCCCAATTCCCCGCGTCCCCATCCCCATCCCCATCCCCATTTGGGGAATTTTTTTTGGGGAAAAATGGGGAAATGGGGAGGGATGGGGATGAAAATCACCCCTCCCCATCCCCATTTCCCCATTTCCCCCACAATTATATTGAAATGGGGATAGGGATGGGGGAGAGGTCCCCCATCCCCATTTCCCCCAAACATATATAAATATAATTATAATATATATTTTTAATATATTTTTTTGATTCTTTGAAAACTCTAACTCCCTAAGTATATATACACATTTACTCTTTAATTTTTTATTTTTTTTTATTGAAATGTTTTTTTTTTTTAGTTTAATTTATAATTTTTAGTCAAATGAGGAAATTAGGGAACGGGGGAAACGAGGGAAATGGGGAAATAGGGAAAAACGGAGAAAAACGGGGAAAATGGGGAATTGGGGATGGGGATGGATATAGGTCCCCCCAAAATTCCCCATCCCCATTTTCCCCAAATGGGGGGGGAAGGGTCTGGGAAGTGGGGATGGGGATGGGGGGACCTATATCCATCCCCATTCCCCAAATGTGCATCTCTAGTAGGGTGCGACTGGCCAGTATATGACCCGAACCTTAGTCAATCATAAGCATGCGTGGAACGGAAAATCTTCAGCGGAAAAGGAAAGTGTTCTTTTGGGAAGTTCTTATGCTTGAAGGAAAAAAAATACTCTTTAGACTTGCCATAAAAGGAAATAGTATTTATGCGAAACAAGTAAGTCTTGTCCGTTTATGAGTAGGATTTCCTTTTATCTTAAACTCCATGTAACTAGTATAAATAGACATTGTAATTAGGTCATTTTGTATGGAGCAAAAAGAACATCATGTAACATCAGAAAGAGTGGGTGAGATCCTGGGAAGACCCCAGGGAATATCCGTGGAGGGATCCGAGGAATATCAGTGGATCAAGTTAAAGATCTGTGGGTGATATTCAGGGGAGACCTAGAAGATATTGGGGGGTTCTTGGTGAAGATTTTGTGAGCATTGTGAAGTAAGAGTTATGATGTAAAGCTCGATTGTGAGCTTAAGGACTTAGTGAGGCTTTAGGTTTGGCGTCGAGGTGTGAGAGAGAATACTGAAGTATATGGTTGTAAGGCTCTAGGTTTGGGGTTTCCTTTGTGTTTTGTTTTGGCATTAGGGACGTGGATTTGTTTCTTGTGGGCAGTTTAGCAGCAGTTTTGCTTGTGCTGATTTTCGGGTTTGTTAGGCTATGGCTGGTGGTGGGTCTCTTGTAGCTTGCAGAGCTTGTGTGTTTGTCTCTGTCTATTTCTTGTTTTCGGCCATCTATGGATTTTTTCAATAAAGTTCGTAGTTAAAAAAAAAAACAATGTATCATATAATGGAACTTTCTCTGTCGTCCTAACGACCCGTGGTTTTTCCCCTGATTTAGGGTTTTCCACTTATATATTGTGTTGTGTGATTGTTTATTCTCTCTCATCCTATTTTTCTGCTATAAACATTAATTGCTATGAGTTATGAGCGAATATTAGGCATGTCGCTTCCGCGTTCATCAATTTAAATCCCCAACAATATATATATATATACAGATTTTCTATTATCAGTTCGTCCTAACAATAAATATATCAGGACGAAGAATATGGACCACTAGATTTACATACTTTGACTCAAAGTGTATGCACTTGTCAAAACTTCTCCATAATCTGTGGTCCACATTCTTCGTCCTGATATATTTATTGTCAGGACGAACTGACAATAGAAAGACTGTATTTATATATATATATATAAGTTATTGTTTTTTTTTTTTCCCCTCTTTTCTTAAATTCTCAAATCTCAAATCCAAATAAAGTTAGATTAAATCATTTTTTTTTTTGAAGTATTACACTATTACTTAAATTTGGGGTTTTTTTTTAAAAATAGGAAGGACTTGAACCCGCAACCTCATGGTGCAGATGTGAGGAGTTTACTACTAAACCAACTTGAATTGATGATTAAAATTTTTTACTTCAATTTACAATTAAACCAACGGTTGAGAAAATTCTTGAGTTGATATCATATGAATTAATTTAAAATTCTTGAATTAATCGTAACCGAGTAGTTGGATGTTGAATTCTATGAAATATGAAATGAGTTCGAGTTTTAAATGTATTTGAGGAGATGAAAATCTCATAGGAAGAAGAACATGTAGATACTGATGTCGGGAAAGAAGGAGAAATAAGAGAGAAAAAAAAAATCAATAACTACCATGTAAAATTCAGCCGGTAAAATTAGGGTATGTCCTGCAGACTGTTTTCGGCCTGTTTTTGTTTCTGTTTTCCAAAAATGATTTCGAATTCGTATTCGGTAACTGTTTTTCATTTTATTTTCAAAATACAAAAACAAAATGAAAAACAAAACCAGCATTAAAAGTGGAAATTTTGAAAAACAAAAAAAAGTTGTTTTTCTTGAATTTGTTTTTGTTTTCCAAATGAAGTGGGCCCCATATCATTAATATATTTTTTATTTTAATAAAAAAAAAATTTCACCGACTTCTTCTTCCTTCTTCTTCTTCCCGCCAAGTTCTTCTTCCTGCCGAGATCTGGTCTGCATCTCACCGCCAAGATGCTGCCGAGATCTGCTCTGCATCTCGCCGCCGAGATCTCTTCTTCTTCTTCTTCTTCTTCCTTCTTCTTCTTCTTCTTCCTTCTTCTTCTTCCTCTTCTTCCTCTTCTTCTTCTTCTTCTTCTTCTTCCCGCCGAGATCTGGTCTGCATCTCGCCGTCGAGATCTGGTCTGCATCTCGCCGTCGAGATCTGCTCTGGGCGAGATGTGGTCTGCATCTCGCCATCGAGATCTGCTCTGCATCTCGCCATCGAGATCTGCTCTGCATCTCGCCGTCGAGATCTGCTCTGCATCTCGCCGCCGAGATCTCTTCTTCTTCTTCTTCTTCTTCTTCCTCTTCCTCCCGCCGCCGATCTATGTCGCTTCCCGCCGTCGATCACCGCCAATCTGGTCTTCTTCTTCTTCCTCTTCCTCTTCAACTCTTAAAATTAGTTAAACCCTAAATTAAATTACAAAATGTTTTTTTATTAATTATTTAATCATTTATTTATAATTGTTATAATATTAACAAAAATTAAAAATTGATATTTCAATTTTCGAAAGTTTTCGATTATCCTACCAGACGCGTTTTTTTTCATTTTTATTTTTAAAATACGGATTTCAGTAAATGCTACTAGACACGTATTCGGAATTCAAAAATGAAATCAAAAACACTGTTTTCATTTTCATTTTTCTTTTTGAAAAACAAAAACAAAAAACGGCTTACAGGACGGGCCCTTACATTTTATAAATTCGTGTAAAATGTAAGTTGTAATACCTATATTTTAATTTAGAGTAATGCTAGAGGATCCAAAAAAGTGACCCAAATTTTGGACCCAAACCTATGTGGCAACATCACATGGGATCTTTGGGAAGAGTGATGTGGGCCCGTGTTGTGTGTGATGTTGCCACATAGGCTTGGGTCCAAAATTTGGGTCACTTTTTTGGGTCCTCTAGCATTATTGTTTAATTTAACCGATAAAATTTCTCTTTTAAGTGTTGTTTGGATCCGTTTATTGAAAACGGAACAACCGTAAAATTGTTTGTTTACATGTTTTTGAAAAGGAAAAAACAATATTTTTAAATTTATAATTTAAAATTTAAAAACAATAATTTACTGTTTTCCGTCATTTTCAAAACATGTTTTCGAAACTAACTACAACTTTTCCCTCCAAACAACTATATTACTCATTTTAAAAATTGACACCAAGAACGTTTACATCATTTTCCATTTTTGAAAATTACTTTGATCAAATATTACCAAACACATTACGTTTTGACAAAATGGACAAATCTAACCTATTTTAAAACATTATTTTTATTTTTAAAAATTGTTTTCAAAAATAGCATTTTAAAAATGATATCAAACGCACACTCACAATTTAGGTTTATGTTATTTTGAACTCACCTTTTAAATTATATATATATATATATATTTATATATATTGTACATTAGGAAAAGATTAGCCCCCGTCCTGCAGGCTGTTTTCAGCTGTTTTTGTTTTTGTTTTCCAAAAATGATTTCGAATTCGTGTCCTGTAAACCGTTTTTCATTTTATTTTCAGAAATCAAAAACAAAAACAAAAACAAAGTCAAGTGTTAAAAGTGGAAATTTTGAAATACAAAAAAAAACTGTTTTTGTTTTTGTTTTTGTTTTTGGTTTCCAAATGCTGTGGGTCCCATATAATTAATATATATTTTATTTTAATAATTTTTTTTTTTTTTACTGATTTCGTTTCTTCCTTCTTCTTCTTCTTCCCTCTTCTTCTTCTCCCTCTTCTTCCTTCCCGCCGCCGACGAGCTTCCCCTTCCCGATCTCCGGCCGAGATCTCTTCTTCCTCTTCTTCCCTTCTTCTTCTTCTTCTTCTTCTTCTTCTTCTTCTTCCTTCTTCTTCTTCTCCCTCTTCTTCCTCTTCCCGCCGACGAGCTGCCTCTTCCCGCAAACGAGCAGTCTTCTTCCGGCCGACGAGATCTCCTCCGCCGATCGCTGCCTTCTTCCTTTTCTTCTTCTTCTTCTTCTTCTTCTTCCTCTTCCTCCTCCGCTTGCGATCGGCGACCGATCTCTTCTTCTTCTTCCTCTTCCTCCTTCGCCTCTCGCCGATCGCCGATTGCCGCCGATCCCTCTTGCCGTCGCCGATCTGGTCTTCTTCCTCCTCCTCCTCCTCTTCCTCTTCCTCTTCCTCTTCCTCCTCCTCCTCCTCCTCTTCTTCTTCTTCTTCTTCTTCTTGATCCTCTTCCACTGATAAGGGTTTTGTGTTAATTTAATTATATTTAAAAAATGGTTAATTATTTTAATTAATTTGTTTATATTAATTTCGATTTTCGAAAGTTTTCGATTTATCCTACCGGACGCGTTCTTTCCCTTTTTATTTTCAAAATACGGATTCCAGTAAATGCTACCAGACGCGTATTCGGAATCCAAAAACGAAACCAAAAACACTGTTTTCATTTTCATTTTTCTTTTCGAAAAACAAAAACAAAAAACAGCTTGCAGGACGGGCCCTTATTATCCTTCGATATCACTTAATTGTTAGAAGTCTTAGGGCCTGTCCTGCAGTTGTTTTTCAGCCCGTTTTCGTTTTTGTTTTCCAAAAACGATTTCGAATTTGTGTTGATAACCCGTTTTTCATTTTATTTTCAAAAAACAAAAACAAAATGGAGAACAAAATCATTGTTAAAAGTTATAAATTTGAAAAACAACTTTTAGATGTTTTCCATGTTTTTCACTTTATTTATTTATTTATTACTTTTTTTTCTTCGTCTTCTTCTCTAATCCTCTTCGTTGATCCTCTTCTTCTTCTTCTTCTTCTCTAATCCTCTTCGTTGATCCTCTTCTTCTTCTTCTTCTTCTTCTCTGAACCTTCTTCTTCTCCGATCCTCTTCTTCTCCTTCTCCAATCCTTCTTCTTCTCTAATCCTCTTCCTCTTCTTTTTCTCCGATCTTCTTCCTTTCTTTTTCTTCTTTTCTTCTTCTTCTCCGATCTGGTTTTCTTTCTTTTTCTTCTTTTTTAATTTTTTTTTATATATTTTTTTACTGTTATTTATATTTATTAAAATAATAATTATTTATAATTTAAGAGTTTAGTTTTGATTGATTGATTAATTGATATTTTTTTTAAAGTAATTTGTGATGTGTTACTTTTGTTTAATTTATAAAATACAATAAAAAAATTATATTGGTTAATTATTTAATCAATTTGTTTATAATTGTAATAATATTAAACAAAATGCAAAAATTGATATTTCAATTTTTGATAGTTTTTGGTTAACCTACGAGACGCGTTTTTTTTTCTGTTTTCATTTTCAAAATACAGTTTTCAGTATATATTACCAGACATGTTTTCAGAATTCGAAACTTAAACCAAAAACACTATTTTTATTTTCATTTACAGGACGGGCCCTTAATAAAATGAACATTTTTCCCTCTCTCTCTCAACTATTTGAATGTAACAAGTTTTGATAAAATAAACACTTTTTCCTCTCTCTCTCTCTCTCTCTCTCTCTCTCTCTCTCTCTCTCTCTCTCTCTACCGTTCTCTGGGGACTAGAAATAATGAAATTCATTATTCAATGTGTAAAATTTCATTTTGTAAATTTCAGAGTATAAAATTTCTAGAAATTAAAACCAAGTTTCTATAAACTTTATCTAATCTCTAACTTCTAACTTTCCCTCTCTTCCAATCTTATCGGTAACTCTCTCTCCCTTTCTCTCTCTACTTTTCTTTCTCTCCCTTTCTCTCTCTACTTTTCTCCCTCAATCTTTAGATCAACGTTTTTTTTTTTTTTTTTTTTTTTTTTTTTTTTTTTTTGCAATGACATTTTTATCCACAAAATGAAAATATTAATCAACTACAATAAAATTATGGGAGAATAAAAAATAATTTTCCCAAACTTTAGAGTTTTGTTTTAACCACGTACAAAATTATAATTGTTTGTAACCACATACCATGAGAAATTACACATATACCCTCATGTTAAACAAAATGAATGGAATATACATGGGGATCACATGATAACAATTCAACTATATTTTTAGAAGGGTCCCACCAAAATCCCCTTATTTCCAGAACGTTTTGTGCTAACGGACTTCGGAGAGGAAGGGAAGGGTTGATAGTCTTACCCATCCATGTGTCATGTGACAGCCGAAAAATGCACATGTGAAGCAAATGAGGTCCACTCTTGTTCGGACACATGGAAAGTCACCGTCCAACTAGGAAATAGTGTGCCACGTCTGGATGCCAACAAGGAGACTAGCTGGACCAATGAGATTCAATATGAGGGAGCGTGTTCATCGACGTTACCCTAACTGGTTTGTAACACCTTGTTTGGTTTGTTTATGGTGTAAGATTTGTGGAGGAATAAGCTGACGATAAGGCTTTTGCTGTTGATAGACACTTAATTTATGTTTAGCTTATTATTAATTTTTCTATGAAATCAACTATGTTATCTCCGATCTGACTTGACCGTCAAAGAGCGTTTGTCGGTGTCACATCTGATTGATTCATTTTTTAGGTGCAGGATCTAAGGAGAATATCGCTAAGGAAGAGACTAATGTTATCCAAATCTAGTTGATATCAGGTGAAATCTTGACTTCGACACTCTGAAAAGGAAAAATAAATATATTTCACTTTTAAATAATCATTCATTTATTTTATTATTATTATTCTTGTGAAATAAACTTTGTTATCTCTGATCTGACTTGATCATCAGAGAGTTTTCACTAACGCCACACCTAATTGGTTCATTTTTGGGTGTAGGACCTAAAGAGAATATCGCTAAGGAAGAGACTGACGTTGTCCAATGAAATCAATTTGATTATTTCTGATCTAACTTGATTTGTTAGAGAGTGTTTGCTGGCATCACACCCGACCGATTCATTTTTGGGGTGCAGGATCACAGGAGAATATCGCTAAGGAAAACACTGACGTTGTCCAGATTTGGTTGATATAAGATGAAATCTTGGCTTTAACGGGGAAAAAACCAATATCAAACTTTTAAATAATCATTCATTGTTGAGTGATATTTGTTTTATTATTATTCCTATGTAATCGGCTATGTTGTCTTCGATCTAATTTGATCGTCGAAGAATGTTCACCAATGTCACACCTAACTGATTTATTTTTTGGGTGAAGGATCTAAGGAGAATATCGCTAAGAAAGAGACTGACTATGTCCAAATCTAGTTGATAATAGGTGAAATCTAGGCTTCAACACTCTTAAAAGGAAAAATTAGTAAATTTTTAAATAATCATTTATTTATTTTATTATTATTATTCCTATGAAATCAACTATGTTATTTTCGATTTGACTTGATCGTTGGAGAGTGTTCACAGGCATCACGCTTGATTGGTTCATTTTTGGGGGTAGAAGCTAAGGAGAGTATCGCTAAGGAAGAGGCCGACATTGTCTAGATCTAGTTGATATAAGGTGAAATCTTGGCTTCAACACTCTTAAAAGGAAAAAAAAAAGAAAAAAGAAAAAAAAAAAAAGAAGCTAACTCTTAAATAATCATCCATTGTTGAGTGATATTTATTTTATTATTCTTTTTTCCTATGAAATCAATTATATTATCTCTAATTTGACTTGACCGACAAAAAGTGTTTGCCGGTGTCACGCCTTTTATTTTGGCCTTTTGGGTGCAGGATCCAGGAGAATATCATCGAGGAAGAGACTAAGGGGTCGTTTGTTTTTTTGTCTGAAGACTGAATAGTCCTGAATTTTTCTGAAGACTGAATAGGGACTGAAATCTGAACTTGAATGACATGTTTGTTTTTTTTTTTTTTCTCACATCTGAATGTATTGTCAACATGTTTGTTTTTTAAAAATAAAATTGCTTGAAAATAAGTAATTTTACATTTATACCCATACTAATTAAAAAATGTAATTTAACATGCATCATTCTTTATAAGATTTGGTATGTTCCTGCAAACAAAGTTCAATTTAACAAAACAAAAAAATTATCAAATAATATAATTTTGCATGTTCTGCAAATAAAGTTTAAGTTCAATTTATTGTTAAAAAAAAGTTCAAGTTCAATATGCATCAGAAGCCAAATATTAAAAAAGTTCTTAATATATATATATATATATATATATATATATATATATATATATATATATATTTTGAAATAGGCTCTTGAATTATATTGCATATATATATAATTATTCTATAACATCTTCAAGCAACAGAATATACTCAATACGGTAGACAAATTTATTGAGCACTAGATGAACAGTTAGATAAAAAAATATACAGAGTTCTTATCAGGATTTGGTAGGAGATAGAGAAATTCAATTGTTAAATCCCATGAAAATTTTAGTACGAAGAAGTGATTAGGGTTTTTTTTTTATTATTATTTTTTAAATACCTAAAACCCGTTTAAAATAAGAAATATGTTAAAATAAAGAATTCTACACCATATCAAATTAGAATAAATTTGGAAATATATCTTTTTTGGGAGGATAGACTTGGAAGTTAATATTTCAATTATAATTCAGTGATTTGGAATTAAGTTAAAAGTCAAGATTTCTTACTTTTTATTTTAAGTTGTCTTTTGATGTTTTTAAGTTGTTTGACCACTTAAAAATATCAAAAAACAACTTTTAAAAAAAAAAGTAAGAAATCTTGACTTTTAACTTAATTCCAAATCACTGAATTATAATTAAAATATTTTCTTTTAAGTCTATCCTCCAAAAAAAGATATATTTCTAAATTTATCCTAATTTGATATGGTGTAGAATTCTTTCTTTCAACGTATTTATTATTTTAAAAGGCTTTTATAAAGAAAGAAAAAAAAAAAAAAAAAAAAAAAAAAAAAAAAAAACCCTAATCACTTCTCATATTGAAATCTTCATGGGATTAAACAATTGAATTTCTCTCCTACCAAATCCTGGTAAGAACTCTTTAATTTAATTTAATTTTTTTTTATCTATGTGTAGTGGCAGTTATAGAACTCTTTAAACATAATCTAGAATGATAATTTGTTATGATTGTCATAGTTGCAGTTATATAATTTATCAAATATTCTTTTTGTGGTTGCATTCGATATTGAGTAGATTTCGTGGCTTGAAGAAGTTATAGAATAATTGTTTATACAGTCTTTCTATTATCAGTTCGAACTGACAAAACTTATATCAGTTCCTTGTATGTGGGCCACTGGATTTAAATACTTTGACTGACAAGTGCATACAGCCAAGTCAAAGTATTTAAATCCAGTGGCCCACATGCAAGGAACTGATATAACTTTTGTCAGTTCGAACTAATAATATAATTTCTGATTGTTTATATATATATATATACATATGTGTGTGTGTGTGTGTGTGCCGGTGTATATAATTTAGGGACCTATTTAAAAAAAAAAAAAAAAAAAAAAAAAAATTGGTATCAGGAACCTTTAAAAAAATAAAATAAAATTGGTTTCTGGTTGCATATGATCCAGGAAACAAAAAAAATATAAAAATTATTTCTAGAATTATATACTGGATATTTGGACAATATGTAAAATTGAATTTGAACCCTTTTTTTTTTTTTTTTTTTACAATAAATTGAAGTTGAATTTTGTTTGCAGAATAACATGCAAAATTATATTCCTAGATGAATTTTTTGTTTTGTTAAATTAAACTTTGTTTGCGGAAGAACATGCAAAATCTTATAAAGAGTGTTGCATGTTAAATTACTTCTTTTAATTAGTATGGGTATGGATGTAAAATTACTTCTTTTCAGACAATTTTATTTTTAAAAAACAAACATGTTGACAGTACATTCATATATGAGAAAAAAAAAAAAAAAAACAAATATGCCATTCAGATTCAGGTTTCAATCATTATTCAGTATTCAGTAAAATTCAGGACTATTCAGTCTTCAGACAAAAAAACAAACGACCCTTAACATTTTCCAAATTTAGCTGATATGGGATGAAATGACATTTTGGTAAATATTATCTTTCTTTCATTATTTTAGTTATGCTATTTTTTTTATTTTTTTATTTTTTGTGAAACTATTGCAATTTATTTTGAGTTCGGGAAGGTGAATTTGACTTGAACCCATGATGTGAAAGGTATACCATTTATCTAACTTTGTCTTGTCATTTTACTATTTTAGTTATGTTTTTTAAGTTAGAACTATAATTCCTTTGGAACTTAATTTTTTTTTTTTTTAAATAACACTAATTTATTTATTTATTTATTTATTAGAACGTAACTTGTTAAAAAAAAAAAAAAAAAAAAAAACCCTCTAATTCTTAAGAAGGCCGCGTTTTTCACTTTTTCTGTCATTAACATGATACTTGTTTTATTAAAAAAATAAAAAATAAAAAATAAAAAAACCACGATACTTGTTCGAAAATCCAAGTAGGCCCAATATTTTCAAGCCCTTACTTTAGCTCAAGCCCGTTTAATAAACTCCTCTCTTTGTGCAGGCCACGTCACTGACACTTCACACGTGTCATTCGTTAGTGGAGTGGTTTTTCTTTGTTTTCATTCGTTCTCTTAATCAAGTTGCAGAGGAGCAGAGACAACAATGGTGTCCAGAGCAAGCGACTCTTCATCTATATCAACAGTTAGTTTCTCTTAACTGATCTCAATCTTCTGATTTTATTGAATTTTAGTTTATACATTTATTAGTAAATATGATCAGATGAATTCATCACGATAACTTCATGATGTCATAATAAGTAGCTTTTCATTGAATCTATCAAAATTCTGTTTTATTATTATTATTGTTTTAATTCTGAGAAATTGATATCTGAAACCTAGAATTGTTGGAAATTTAACATATTATAAATTAACAACTTATTGAGAAGCAGTGTTTTCTACTGAATTTTCAAGAATTGAATTTAGGCTCTGTTTGGTTCTTGATAAATATTAAGTGAAAGAAAGATGTATGTTCATAAGAACTTAGCTAAGATTGATAAACCAACCAAACATAGCATTAGCAATAGAAAAGACATCATCAACCTACTGTCAATTTACAATTGATTGATCACAAACAATATAATCTAGTGAGTATCTACAATTGCTCAGATTTTTTATGATTTTCTTTTGTGATTTGGCAGAAATTTCATGGTGAATCCAATGTTTGTCTTGGAGACTTGTCTTATCAACTCAATCAGCTCAAAACGGAAATTCAGGCGGAGAGAGTCATTTCGGTTAAAGTAAGACACTCAATTATCCTTTTGGTCTTTATATTTTTAAATTTCTTTTCTTTCTTTCTCTTTTTTGATACCTGTAACTGTCTTCCATGTTACTTCAGATCAGAGCCACTTTCTATGTAGCAGTGTGATTGTGTTTTGCTGAATGATTTTTTTTTTTTTTTTTTTTTTTTTGAAATACTGATTTGATTTTCTTTATCAGTAATTCAGTATCATAATTGGTCTAACCAGTAATGAATTTCAATTCCAAGAAAATGTCATTCTGTTAATTGAAGGGCTCAGTTCTTTTTTTTTTAACAAAAAAAAAAAAATCTGATTTTCAATTTAATATTATCTAGGATTTTACTGTATTATCCTTTTTATCTTAATTTCAATATTTATCGTAGGTGTAATTCCAGAATAATTTTATGTTAACTTTGTTTGTGAATAATACTTCTGTTGGTATTTTAATTCTGCAAAGAAGATCTTATTTATGCTTTGAAACTAATGTCGTGGGTCAAAGGTCTGTTAATATTGAATATTAGGTTTTAGTTTCTTGTCCATTTTATGAAAACGGTACAACACTACGGACTTCATATTCATTCTACATTTTTTGTTAATCTCGTGTAACAAGCACATATTTGTTATGATGCTAAATTAATTGTAATGAACTCGTGAATGTATCTTGTACAGGAAAAAATTGAGAAGAACAACAAGAAAATAGAAAATGATGTTTCTCTGCTTTTACCAGAAACATCAAGAAAGAATGCTGTATTTATGGCAGAGAATGGATTCAGTAACATTCCTCTCTGCAAGTACAGTGGATTTCCTCAGGGGTTGGAAGATACAGATTATTTTAACAGTCATGAAGTTGTTTTCTCAACAAGTAGAAAGCTTCCATTTGCTGAGAAGATACCACCTTATACTACTTGGATTTTCTTGGACAGGTATGATAGAGTTTCCATAAATCTTCTCTCTAACTGGAGTTTAACTTAATTGGACCTGATTCTGGATTCTGGCTGTGATCTTCCCATGTTAAAAAAAAAAAGGAGAGAGAGAAAGTATTATTGATTTTTAGACAGAATTTATTAACTACATCTTTGATTCAGTATTTAATTGATTCGTGTAGATTGGTCCTGATAAGATAAATCATTATAAATAGCTTGAAGCCATTTAGAAGGATTAGATGGACATTTTATTTCAGAATGATCACATACAAATGAGTGCTAAAAATATCCTTTCTCTTGCTTTTTCTTCTTCTAATTGTAATCAATGGAAGTGATATTGTTTAACCTGGAAGTTAAATTTTACATGTTTATAGATTTTATTCATTCTGTTTTTTCTTGTTTGGGGGGAGGTATTAATAGATATGTGAATTTTGCCTAGATCCCTGTGTCTGTATTTCTCAGATATCACATTCTCATCTGACTGTATAATGTTGCTTTGGTATCTTCTTGGAAACACTATTTTGGGTTGGGAACCTCGGGTTATACACTCATTGCATGTGTAATAAGGATTAAATATTTTTTTCGAGCTTGTTTTATGCTAGGATTTTATTATTGTTCTTCTTGTCTAAATATGTCTTACGCAGTACAGAAATCAGAGAATGGCTGAAGACCAGTCTGTGGTTGGAAGAAGGCGGATTTATTATGATCAACATGGAAATGAAGCTCTAATATGTAGTGAAAGTGAAGAAGACCTTGTAGAACCTGAGGAAGAAAAACATGAATTTTCTGAAGTGGAAGATCGTATTTTATGGTATGTTTAAATAAGATGCGATCGTATTTTATGGTATGTTTAAATAAGATTCAAGTTTACCTAATTTTCATTTTTTAAGAAGCATGTTGTACAGTTTTTGGTGTTCCTGCAGAGGATATTGGTATTGCATTATTGTATTTGAAAAGCTGAATTAAATTTGGTTAGTGACGAATGACACTGACAGTGGTCACCCTAGCATACAATAGAAAGCTATAGCAGATGAGATCATATTGATATAATTAAGTTCTACTTCTACTAATGTTATATTTTAGGGACCAAGGTCAAATGAGTAATTATCAAATTAAACAGATTTATTGTTTTCTGTTACCAGTCGGAGATCAGCAGCAGAATGTTTATATTACTTTAGATAGGTATAACTTTAGATAACAGTATTTTAGAAAAATGCCACTTTTCAGAGCAGATAAGCACTCATAAAAGATGCTTATCATAATCCAACTAGAATTATGGCTAGTTCTGTCGATTTGGCAGGACGGTCTTTCAGGAGCATGGGCTAGGTGAGGAAGTACTTAATATTGTAAGCCAGTTCATTGGAGTAGCCACTTCGGAAATACAGGTATTTTGAATCAGTATATTAATGTGATTAGTATGTTATGGATTATGCTTGGTGATTTTATTTTCTGTTTGAAATATTTTTGGCATTCCTTGTTTGTAATTTATGCTTGTTGGAAACTTCTTATATATTGCTGGGAAATGTATTATGTTTGGGTTTACAGGACAGATATAGCACACTGAAGAAGAATCATGACAAAAGGTTTAAGGATTCTAGGGATTCTGGATATGAACAGGGAATATCTCTGAACAAGAGCCTTAGTGCTGCTCTGGATTCTTTTGAGAACCTTTTTTGTCGCCGTTGCTTGGTATGCAAATATTTGGTATGGCCATTTGAATTTTGCTTCAACCATGCTTATTCAATTATGTTTGTCCAACAGGTATTTGATTGCCGTCTGCATGGATGTTCCCAGACTTTGATTTACCCGGTAAGCAGACCATTTTTATTTTTTTTATTTTTTTTATTTTTAAGTTTCCTACAACTTAATCTGGTTATAGTTTACTACCATATCTGATTGGAGCCCTTTACTTGTCAGAGTGAAAAGCAGCCATATTGGTCTGAATATGAAGATAATAGGAAACCTTGCGGTGATCATTGTTACCTCCAGGTACAATTTCTCCTCTCTCTGGATGTGCTTGTATACACTAAGCATATTCTCTTTTTGACCTGTGGTTGAGTTCATTTACACCCTCAAGACTTGCTACAAGGTTTGATGATTATTCATTTTTCTGAATATCATTATGGTCAATGATCATATATCCTTCATTATTTTCATTTAGATTAGAACCTTTTAAATAGGAAAGTTGTGAATTCTGATTTCGACATGAATGCCTTGCAGTTAAGAGCTGACCGAGTTGTGCTAAGAGGTTCAGCTATCAATGCTTCGCGTAGAATGAGAAATGTAAAAGAAGGGACTGCAATGCCTCATGAGGCTGAAGGGCTGGGTAGAGATATTGGCACAGACCTTGTGCGAGATAAAAGATGCAACTCTGGAAAAGTGCCACCTATTACTTCAAAAGCTGTTTATGTCTCAGAAGCCTCCACTGGAGCTTCAAATACAGTTACTTCTTCCGTGCAAAGTTTGAGAAAGCGCAAGGTCTTACAGCAGTCAAATATGGCACTAAATGACTCAATACTTCCGGATTCAAGTAAGAAAAAGAAGAAACTATTGCCTTTGGATGTAATTAGTGCATTCATTGGTGATATACGAAGTCCAGGTGCAAAAAGTAGGCACCTTGTTGGCACATCCAACGAACCTGACACTCAAAGGACCACCAAAGATTCACAAAGTGAATCCATTGAGTGTATGTCAGAGAAATTTGTTGGTTCTGGCAGTGTACGCAGTGATAAATTTGAGCATAATATCAGGGATAGATCCAAGGATGTCAAGAAAAAACCTGAACTGAATCAGCGGTCATCCAGAGAGACACTGCTTGATGGAGTTTTGAGCAGTTCTGAGTGGAAACCTATTGAGAAAGAACTGTATTTGAAGGGAGTGGAGATATTTGGGAGAAACAGGTATACAGTATTCCTATCACCTAACCTTTTGTTTGGCATTTAGCTACTGAGGATATAAAAGAACGATCAATGAGTCTTACTTTTATCACTGTTCTCCATTCAATTTTCTTGTAAATTCTACATGTTCCTGCTTATTTTTTATATGATTTTTGGAATTAACATAACAAAATTAAACCATGAAACGTTAATGAAACCTTAAATAAATTTGAAAGGAACATTGACCAAATAAAAGATCACTTTAATTAAGCAATACAGAAACGGTATTTAAATGCATGCCTGTGGATGTGGGTCTTAGGTTCACTATTACCAATAACTAGCAGTTTTGTATAATTTTTAATTAGAAATAATTTTATTATGTATGATAGTAATAAAAACTAGAACAATATTGTTAAATGAAAATAGAACACTATCCTTAGATCAAAATAACTACACGAGAATAATGGAAGAGATACATGAGCTTTCTTGCATCATGTAATGTAATTGTGTACAAGCACTATGCAGTATAGTTTCTGTTTTATTTTTACTGATGCATGCGTTGGGCTTGATACAGTTAGATATCATTTTGTTCGTAACCTCTGCTTCTGCTTCTGCGTGAAAGACTAGATCTTTCTTTAATATGTTTGTGCTAAATGTATTTGCAGTTGCCTTATAGCCAGGAACTTGCTTTCTGGCTTGAAAACTTGCGTAGAAGTATCCACTTACATGCGTGACAGTGGTTCTTCAATGACACTCAAATCTGCCACACCAAGCTCATTTTTGGAGGAAAATGGGAAAGCCGACACAGATCATACAGTATGTACTGTTATATTTTCCTTTTCATATTCATTTCCTAAAGGTGAAATAGAAATTCTAGCTCACATGAAACTGCAAAACCAGTTTTCTTACTGCCACTTTTGTGATCTGTGGTAATGAGAAACTTCTTTTTACGGTTCATTACAGGGATAAAGGTCACTTTGCTGAGCAAAATATTTATATAATCAGTTATATTGTATTCTAAAACATCATATTAGAAAGAGTTGATAAAATGTAATGCAAAATTGATTATAATTTTAGTCTGCAGGAATGTTTCTTTATATATTTATACCTAGTTTTGCTTTTTCATTCTTCTCTCACTGGGAATTCAACTATTGTATTGATGAGGTTGCACACAAAAGGAGCAGCATTGCCTTCAACTGACTAAAAATTGTGAAATTTGATTTAGCTTTGCTTGTTTGCTAACCTTGTTAACATTCTTTTAATGGGGGTGAAACTTCAAGAAAAATTATCAGTCTTAGAGCCGACTTGTTGATTTAGCTTATAGTCAGATTTCGTGTTTTATTTTATTCCCGTTTGTTGATATTTTAATTATGATGGATGTAGTTTTGCTTTGTTTTTTACCCAGGACTGCATTTTACATCCTTCGTTTTTCGCTTATCCTTTCTTTTGTTGTTTTAGGTGCAAGAGATGCCAACAAGACCTAGGTTACTTCGTAGAAGGGGTAGAACGCGGAAGCTTAAATATTCCTGGAAATCCGCTGGTCATCCTTCAATTTGGAAAAGAATTGTAGATGGTAAAGATCAGGCCTGTAAGCAGTATACACCATGTGGATGCCAGCCTACATGTGGAAAGCAATGCCCTTGTCTGCACAATGGAACTTGCTGTGAAAAATATTGCGGGTATGTTGAATTTTATTATTTTTTGAAGAAGGTTTATATCAAATGCATGGATGATGCAGGAAATTTTCTGCATCCATAGTGGTTTTCTGGGATACTTTTTATTAGAGATCGACTAGGATGTAAAATGCTTCTTATGCTCGAACTTCATCCCAGGTAAATCCTTGGATATGTCAATCATGTTCATTGTAGCAGTGGAGGAGAAACACTACAGCCAACTAATTAGTTGTACTAAAGATGATTTGATTTGATTGAATAAATCATTTTTCTGGGTTTAATTCTGTCCTAATTATGATTTTGTTACCCTTAATTCCAAATAGAACTACATATGTGGATTATTTGTTGGATCGTTTAAGTTTGTTGCATTTTAGTGGATGGAAAGAAGATATTTAACTTAAGAATTAGATTCTCACAAGTAGCTATTATTTCTTAAGGTGCTCGAAGACTTGCAAAAACCGGTTCAGGGGATGCCACTGTGCAAAGAGCCAATGCAGAAGCAGGCAATGCCCATGCTATGCTGCTGGACGAGAATGTGACCCAGATGTTTGCCGGAATTGCTGGATTAGGTAATGAGTGCTATATGCTTATTTCTTAAAATAGTTTCAGATAATCATGCCATAAAGTCATTGATGTCATATAAAGTCTGCTTTCATTATTGGATTTCCTTGCTTTTTTATAATGACGCTTTTTGATTAAGCATGTTGATGAGTTTAATTAGTGACTCAATAAGTTTAGGTCCTTGAACTAACTTAATTACTTCTAGAGTAATGTTAGGCATCCCAACTTGTATTCCAACCTTTGGTGTCGAAATTTAATTCACATGACCTGTGGCAAGGGAAATAAGTCATCATTAACGTGTATTTATTTGCCAACTGACACATCATAGGTTGAGATGCAAGGTGGGATACCTATCATTACTCTTACTTTTAAGAGTTTATACAGAGAAAAAAAAAATCTAGAATCTTGTCATTTATATATTTTTTATATTGAACTGGCAGTCTTCCCAATTTGAGCTTTTATTAAAGTTTTAAAATTTTATGGTGTAGTTGGCGCCCTGTCTGAATCAAGTGCTGAATTTTCACTCCATCTTTGCATTCTGTGAAATATTTCTTTCTTAATGCAGTTGTGGAGATGGTTCATTGGGTGAGCCACCTAAACGAGGAGACGGTCAGTGTGGGAACATGAAGCTCCTTCTAAGACAACAGCAGAGGGTAAGCAATTGAGAATGTTTTAATCGTCAAATTGCTACTGTAGAAAGTGTAAGCAATTTTCAATAAATTAAGCTGTGTCGTAACTTCTTTCCTTTCCTCCTTTCAGATCCTCTTGTCGAAGTCTGATGTTGCTGGATGGGGAGCTTTTCTTAAGGTAGGTAACAAATTGTCTTATGTTTTCCTTAGTTAATTGCTAATGCTGGTAACTGAACTAGATCATGTGATTTCAGAACTCCGTCAACAAAAATGATTATCTTGGAGAATATACCGGTGAATTGATCACCCACAGAGAAGCAGATAAGCGTGGGAAAATTTATGATCGTGCGAATTCATCTTTCCTTTTTGACTTGAATGACCAGGTAAGATAGACCTAATGATTTACAATGATTTTGATGCTGTCAGGAATGTTATGTAAATATGAATATCCTCATCCAAGACTAAAGCTATTTTACCATTTCAAGAGAGCTCAACAATTTCAGAACTTATTCACATATCATGTATCTCTTAATGTGGTATTATGAACTCTGATATCTTAGAGCTTCCTCCTTATTCTTTGCAGTCTTGTCTTGACGCATATCGCAGAGGAGACAAGCTGAAATTTGCAAACCATTCATCAAATCCTAACTGCCATGCCAAGGTTTGAATGAGACTTACAGTCTGTCATTTAAATTCTCGTTGATTAAGCTAATCTATTAACTTGCACAGGTAATGCTGGTGGCTGGAGACCATCGAGTGGGCATCTTTGCCAAGGATCATATCGAAGCTGGTGAGGAGCTCTTTTACGATTACCGTTATGGACCAGACCAAGCACCTCCATGGGCTCGAAAACCTGAAGGTTCCAAGAGAGACGATTCATCGGTCTCTCAAGGCAGCAGAGCGAAGAAACATCAATCTCATTGATACACTCATCAGTATATCTGCCTTGCCATTATTATCCAAATCACCCATTATGAAGAAAAACCTTCTTCTTAAGCAATGCATATACATAGGTCAGCATTATTTCTGTATAGCTGCCCAAGTGTTCTTGAAGGTCAAGAAATAAGATAGATTGGGCAATAAGTTCAAAACATTATTTTTAAAGTCCGGCAATAAGCTAGAAACTTCTTTTGCTGTTCTCTGCACTGCAATAAGCAATTAGTTCAGGAGTTGGACAATATTGTTCGAAACATATATATTCTTGATAATAATAATAATAATGTAAACCATTGTTGTCTTAGATGGTTATTTAATTGTTGAAGTATTGCATGACATATTTTTTTTTAAGTATTACATTAGATCTTCATTATCTATCAAGATCAAACACAATACATATACAGTCCTGATATTACTCCTGTAAGGGGAGATGTCTACTCTCACAGTATAGGGAAGAAAATTATTCACACGTAAAATTTGCATGTTTGGACTTGAACCTGCACCACTAACGTGAAAAGGGGGTTTAAAATTTGCTTGTTAGGACTTGAACCTCCACCACTAACGTGGAAAGGGGGTTGGTGGTACACTTGTGCTAAGAAATTCATGCAAGAAACAAAAGAACATCAATCAAACAATTTGATTCGAGGAAACCGTGTAATTAAACTACAATTTACATGCTGTCAACAAGATCAACAGGCAGAAAATGCTGAAAAGAATTATTGATTGTTGTACTCATTTTGTTTGGATTGCAAATGAAAATACAACAACTCATTCCATGTATCAGGTACGCCAGGAAGACACCAATGGCTGCAATCCTCACTGTTTGAGGAGAACCGTTTGTCTGGTTTTTTTCCGTATATTGATGGATGGCCTTCTATCCTGTATTCAGACAAACTAGTGATATTCAACAGAGTTACATGAGTTTTCATCTGCTTTATGACCTCCTCTGCAATAACATTCTTCTCAGGGTAGATAAAGCCTGACGTTTTGTTAAGAGGTCGAGTGGCCTCCCTACAATGCCCACCTGAATTCCATTGACCCCCTCTGTATACATAATAGATAATACAACTCAGCAACTTATATGATGAGATAGATTAGGAAGAAGAAAAAAATACAGCTTTGGGGAGCAGAAAAGGAAACCTGAAATGGGAAGGTGCCGAATTTCGAAAGAAAACTTGGGTTTTACTTGGTTTGATGTTTTTATCTACCCATGATGCCCAAGTCATCAATGCTCTTCTAAAAGCTGTCGAAACATCAAGCCGGGGAAGAACTTGACCCGCTTCCTGGTAATAGTTAATCCTGTTACAAGGCCAGCAGACTTATGAATGAAAAAATAGAAAAAATCTGAATATGGTATCTGTAAACTGGACATATAATTGCATATGATTTCACCGGCTTATCAAATTGGAAAACGAGCCATGGATATAGTGTGCATACAGAAATGATTTAAGAGAACAAGTTCGAGTATGCTTTTTTAATAAACCAAGATCTAAACTGAGCTTAGTAGCTTGTACCCAATGCAGAACAATTAGAACCTTTTAACATTCAAGTCTGCTATGATTTAAAGATTGAGCGGTACTACTAACCCAGCTTTTGTTTTGTAATGTGACCACCAGTGTGCAGTGTTGAAAATCAAAATATCAGCTCCTCTCCATCTTGATGAGCCTCGATCCAGTGAATCGATTCTCAAGGTTCGCACCCGCTTCTGCCCTACCCGTGCCTTGCCCTCATGAACTAAGAAATGGGATACATAGTATTCAACCGTACATTTATAATCCTGCATACACAAGACTAGATTTAATACTTAAAATACTTACCAGCATTAGCCCCAGAAAACTAATAAATAAACACATCAAAGCAAAATTTTTGCATAATTACCACAAATTTGAAACTATAATTGCCCTTCCCTTTGGTGATTCTTCGTCCGTGTGTTTCGTAGACTTTCTTTGGATCTTTAACAGCACCCATTAGCATACACAGCATAGATTCCCATTGGTTTCTATTAATAGAATCACCCACAAAAACTAGCCTCTTCCCTCTGATTGATTCTAGCATTTTCGTTGCATTGAACCTATAATTTACATGACACGCAAAACCAAAACTCAGCTAGTTTACATTCCATGCTCTTCTTTTAAACTAAATTTATAGGATCAATCAATTGATATACTAGTATAAATAAATTTCAATTCTAAATAATAAAAAAAATACCTTGGAATGTCACACTCTTGTGGTTGCCATTTCCACTTCATGTAGTCTTTGTCTAGTCTCCCATTGCTCATGCAATTGAAACCTTCATCAATAAAAGGACATGAACTATTTGTGTACAAAGGATAGCTCTCATCATAAACCCACCTCCCTTTTGTAATATCACAGCCTCTTGTCCTCTTCTCTTCAATCTTTTTAACCGAATTTGTTCCAATCTCCTTCTTTTGTATCTGCTGATTATTAGTAGGAAGCTCGATTTCAATTCTCTCAACGGTAGCTGCTCTGGTCTTCTTCTTCTCTTCAACCCTCTCATCGCTTTGAACTTCAATTTCAATCGAAGGTGCTACTGCTGGTGCTCTCTCCATACCAGTACCAATAGTTGGCTTGTTGACTTCATTGTCTCGCACTTCGGTATCATTTTCCTCCCTTTGAAAGTCCTTTAAATCTGAGAATTGAAGAAACCCAGTTGTATTTTCAGTTCCATTTAACTGGGCATCTGCCAAGATTAAATATTTAACATCTGTTGCTGAGAAATTTCTACTGAAACCTGTCAAACTCTGTACAGTGAAGGGTTTCAAAGATAGATTAAAGACCGATTGATTCAACTGAATATTGGTTTGTTGGTAAATGGAGATTGAAGGAGTAGATTTGACGCCCCAGATAGAGAAGAATGTGATGAAGATCAGAGAAAACGAGATAGTGAAAGAAAACACCAAGAATCTGGTGGATTTGACAGAGAAACTCCTCTGTCTCTCCATCTACGTTGAGTCTCAGTAAAAAGCTTCAAAACAAAGTCAAACACAGTGGGGTTGAGATTTGGTGATATAAAGAAGAAGTAGACATGTTAACGTACATATATATATATATATATATATATATATATATAGATTGTGTAAGATGTTGACAAATCAGAGAATAAAAAAATTCAAAATAGTGGAAGAGAAAGGGAGTCGTTGACAGCGATGATTTGATAACAATGGAGTGGTTTAAAGCTGTTCAGGTGATCGTGTGCTCATGTGGTTACCAAATGCACCCACATGCCCACATATATCGCTACAAGTGCAAGCTAAATACTGTATTTCACTTTCAATTATATTCTATTTCTACTGCAGGAATAAAGTGAAGTGAATAAGTGATTTACTTTAGGTAACTTTTGTAGTTCTAGAGCTACTCTTTTTAATATTTTACCTTACTTTTGTGAAAATAAAATAAAATAAAATAAATAAATAATCCTCGGTTAAATCGGAGCATCGTGGTCGTGGGTTGCTTTGCTTTGGTTGGAAGTGAAGTTTTTGTTTTTGTTTTTTTGTGTTTGTAATAGACAGAGAACAAGCGACCTTAGCTAGAAGCCTAGAAGAACCATAACCAATAATTCAGGTTGATATATATAACATTGTGGGACTCAATAACGTTGTGGGACTCACCGAAAAAAAAAAAACCCTGTGTGTTTAGCCGTCACTCACACATGAACATTATAACATTTGATAAATTTATCTTCTTTTTAAAACTATTCATTTAAAAGAGATTCCAACAACCGTTTGTTGTTCATTAATAATCCTGAATTCTTGATAAACAATAAATTCCTTTTTAATTCATTGATCCTTTTATTGATAAATTATTTTAATGCATCTTGGTGCATGCATTCGAATACTAAATCATGTGGTATATAGTCTATACAAAGCACATTTGATTGATTAATAGTTATAATCGAACATCATATCTCAGCATATGTGGTAGTGCCGTAGTGCACATCCCCTCTATATAAGTAGTGAAAACCGGAGTCTCACGTCATTCCTATTATGTGTATTTTACAAGTATGTATAGGGAGTTTTCTTCCGATTTGTAGGAGTAACAGTCATATTGTAATAGTTTTTATAATACTTCACAACAATGTCAATTAACTTAACTTCATCTCCATTGGCTACATCAATCTTAAAACAAATTTCCAGTAATTGTGTGAATGGCTATCAAGAATCCATCAGGATGGTAAACAATTCCATTTAAGCCAAACAAGTTTTTGTACCACTCTTTTGGTGTAAAGACTAAATTCAGGGTTTTTTGGGAGAGAGAATGATTCGGATCTGCAACCTTATGGTGTAAGTATGAGAAGTCAAATAGAGGAATTAGATTGCTGCAACAGAGCAATAGGGTCATTAATGTACGTTTGTTTCCTTCGAAATAATGATAAGCAATTGAACATAATACTAGTTTCGGTCGCCCTTTTCAGCTCAGCTCATGATAAATTCTTAGGCCAAACCAAACAAGGCCTTCAATGGCTAAAGTCTAAGCAAAATTTCATATTATTTATCACCAATTTCCACCCAAAGCCATACAAAGTCAAATCTCATTTTGACTGCTATCCATTCAATGAAACAACTACCCACTTGCCCACCTGTTTGATAAAAATATCAATGCGTTTTGGATTTTTGGTCAAGGTTTTTTTTAAGAAGAAAAAAACGGACAACGCCAATTGGGTCAGGGTCTTACCGACACCCGGTGAAATTAATCTATAAAACACCACCCAGAATATGACTCCCAGGAGATCTCCCCACAATTTACGATTTAACGGGCTAAAGTATGGAAAATATTTACGATACAAAAACTCTAAAATTTTGATTCATGGAAGAAAAATAGTTTAAAAATTCCTTGATTATTGCTGACGAAACAATTTGATTTGAAAGTGCCTTGAATTGAAGTAGTTGTTGTGAATGTTATAACATATGTTAATTCTGTGGATAATTTTTTAGTCCTACTGGGTTAATTGTAAATGATATTAAAACTCTTTGTAAAGATGTTGATGTTGTTTCATGTCGAGATATTTCTAGAGATAGAAATGATATGGCACATCATATTTGGTTAGGTGTAGGTCTCTGTTGGTACTAAACTCAACCACTTTCGATGGACGTAATCGGTGGAAAAGATATATCTTGATGACATAACAAACAACAATGCACATGTCACTCAAAGGAGAAGAATTTGGGTGCATCCGATGCACCATGCATCTCCCACTCTGATGTTGCCACGTCTGCAAAATCAAAAGATTTTACTGACGTGGCAACATCTGGATGGGGGATGCATGGTGCATCCCGCTGCACCCAAGATTTAGTCCACTCAAAGAACATGATGTCACTTAAAGAACATGCAAAGATAACACATGTCATGCAAACTAAATGCATGATAACACATGTCATACCAATTCATGTATAATGAACCGTGGAAATTATTAAAAATGACCACATATATTATGGGAAATTCGTTTTTAACCACAAACGAATTATTAATAACCATATTTTTAAGAAATTACTTGAATGCCCCCATATAAAAACATCCCAAATCAGCTCTCTCTCTCTCTCTCTTTTTCTCTTTTTTTCTTTCTCTCTCCTCTGCTCTCTCCCCTCGATTTCTCTCTCTCTCTCTCTCTCTCTCTCTCTCTCTCTCTCTCTCTCTCTCTCTCTCTCTCTCTCTCTCTCTCTCTCTCTCCCTGATCTGCCTCTCACCGGCGTGCTTGAGGGTCGCCCATCGCTGGAGTCGTTGCCCAGACGTCGTCGCGCGACCTTCACGAACCAGCGGCGCCGTGGTTCGTCAAGCACAACGCTGCTGGTTCGTGCGACAACCAGGCGGTGGTTCGTGCGTCGCCGGTTCATCGACGACCAAGCGACGTTCGGCCTCTCTCTTCTTTCTCCTCTCTCCTCTGTTTCCATTGATGATGTGGTCTGCAAAAAAAAATAAAGAGAAAAAAAAAAACCTAAACCTAATTTGAGGAAGAAAAAGAAGGGGAAAATTTTAATTTAGTCCAGATTTCAAGTTTGGACATTTCAATTTAGTCATGATTTCAAGTTTTGACATTTCAATTTAGTCGTGATTTCAAGTTTGCTTCGAGGTTTAAAAAAAAAAACTATTTTCAGGGGTACTCTGGTAATTTATGGACATACACTGATATTTTTTTAAAAAAAGTGGTTATTAACAATTAAAGTTTCAAAAGTGGTTACTAACAAAAATTTAATAATTCCAATGGTTATTTTTGGTTTTCTCTCTAATAAACTCTATAAAACCCCTTTAAAATGAGGAGAATGGAAGAGAGGGAGATTCTAGAAAATTTAAACAAATGCACTCATAAGTGCCTCATTTTTATGTAAGGAATTTGAATAACACTTAATCTAACATGCATAGGCACATAATTAATCCAAACTTTTGACCTAAACATGTTTCTATATCATGCTTTAATCAAACCCTAAATACATGTTACTAACCCATGTCAATTCAAGAGAAAATGGGAGATAAGAGAAAGCGGAAGCGGAAGCGTACCTGAATCCATTGCCGGAGGTTGGTGGACGGGTTGAGATCTTCCAAATTATCACGATTCTTGGGACACCCAAAAGTGTTCTCTCTTGTTCTGGTGATGGGGACACAGATAAGCCAAAAAGGTATCGTATAATTTGGGGACCATAACCCTAAATATAATAATCAGATTATTATATGTTTTGCTATTTCTAATTTGGCCCCTCATCAAATTAGAAATAGTACTTTGATATCTACACATTAACTCCATCACAGTTATAACCTTAAACCTTAAAACTTTAAATCTTAATTAGACCACTTTAATTTAGGCTTAACCAAAGATAGCATAACACATTTAATATTTACATGTGTGGCCCCACATGATGGAATTTTCCAACAATCTCCCACTAGGCCACATATGTATCTTTACAAATGTATATGACTTTATGAGCTCCAAAATTTTGCTATCACAAATTTATGGTATATTCGAACAATCTCGTCCATTGATTATGCCGTTATAGGATCAAAGCGGTTTTCGTCACATTTAGCGTGACTAAACCCATCAATGGTCACGTATGCCAACATAACCAAATGAGATAGATCAATCATGGATGCGTAGCATGGAAATTACATGCAATGTGATCTATACATGTCTATTTCCAACTGGTCCTACTTTATTCTTTAGTGAGATCAATACATAACACAATGTAACAGAGTGAAATGAATTGAATATTTTATTTCTGATCAGAAAAATATCCAAATACATAAATGCATAAATATGTCCAAAATCAAACATAAAGCAATAAAATGCAAAATGATACAAACTCCCACTATAATGTGATATCCTCATACAAAATAACACACATATGAGCAGTGTGCTCATGAAAGACCTTGGGTGGTAATCCCTTTGCAAGCGGATCCGCTATCATGGAGTTTGTCTCAATATGCTCTATGTATATCTGTCCACTCTGCACTCTCTCCTTCACAACTAGGAACTTAATGTCAATATGCTTTGACATAAATGAGCTCTTGTTGTTGTTTAGGGATGGCAATGGGGCGGGTCGGGGTCGGGGAATGCTTTACCATCCCCATCCCCGCCTCCCAAAACCATCCCCATCCCCGTCCCCGTCCCCATCCCCATCCCCGCATTAAGAGAAGCGGGGTCGGGGGCGGGGGCGGGGATTCCCCATTGGAGGGGCCTTCCCCATACCCGCCCCATTCCTTGTTTAATATAATTATATATTTAAAAATTACAACTTAAAACAAATAAAAAAAAGTATAAATTCAGTTATATATTATAAATATTATATATATATATTCAGTTTTATATTGCTATAGTTTTCTGCTGTTTTGTTTTATTGCTCCTGTTTTGGGCTCTCGCCTTTAGACGTTGTTCTTAGGCTGTTGTTTGTTTCTTGTTTCGGTGGCCTTCGTGCCTTTTATAATATTCTTCGGCTGTTCAAATATATATATATATATATATTCAGTTATATATTCCAACAAATCACAACTTGGCTAAACATGGTGTCAATATATAAATGATTAAAAAAATCTGAATATATATATATATGTATATATATATATCGGGGCGGGGATGGGGCGGGGAGTGCTTCCCCCGTCCCCGCCCCGCTTCACATTCGGGGATAATACTTTATCCCCATCCCCGTCCCCATCCCCGAATATTATCCCCCATCCCCGCCCCATTCGGGGCGGAGCCCCGCGGGGAATACTGACATCTCTATTGTTGTTGGAATATAGCACCACTGACTTATTGTCACAATATAGTTTGATTGGTCTTTCAATACCCTTTAGAATGTGCAGCCCAGTGACAAAATTCTGCAGCTATATCCCATGGTTGGATGCCTCATAGCATGCTACAAACTCTGCTAACATAGTGGAAAAAGCTACGAGCACTACAAGAAATTTAGTCTTTCCAAACAAACCAGTTTCGTGGGGAAAGGTTGAAATTCGTCTGGAAAGGTCATACGCAACGAAAAAAAATTCGTCGGCAATTTCGTAGGGACATCATGGTCGGGCAGGGTATTAGGCGATGAAATTTTGACTTTCGTCACCTAAAACCTTAGCAGACGAATTTATTTCGTCGGCAAAAACTACTAGTTTTAGCCAACGAATGTATTTCATCTGCTAAGGTTTTAGCTGACGAATTTATTTCGTTGGCTAAGAGTATACATTCGTCTGTAAAGATTTTGGAATTTTAAAAATTAATCCGCCATCCGGCCACCCCACCGTCGACTGTCGCCGGCCCACCCTTGATAATATTGACAATTAATTGTCGTTATGAGGAATCAAACTTGCAACCTCATATCAAAGTGGTAAGCCTTTACCGCTAGACTACAACACTTGATCTGTTAACATTTGCATTATATTTATATATAACCTATATGGGTTGTTAGAAATAAAAATATTTATAAAAAAAATAATAAAATAAAATAAAAATAAAAATAAAAACTTGTTAGATAAATTTAAATTTATTCAACTAATCAAAAATATAATTTGAATGACAAACATATATTGAAAAATATTTATTGGATTGCAAATCGGGTTTGGTGATAATATATATATATATATATATTTTTTAAAATTTATGTTATTTAATTAAATGATTAATACCTCCTCAAAGTGGTAATCATTTGAGATGGTGCTAATCAAGAATGTGATAATAGTTAATTAATTAACAATTAATGACAGATTTAGGGTTGCACATTGGGGAAATGGGGATGGATATAGGTCCCCCACCACACATTTGGGGAAATTGGGGATGGGGAATTTTGGGGGGACGTATCTCCATTCCCAACCCCAGTTCCCCATTTTCCCCGTTTCTTCGTTTCCCCCGTTCCCCAATTTCCTCATTTGACTAAAAATTATAAATTAACAATAAATAATAAAAAAACAAACATTCCATATATTAATATATATATATAATTATATTTATATATGTTTTAGGGAAAATAGGGAAATAAGGATGAGGGGACCTCCCCCTATCCCCATCCCCATCTCAATATAGTATATATTTTATTTAATCAAAATTTTATGTACCGGGTGTCCACTACTGATTAGTTTGGTGGTGGTGGATTTATCCAAAAAATTTAATTTTAATTAATTAACTTTTAATATTTTTTTAGCATATATATTTTTTAATTAATTAATTAATTTTAGTATATATATTTTTAATTTTAATTAACTTTTCCCTTCAAATACAATGTTTGTTGGGAAAAAATTTCATTAACTTTTCCCTACGAATTTTGAGTTTTGTGGGGAAAGGTTACCTTTCCCGACGAACTCGTTTGTGGGTAAAAGTTTTGTACCCTTAACCGATGAAACTCATTTTGTGGGGAAAGGTTGGGAAAATTTTTGTACCCTTAGCCGACGAATTTTGAGTTTTGTGGGGAAAGGTTACCTTTCCCCATGAAACTCGTTTATGGGGAAAGATTGGGAAAATTTTTGTACCATTAGCCGACAAATTTTGAGTTTTGTGGGGAAATGTTACATTTCCCAACAAAACTCGTTTGTGGGGAAAGGTTGGGAAAAATTTTGTACCCTTAGCCGACGAATTTTGAGTTTTGTGGGGAAATGTTACCTTTCCCCACGAAACTTGTTTGTGGGGAAAGGTTGGGAAAAATTTTGTACCCTTAGCCGACGAATTTTGAGTTTTATGGGGAAAGGTTACCTTTCCCGACGAAACTCGTTTTGTGGGGAAAGGTTAACTGTGCCTACAAATCTTGCTTTGTCTCCTAAAATTTTGTCTGGAAAGACTAAATTTCTTGTAGTGGAGTGTCTATTTGGCACTCCTCCAAGAAATAGCTCCACCAGCCAGAGGTATATGTACCATGATGTTGATCTCCTACTGTCTTAGCATCCAGCAAAATTGGAGTCGGAATACCCTATGATCTCCAACTGATCCGATCTCCTATATGTGAGCATGTGATCTTTTGTTCTCTGCAAATACCTTATAACCCGCTTGGCTACTTTCCAATGATCCATCCCAGGGTTACTTAAATATCTTCCTAACATACCAACAATGTACGCAATATCCGGATGCGTACACACATGAGCATACATTAGACTCCCTATAGCTGATGCATAGAGAATCTTCTGCATTTCCTTAACTTCAAGGTTATTTTTAGGGCACTGATTAAGACTAAACTTGTCTCTCTTAGCGATAGGGGAGTCACCTGGTTTTTTGTCTTGCATGCCAAACCTTTTGAGCACTTTATCGATATAGCTCATTTGTGATAATCCAAGAATACCCCAAAGAGCGATCTCGTTATATCTGGATCCCTAATACAAATAAGGATCATTCATCTCAAAATTCTTTGATAGAAATCTCTTAGTTTCGTACAACATGTCTATATCATTTGTGGCAAGCAATATGTCATCGACATACAAAACCAGGAATATGTGCTTATCAACAGCATTTATCTCAAAACCAAACGAGACAATCACTTGATGAAGCATGTAGTACCACTGACGGGAAACTTGCTTGAGTCCATAAATGGACTTTGTCAATTTGCAAACCATATTCTCTGGGTCTTCCGACTCAAAGTTTTCTGGTTGCACCATATAAATTGTTTCGTCAATGTCACCATTGAGAAACGCCGTCTTGACATCCATCTGATAAAGCTCAAGGTCAAAATGTGCAATAAGTGTCATGATTGTCCTAAACAAGTCTTTCGTTGAAACCGGAGAGAAAGTCTCTTTAAAGTCAATCCCTTCCTTTTGAGTAAAGCCTTTAGCTACAAAACGAGTCTTATACCTCTCCACATTACCTTTCAAATCCTTTTTGGTTTTAAAAATCCATTTACAACCAATGGGCTTCACACCTTCTAGTAATAGGACAAGTTCTCAAACCTTATTATCTTGCATAGACTTATACTCCTCATTCATGGCATCAATCCACTTTTGAGAGTTAGAACCCTGCATGGCTTGATGGAAGTTGATTGGATCATCTTCCACCATTCCAATGTCTTCCTCATGTTCATGGAGAAATACGGAAGAAAAAAAACGTATGGAATAGCATTTCTCCTTTCTCTAGTGGATCGCCTTAATGGCACTGGTTCTTGAGGTTGTTGAGTTTATTCCTCAGGAACAATTACCTTATCTTGAATAGGGGGTTGATTAACATTGTCTGGTTAAGGATCCGGATTCGCTTCTTAATCAATGACAAGTATAGAAACCTACACATTGTCAAAAGCGATAATAGGAATCGAAACCCATTCCTCCTCAAAGACAATGTCTCTGATTTTATTTCTCTCCCCAAACTCAACATCCTCAAAAAATGTTACAATTCCTGTCTCAAAAAATTGACCTAAGTGTGGGATCAAAAAACTTATAGCCCCTAGATCGCTCAGAGTAGCCAATGAAGTAGCTACTCAAAGTTTTGGAGTCCAATTTCTTTTCATGTAGCCTATAAGGCCTTGCCTCAGCTGGACATCCCCAAATGTGAAAATGCTTTAGACTAGGCTTTCTGCCTATCCAAAGCTCATAAGATGGTTTTGCAACTGCTTTAGTTGGCACTTGGTTCAAAATATAAGTTGCTGTTTTGAGTGCTTCTCCCCAAAGTGACTCTGGTAAGGTGGAATGACTAATCATACTCCTTACCATATCCTTAAGAGTTCGATTTTGTCTTTCAACTACACCATTCATGCTAAGTGATCCTAGCATGGTGTACTGTGGGACGATTCCACATTCCTCTAGGAATTTAGCAAACGGTTCTGGATGTTGTTCACCAGAACCGTCATATATGCCGTAGTATTCACCACCATGTCAGACTTGATACTCTTTTTGCCCTTGTCTTTAAAGGTGCTAGCCAAATGAGCACTTTCGGTCATATCTTGCTTCAATCTCTCTTCCTTTTGCACATAGTAAGAAATGAGCTCATTAAGAGTCTATTTCTCCCTTTGATAGTTGTAACTGACCTTAAACATACTGTATTGTGCAGGAAGTGATTTCAATACTAAATGCACGAGACTTGCACGAGACTTGCTCGAGCTTCAATGCCTTAAGCTTAGAAGCAATATGAGACATTTCCATAATGTACCCCCTTATGTTCCCTTTGCCTTTGTACTTCATAGAAATCAAGCTTTGCAAAAGCGTGCTTGTTTCTGCCTTACTGTTTTTCGCAAAACATTTAGGAACTCTTTGGCTTTGGTTATCTTTTCAAATACCGCACCCCTAAATGCCACCGGAATGCTGTGCTTGGGTTTGGGTTGCCCGATCTGGACCAGGTCATGGTCGACGACCATCGATCTTCCTCCTCGCCACAAAACCACGGGTTTCGCGCGAAAAAACCTACCGGCAAAGTGGTGTTGACTCGAGATAGACGATGGATCTGGGTTGGCTGAGCATGGGATCGGGTCTAGGTGACCCATTAGACTAAGAGAAAACCCTATACCTAAGTTGATCTTATCTGATTCTTCATCAGATCAAAACATGATTTGATCCCAACACCTATCACCAAGTTCATCTACCAATCGAATCCAGAAAAATGAACACAAACAATTTCATGAAAATTTTGTTCTTACGGATTCAACACATATCGGACAACACAGTAGTTGAACAACACAACAAATCATCATATTCAAAACCCAAATCTCCGAAAATTCTCAAGAATCGATCATGGGTGGCTCTGATACCACTTGTAAGGAATTTGATTAACACTTAATCTAACATGCATAGGCACATAATTAATCCAAACTTTTGACCTAAACATGTTTCTATATCATGCTTAATCAAACCCTAAATACAAGTTACTAACCCATGTCAATTCAAGAGAAAGGGGAGATAAGTGGAAGCGTACCTAAATCCACTACCGGAGGTTGGTGGACGAGTTGAGATCTTCCAAATTATCATGATCCTTGGGACACCCAAAAGTGTTCTCTCTTGTTCTGGTGATGGGGATACATACAAGCCAAAAAAGGTATCGTATAATTTGGGGACCATAACCCTAAATATAATAATCATATTATTATATGTTTTGCTATTTCTAATTTGACCCCTCATCAAATTAGAAATAATACTTTAGTATCTACACATTAACTCCATGACAATTATACTCTTAAGCCTTAAAACTTTAAATATTAGTTAGACCACTTTAATTTAGACTTAACCGAAGATAGCATAACACATTTAATATTTACATGTGTGGCCCCACGTGATGAAATTTTCCAACATTTTAGTCTCAATATTGGCGTTAGAATGAGGGGGCTAAAATTCATACATTTGCGGAAAATCAGTCAAGCTCTAGAAACGGTATCATCGATAACTTTCTATTCTTTTTATTTTGAATTGATTTGATTGAGATTTTCGTGTTCCAACTATGGAACCAAACTACCTTCGAAAGGAATCTCCGAATGGAGAAAGTCCCCAAAAGTTTACGGAACCAAACTACCTTCGAAAGGAATCTCCGAAGGGACAAAGTCTCCAAAAGTTCTACAGAACCAAACTACCTCCGAAAAGAATCTTCGAAGGGATAATAGTTCCCAAAAGTTCTATGGAACCAAACTACCTCCGAAAGCAATCTCTGAAGGGACAAAAGTCCCCAAAAGTTCTACAGAACCAAAATACCTCTGAAAGGAATCTCCGAAAGGGACAAAAGTCCCCAAAAGTTCTACGGAACGAAACCTCCTCCAAAAGGAATCACTGAAAGGACCAAGTCCCCAAAAGTTCTACGGAACCAAACTACCTCCGTAAGGAATCTCCGAAGGGACAAAAGTCATCAAAAGTTCTACGGAACCAAACTACCTTCGAAAGGAATCTCCAAAGGGACAAAAGTCCCTAAAAGTTATACGGAACCAAACTACATCCGAAAGGAATCTCCGAAGAGACAAAGTCCCCAAAAGTTCTACGGAACCAAACTACATCCGAAAGGAATCTCCAAAGGGACAAAGTCCCCAAAAGTTCTACGGATCTAAACTACCTCCAAAAAGAATCTTTGAAGGAACACCTTTCAAATAAACACGCCAAGGTTATAATAAGACTTTGATAATCGAAGCACCCCTATTAAACGCCGAGTCAAATTTACCCAATATAATGTACAACTGGTCAAGTCCCCAACTCCACCAAAACACTTCTAGAGTTGAGAACTTGAGGGACAATTGTTGGTACTAAATTTAACCACCTTTGGCGGACGTAATCGGTGGACAACCACATTTAGATGACGTAATCGGTGGAAAATACATATCTGGCATAACAGACAACAGTACAAATGTCACTCAAAGAACATGATGTCACTCAATGAACATGCAAAGATAACACGTCATACAAACTAAATGCACGATAACCCATGTCATGCCAACTCATGCATAATAAACTCTATAAAACCTCCTTAAAATGAGTGGGATGGAAGAGAGAGAGATTCCAGGAAATTTAGACAAATACATTTGGAAGTGCCTTATTTTTGGTCCCAACAATCTATGTACCGCTTCTTGTGATTAATGAAGATTATAAAGTTTATTTTAAAAAATAAAATTAAATAACAATGGAACTTTTTATTTTATTTAAATATTGGTTTTTATAAACTTACTTACTCCACTGAGGTGGGTGAGAAATGATAGTGGTTGAGGTTAGGAATGGCAATGAAACGGGTTCGGGCGGGTTTGGCAAAATCCAAACCCAAACCCGTGAAATTTTATGTCTACCAAACCCGTTAATGAACCCACGAAAATAAATGGGTTCGAGTTCGGGTTTTACCTGCGGGTTTAAGGGATACCCAAACCCACCCACGAACCCATGAAACAATCGGGTCCACGGGTAAAACCCATGAACCCACCATTTAAAAAAAAAAAAAAAATTATTTCTATATTATTTAAATATATGAAATATTATAATTTTAAAGAATAAAAACACTTAATAGATTGAAATGTTTATATTTTATTCTCTATATAATTAAAAAGTTCTTATTGGAGTTTAAATTTATAATATTTTAAATAATAAAATATTATATAATTTTTATTATTCACGGGTACACGGGTTCAGGTATAAATTTTTTTCCAAATCCATACTCGAACTCATGACAGGTACAATTTTCAAACCCAAACCCGTCCACGGGTACACTTATCCCAACCCAAACCCTCTTTAAACGGGTTGGGTTCGGATGGGTCCCACGGGTTCGGGTTTAATTGTCATCCCTAGTTGAGGTGTTCCAATTTGTGTCTGTCCCAATTTAGTTGGTTTAGACACAAATTAAGATACCATTTTTAGATAAGTGATTTGAATTCGGGTGAGTAACAATCGGTTCCATGTGGACAAATCGTAAGCAGCGAGACGATCAGCGCTATGAGATAAAAAGACGGGCGTTCTGTCCAACGGTATGTCTCCTTCTTTTCCTCTTCCTCACATCGATAGTAAAGCTAGAAAGCAGCAAAAGACTGAACCCTACCTTCAATTAGCGCTACCAGCAGAAAAGAAAGAGTGATGGCGGGTAGATCCAAGAAGCCATAAGCCGTTTTGCTTGCTTTCATGTACACATGTTCCCTCTCCTCCTTGTCTATTTGACTTCCCAGCTGGATTGAAAACTGGTTGTAAAATGCCTCTTAATCAAAAGTTGCAAAGGACACTCCAACTGCTTAGGGTAATTCATTCCATGAGGATTAGGAAAGGCAAGAAGGCAGGTATTAATACGACTAGTCCGAGAGTTAGCAAGGCAGGTCCTTAACAGAATGAATATAGCCTTCTCAGCTATAACTGCTTTAACGGCTGTAAGTGCTATAAGCTGTTACCAGCTGGAAAGGCTATTTGCTTAAGACTTGGTGTTCGATTACCAGAGTACTTTTTTCTAAACACTTGAGCAACCGCGACAAGGAGCCGATTTCTAGGCCTGTCAGGTGTCAACGACTATCCCGACGGAGATGTTACCGGCCAAGTCAGCGTCTTTGACCAGCGTGACTTCTTCTAGAACAGTACCGGGCTGGGGAGTAATCGTCGGGGACCAAGACCTGGCCGATTCCACCCTTGGCGCACTCACGGAAGAAGCCGGAGCTGTGGTAGTGGTACACATATGAGTGACAGGCTCTGCTCGCTCCAGAGAGAAAGCGACGGGTACGGCTGAGATTAGGAGGTGGAGCAAAGTGGAAATGCCATTTTAGTATTTGGCTGTTCGGTTTTGGTAGTGACAACTGAGTATTTGTTGGGGACTGGTGAGAGATTAGAGACATTAGACCTTGTTGGAAGAGATATTCATAATAATTTATCTCCTTAACAATTTAACATGTCACTCTATCCACGAGCACGAAAATAAAGTTACTATTTATTACTCTTATCTATAAAATTCATCTTTGAAAATGTAACAATGTCTTTCAATTTCAGGTGATCGATACAACACAAAATCAAAACTGAGAACAACATATAATTAAGTTACAATAATGTATGACCATATTGTAGAAGAGAGTTCAATTAAACGTAGTCGGGTTTTAGAAAACAGCCTCAACAAAAGCATGATTCTTCTTAGGATATCCCATTCCTACCAAGTGGTTAATGAAAACCTTCCCCTCCTTCACGGTGGCCGCCGTGGCCAAACGATGTGCGGGCCCTTTAAATTTGGCGACAACGGAAGCCGTGTGCCATCCATCAGAGCTCTCCACCAATCTCGCCGTAGGATTCCCTGCTACAACGAGCTTAGTAGGGGAGAGTAACTCTATACCATCTCCAAGTGCCAATGCACCTCCAGATACCTCAATTAACTTAACTTCCTCTCCCTTGGCTAAATCAATCTTCAACAAATTGCCAGTCATTGTGTGAATAACTATCAAGAATCCATCAGGATGGTAAACAATTCCATTTAAGCCAAACAAGTTTTTGTACCACTCTTTTGCTGTAAAGAGTGGGCTTTTAATTATGGATAGCAACTGGCCATCAACCCCAACCTTCCAGATTTTATTGCTTTTGACATCCGTAACATATGCATTGCCTTCTCCGTCCACTGCTACATCGTCCGCCATTGATTTCTCATCACCTGCACCAATTTTAAACAAAAATTATTTCAAGTTGGCAATATAAATTTCTGGTTGCATAGAACTTCTTTATATCTGTTGAGAGAAGCATCAACCACCGAGTAGTTGCATGGAAATGTTGCACAATTAATGTTTTTAAATAGATGAATTAGACAGAAAGAACAATGTGTGGTCCGTGTAGACAATTATTGACATCACTTTAGGGTCATTACTGTTCGTTTGTTTCCTTCCAAATAATGATGCAGTCTCCCTTTCAGCTCAGCAACTCATGATAATTAAATTCTTAGATCAAACCAAACAGGGTATTTTCAATCTGTAAAGCAGTCTCGTAGGGAGGGTCCCCAGAGTTTAATGGGCAAACGAGGGAAGATATTTACAAAACAAAAATTGTTGATTCATAGAAGAAAAATAGTTTTTTTTTTTTTAAATGAGAGTAGAGTACATATTCTAATTAAATAAACAAACATACAGAGGCTTCGTTGGAGAAAACGACCGAATAATAAGACAAGGAGAGCCAATAATCAACGGCTCAGATTTATGGATCGGTTAGATTAATGTAAAAGCATCAATAAGGTCTACCTGTAACAATGAAACATAATAATATAATATTAAATTGAATTTAGTTTTTTTTTCATATTCGTTTTTATAAACTTACTTGCACCACTGAGGTGGGTGAGAAACAATCGCTTCCACGTGGACAAATCGTAAGCGGCGAGACCAGAGTACTTGTTTCCAATCAATTGAGCAACCGCGACGAGGAGCCGATTTCTAGGCTTGTCAACGATGATCCCGGCGGACATGTTACCGGCCAAGTCAACGTCTTTGACCAGCGTGAGTTCTTCTAGTACTGTACCAGGGGAGTAATCGTCGGGTACCGAGACCTGGCCGATTCCACCCTCGAGATAGGAGACGATGAATCGACGGTTGGAGTCATCCCACTTGGCGCACTCACGGAAGAAGCCGGAGCTGTGGTAGTGGTACACCTGTGTGGCAGGCTCGGCTCGCTCTAGAGAGATGATGTAAGCGACGGGGACGGCTGAGATGAGGAGGATGACGAAAAGTGTTCTGGTGGAGCAGAGAGAAAATGCCATTTTTAGTGAGAGAGAGAGAGAGATTTGGGTGTTTGGTTTTGGTAGTGCAGCAACAAGTGAGTATTTGTTGGAGACTGGTGAGAGAGATTAGATTTGTAATTGGGAAGGGCATTAGACTTTTGCAATTTTGTTTTATTTGTTTATTTTATTCTAATAAACTAAAAAATTAAATATTCTTATAAAATTAATGATACGTTGTCCAAATGGTATGATTTTAATGTAATCCATTCATTTAAATAACGTAAATCTAATACAATTTAAATGAATAAATTATAATGATATCATATCATTTGGACATCAAATTTTAACAAAGTAAAATTATTGTTCATATAATAGTTTGTATGTGGAAACAATAATGGACTTCCCTTTGTCTTTTTCTTTTTCTTTTTCTTTTTCTTTTTTTCAGTCTCACTCCTATAGTCATATTTCAACCAATAATATGTCAATTAATGAAGATTTACTCATGACCGATTTATCTCATTTATCATGTCTTATAACTTATAAGTCCAATTTGGATTATCTTAATTGGCGATGATCAATTGTCATATAAATCCAATTATCAATTATTTTTTTAAAAGAAGTCCGATTGTTATATCATAACTTACCTACTAAGATTATTTTAGTCGGCACATATCATATAAGTTCGTTGGTCGATACAAGAAAAACTACAAATAGACGGTTCATACAATCTATACATTTCTTTCCTATTTAAAATAAATAAATAAATAAAATTACAACACGTATGCAATAAAATGGCAATGCCTTTATGGATATTGCAATTTCCCTTACAACTTAAGGTACTACAGTTCTTCAAAGAGAAATTTAAAGCATTTTTAAATTTAATGGTGTAGGGTTCTTTCAAAAAAAATATATATATATAGTCGAATTAAATTAAATTAAAATTTTTGACTTAATTTCGTGATGATATTAGAATATAATTATGAGAAAATACAATATTTTTTTATGGTATAACTTCATCCAACTAGCTATCCAATATGAGTAATATTAAAAATTAATAAATAAAAATATTAAATGATGCGGCAAATCAGATTTTTTTTTTCTTAGAAAAATGGCAAGTGAGTTATTAGTTGTCTTTATTACATGTCAACTTGTCACACAGGAACGTAGCTCAGCTAGGAAATGGATAAGTTTGGGGCTTGGGGTTTGGGGCTTGAGGCTTGGGGCTTAGGCAAATAACTCCCAGATCAACGGTTTGAATCTTACTAATGATAAAAACTTAAAAAAATACATGGTCTCGAAGTAATAAATATTATAAAAATATATATATATATTACGTGTCAACTTGAAATCACATATTGTCTGTCAACGTTAGTTCATCCGATTGGAAATTGTTTATATGTGTGTGTTGAAAGAGGTTGTAGTTTTTAAACCACTCGAGGAACACGTTGGTTTAAGAAATTGGAATTGGGAATCATAACTTTTTGATTATCGTGATTCGTTTTAATATACAAGCCAAACCTTGCGGCTCTCGTGAAATAATAGAAAAATATTAGGATTAATACAAATCAAAGTTTAAGCAAAAAATAAATAAATAAATAAAAGAAAAGATTTAATTAGATGATTTAGATATTATATTATAGAAGTATTGCTCAAATCAACAGGTAGAGATTCAACGATAATACTTCAACTTTAATATATAAAATCATCTTACACAATATAAAACATTTTTTTTTTCCTCGGAACCAAATATAAAACAAAAATACTTAGTCATGAGAACGCAACAATGCAACATTGATATATAGTATTAATCATCAAATCATAAATTTGAACATATATTTAACTTGCAAGTCGTGCTACCAGCTGCCTAGTGCCTACCATACAAGATTTAAAACTATACAGAGTATTGATATTTGTATATGGTCAAATCTACAATTGATCGGAATAGGTATCAACTATTTGCAAAATCAAAGAAAATCGGGATGCTGCCAACTAAAAAGACTCTACACTCAAGTCTTTAAAGTATTAAAAGAGTAGACCAAAAGAGAGCAATTTATGGAGTGAGGATCAGAGGCGAACCCAAGAAATATTTACTGTCCGGGCTAAATTATATATTTAAATAGTTTTTTTTTTACTCAGTACGCACTAACATTATAAGTTAGCTCTTTACCTATCAATAGTTGGATTTATCTACTTTTGTTTAGTCGATATATTATAATGCTTAATTAATGGTTCATAAATTCTCATATTAAATTTATTAAATTCAGTGTGCACTATGGAAAAAACTCTTGTGATTTTCTTCCTCAATGCATATTGATATAATAAAGTTAATGCAATACATGCGAGACATTGATTAAGAATAAAAAACTTTTGATATAATTTTTGATGAAAGTTTTTTTTTTTTTTAATTTAATAATAAGATGATACCGATTCAATAATGGACCACTCAAAAATATAAAATACATTGTAAAGTTTATGCATAAACAATTATTTAAACATGTAATTAAAGAAAACAAAATTATTTAAAGTTGAAAAATGGCTTAATTCTATAATGTTAGAAGCTATAATATTATTTGTATTTTTAAAACTTACTTTGAACAATAAAATTTTTATATTATATTAAATTTAGACAAAAATATCATATGTTTATAATATTATAAAAACTTAGCGGTACTTTATGCAATTATCCCTTTATGAATTTTTTTTTTGTCTAGAGGGCTGCCCGGGATACAACCCGGGGTAGCCCTCTTGTACATCCACCTCTGGTGAGGATGATGGTCAAACTGTAGGTGATACCTTAGCAGGTAGAAGGTGTGACAATTAAGCAAGTAATTGGAATGATTTGTAATGAAGGTTAATTGGGGAGCTGACGTTGATGACCTTGTGTTCAACTTTCTTGGTTGTATGTAGAATAGTTCTTAAGTTGGGCTTTCAGAGCTATAGTGTGGGAAACCTTTGGTTGTCGTGACTTGTGAGGCTTGTTATCTATAGGAGGGAGACCGGTGATTAGACATGACGCCGGTTCGGTTCCAACCTGGAACCGAAACCGAAATCGAAACCGAACCAGGACAGTTCCAGTTTCCAAAATGTCTATACCGTCCTGGAACCGAGGTTTGGTTTCGGTTTTGGAACCGATGGTTTCAACACCTGATTTCTTTTTTTTCTTATTTTTTCTTATTTTTTTAATATTACTCTTTCAGTCTCTCTTTCTTTCTCTCTGATCTGAGATTTCTGATCTCTCTCGCTTTTCTTTCCCATAATCTCATTACAACATAAACTCACAAATCCAACCCAGATCACAATATCACAAATTCCAAATCATCCATTGACCAGACGACCACCACCCTGTCATGATTGAAGAATTTGGTAGAAATTAATGAAGGAAATTTGGAATTAGGGTTTGAGTTCAAAGAATATGGAATGAACAAGAGAGTTGAGGATTTGAGTTATTGTCGGAAAGAGATGATTACGTTTTATAGCATTTCCCTAAGGCCTTAAACGCCACCGTTTTGATAATAGGTTTTGCAAGCCTTGATGCAGAACGACAGGTCGTTTTGTAGCCATTTCAAATATTGAGTCAATGTTGGTCAAGTCGGTCAACTAACGTTTCTGTTAGTCTTTTATTCAGTTCTACTAGTCTTGTTAGTAGGATCTTTATTTAGCTGAGTCAGCACCTGTCTGAGTTTGTTACAACAGATTGTTTTGAACAATATTAATGTAATTTTTACAAGGAATAAGGCAGACAAATTTTACAACAATTTCTATCTTCTCATCTCTCTCTCTCTCTCTCTCTCATTCTCTCTTCTCTTCTTTCTGGATCTAGATCTCTTTTTCTCTTATTTTACAAAGGCTGTTTGACACCTGGAAATCCTAGGTATCACATTTGGTATTAGAGCCAACCCCCTAAACCTGTGAACAATGGCAGACGACACCAGGCAACATCAATATGTGGAGACCAGATTTACAGATATTGGATCAAAGTTTGATCAAATTTAGGCTAAGCTATAGAAATCAGATAAAGGAAATGAATCATACAAACTTGAAGTAAGAAATCAGTTTGCAAATATTGATGAACGATTCAACAAACTACAGGATATAATTCTGAACAAACTGGTGAGAGGTGAAGGAGATTCGGGTAAACAGAAGAGCATACTAGGCTCACCACCAAGTGAAACCAATGGAGAACAGAGGACATTGGGACATTCCAATGCACCAACTAAGGTAATCTAAGATTCAACTCTCAAACCCCCTAAACTCTCATTTCCTAAGTTTGATGGTGGGTGTTAGAATTATGCTCAATAACAAGAGTGTAATATTGTTGTTGACAATCTTTTTCATATTAATAAAGTGATTTCTGTTTTAACAAATCTTATAGCATTTATAGTTTAATTATTATAATTGTCAAAAGTAAATAATCATAAGGTCAAAAGACTATGAGAAATAAAGAATTGTTCGTACATCTGGATATGTATGAGGTAGACACAATTCTTTAGTTAGTCTTGAATAATGTTCATAACTTAAGATAAAGGTTGGGCGCCTTTACCTTGTTAAAGTTGTAGATTCTTTTGCTAGCATTTAAGGAGGATCAAATGTGCTATGATGAGTCTAAAATCATCAAAGTGTAGTGTCTTTGGGTAAAAGAATCTAGTGCGCTAGGTGCATTGAATAGGATCACAGTGAAATACTTTATCCAGAACCATCAGTGGATAAAAGTTTTCACTTTGAGGACAATCTGAGAGTCTATTTTAATCCTGAAATAAATGATGAACTTATGGTTACATGTGTTATCATTTAAGCTTTCAATGAGTACGATTATATAGCATAGTCTATCCTTGATAGTTTGGTGGTATTCATTTGTTAATCAATAGAGGACTTCATTTATAGATATGGACATCGTGGCTCCATTTATTAAATGAGAGTAGAATGTTATCATATGGATATTTTGAGGTATTGGATATTAAATCTTAACGTTAAGTTTTCGATAGTGTCTATTGAAACATGGCTTCTAGACAAATCAGAATATCCAAGTTCAAAATGTGGTCATATGAGTAAATATGGTAACTAGGAGAGTTATATACGGTCTATGAGCTCTTGGCGATTACTGATATTTTTCACGAGGATACACTATCTCCAATAAGATTGTCTATGGTATGAATGAGAAACATTTACTTATACTATCTTTATTTAAGAGTTCAATTTTAGTTCTTTAGTGGAATGAGCTAAAATTAATAGATCGAACCTAAGTGAATCATTTGTTGATTGTGATTGGGTTATATCTATTAAAGCTTAAATTTAGATAGCCCGCCAAGATCCCCAATCCACACGGATTTGCATGGATCACTTGATATATTCTACCGGACTAATTTATGGGTCCATCTAGAATTGTAAGGCATGTGGACTTGTTTCTTTTAGTAAGATTAGGTCTAGTTCACATGTGGACTTTTTATTAAAGTCCAATGGTTTTAATAAAATAAAATAAAAATAATATATAGCCCATGTATGGACTTGGGCAGCAAGGTTAAGTAAATTAGACTATTATATTGTTTTATTTTATTGTTTAATTAAATGGAAATTAATTAATTATTTATTTAATTAAAAGTCAAAATATTTTTCTAACTAGGAAATAGGTTTCTTAGTGTTATACTATTGTTGGTAGTATAATAAGAATCAAAGACTTTATTTGATAAGTAGATAAATAAAAGGAATTTATTTATCTAGTCTAATTAGGAAGTTTTTGATTTAGTCACAATTTAATTTATATTCAATGTATTATTGGATAATATACTAAAGAGTTGGATTAGGGTTTGGATTCTAAAGTTGATAGGAATTTTGGTGAAACATGAATCCTCTTTAGGTGAGGATTTCGGCCAACCCTAATATTTTTAGGGGAAAGAATTCGGCCAACCCTAATCCTCTTGGGGTGAGGATTTCGGCCACCATATATATACTATCATATAGAATTCGGCCAACCCTAGTTTTTGGAAGAGAGAATTTTTTATTTGCTTTAAAAAAAAAAAAAAAATCATCCATCTCTAAGACTAAGTGTAGAATTCAGCCAAGAGAAAAATAAGAGAAAGAACATTTAGTTTTCGATAGTGCACTACTAGCTTTTATATCAAAAGGTTTTGTGCACAATTTCGAATAAGGTTCACGCGAGTTTCGATCAAAAGATTGAGAATTCACAAGTGACCGAACGTTCTTCGTTTTCTCTAGGAAGTTTTTGTGACTAACAAAAGGAAAAAGTTTTTTGTTATCCATCCTCAGGTACACAATTCAAAGAAAGGGAGCCCACACTCTTAGGTGATTCACGTTCGTGATTGGATTAGAAGATCTTGCGGATTACTATTGACGCAACATCATTCGTCACGTGGAAAAAGGTACGATATCTTTTATTATATATTAATTAATCAAGGGTTAAGGTTCTTCTTTTAAAAGAAAATTTTTAAATATACCAATCACTATTTTCGCTTCCGCCGCGTGTATTTTCCCTACAGTGAGAACCATAAGGCTTGAATTAGGAAGTGTGATAGGTTCTTTTTAGTGCACCCAGTGGCAGTTGAACAAAAGGTGTTAATAGCTTCAATTCATTTCGGAAAAAAATAAAATAAAAAAATAAGTAGAGTCATGGTATCAATCCGTGTATGGTCTTAAGGATGGAACTAGTTGAGAGAAGTTCATACAAGCTATAGTGACTAGGTTCCTGGATGTAGAACACGATGTCGTTGTGGGAGAATATAATAGACTACATCAAACAACCACAGTCACAGATTTTCAGGATAAATTCGAAAAAAATACAACCTAAATTATTGTCAAAAAAACTTAAGGCTCACTGAGGAGTTTTTCCTGTCAAGCTTTATAAGTGGTTTGAAGAGTGAAATCAAACATTTGTTTAGGATGTTTAACCCACCAGACCTAAACACTGCAATTCAATTAGTCGAATTGCATGAGGCTTCTTTAGAGTCTAAGAAATCCAGATTATGGGTTGCTAAGCCTCTTTTCCAAGCCATACCCGCACCAAATCCCTCCAAATGGATCAGTTCAACTTCTCTACCAGCCATGAATACTACTACCCAAAAATGGCCACAGTTTCTAGCACCAAATTACAAAAAAGAAAACCAAACCATACCTATAAAAAAACTATCACCCGCATAAATGAAATTGCGAAGAGACAATGGGTTATGCTATAATTGTGACGAGGTGTATACCTATGGGCATAAGTGCACCACTAATTAGTTCTACATGTTGAGCGGTGAAAATGATATGGAAAGTGAGGAAGATTGAGAGGAGGAAGTGGTTGTGACTCTAGGAAAGGAATCAAAAAAGAAGGAAGAGGTTACCATTTCACATCATGCACTTTCAAACACCACTGGGGTACAGACAATTAATTTGAAATGAAGGAATAAAAATCGAGATATCACCATTCTAATTGACAGTGGCTCGACACATAATTTTTTAGATTCGGAAACAGCCAAGTTCACGGGTGTATAGGTGGAAGACACCAATGTGATGTGGGTGACAATGGGTGGTGGTGGGAAGATTGGAAGTCAAGCCAAATGCCCTCTTTTCACTTGGACTCTACAAGGAGAGGAATTTTCAACTGAAATGAGACTCCTCTCTTTAGGGGATTGCGATGCAGTCTTAGGTATGCAGTGGATCAAAGAAATTGGTCACATATTATTGGATGCCAATTGTTTAAGTATGAGCTTTATGTGGAAGGGTAAATGGGTCACGTTACAGGGCATCACAGAAGGGGGAAACTCTCTATGCTGACAGAAAAACATGGTGGAGAACAGCTCCAAAAAGCACAGGCTCGAACAGAACCCATAATGCAGCTTTATTCCTAAGAGCAACTCCAACTTTGCTTTAAACAACCCACCAACTTCAACTTAAAGCTTACTATTCACAATATCCCTCTCCACCGTTGCTCTATATTTATGTTTCCTAAAATATATATATATATATATATATATATATATATATATATATATATATATATATATATGTGTGTGTGTGTGTGTGTGTGTGTGTGTGTGTGATGTGGAACAGTGCGCTTTATATATGGCGCGCCTTGTTCACACACAAAAACCACCTAACTTTTTTTTTTATTCTTTAAATGTCCGATCAATGTTTTAATTTATTTTAAATCTCTAATTTAACCCTCATATACTTAATTCCAACAATATGTATTCCCAAAAAATATATCATTGGAAAAATCTTGTTGAGATCTTTAAAATGACACCCACTTTGATATATATTTTATGTTAATAAAATTATTAAATATTATATAAGTTAACTAATAGAAATTAATTGGTAGTGTATAAATATTTATTAGGAGAATATTCTTTAAAGATGCTTTTTTGGTGTAAAACTTGGTGTGGAACATTGGAGTGGAAAAAAAATTGATGTTAACATATTCCCAAAAGATTCCCATTTAACTTCAAAGTGGAGTAAAATTTATTGTTGTACATTGAAGTTGCCCTTAGAAATGGAAAAAAAGACAGCTCAAACTCCTAGAGAATTGGAGCATATACTAGAAGAATTTGAAGACCTCTTTCAAGAACTTAAAACACCGCCACTTAACCAGGGCCATGACCACCACATTCCAATGCTCCCTAATAGTGAACCTATCAATGTGAGGTCTTATAGATACCATTTTGTCTAGAAAAATGAGATTGAGAAAATTGTAGCAAAAATGTTGCACAATGGTATCATTAGGGTAAGCAATAGCCCCTATGCATCTCCAATTCTATTGGTAAAGAAAAATGATAGGAGTTGGAGGTTTTGCCTCGACTATAGGGAATTGAACAAAGTAACCATCAATGATAAGTTCCCTATTCCTATCATTGACGAATTATTGGATGAATTGCATGGGATGGTGGTGTTTATTAAACTGGACCTATAGGCGGGATACCACCTAATTAAGATGGCGGAGGAAGACATACATAAAATAGCTTTTCGGACTCACCAAGGACACTATGAGTTCAAGGTGATGCATTTTGGCTTGACAAATGCACCGGTAACCTTTCAAAGTTTAATTAATGAGGTTTTTCAGCATCTCCTACGAAAGATAGTGCTCATGTTTTTTGACGACATCTTAGTCTATAGCAAAAGCCTAAATGAGCATGTAGAGCACTGAAGGCTAGCCTTCCCTATATTAAGGCAGCATCAGCTCTTCGTTAAAAAAAGCAAATGTGAGTTCAGATAGCATGAGTTAGAGTACCTATGCTATGTCATCTCTAGCAAAGGGGTTTTAGCTTATCCAAAAAAATCCAAGGTATGGTGGACTTTCCAAAACCAACCTGCTTGAAAGCATTAAAAGGTTTCCTTGGACTTACAGGTTATTATTGAAAATTCGTTAAAGGTTATAGGTTGATTAGCAAACCCTTAATAAAATTGTTGAAAACAAATGGGTTTAAGTGGGGAAAGGAAACAGATGAAGCTTTTGAGGCTCATAAGAGAGCCATGACAACAACTCCTGTTTTAACACTACTATACTTCTCTGAATTATTCATTTTAGATACCGATGCTTGTGAAGTTATGATCGAGGTTGTTTTAATGCAAGGGAAACATTTGGCTTACATAAGTAAATCCTTACCTTATAGGAAGTTGGGGTTGTCTACCTAAGAAAAAATAGCTGTTGGAAATAGTGTATACATTAGATAAATGGAAATCTTATCTACATGGTAATAAGTTTATTATCAAAATCGACCACTAGAGCTTAAAATTCTTTTTGGAAAAGAAAATGACTACTCTGTTACAACAAAAATGGCTCTCAAGGATGTTTGGGTTTGACTATGAGATAAATACAAGAAAGACTATGAGAATGTAGTAGCAAACAGGCTATCAAGGGCAGTCCAACATGAGAAGGATGGGACATTACTGGCCCTAACAGTGGTACGATTTTGATGGATTCAAGAGGTGGTTGACAGATATATACAAGACCCTATATCAGAAGTGGAAATACCTAAGATAATGGTAAGTCAAAATCCTAATTCTGATTTTGCACTTACTAATGGTATTTTGAGGTACCAAGGAAGGATTTATGTGGGAAGTAACAGGACTTTGAGAGGCAAACTCTTAGAAAAGGCACACACAACACCAAAGGGTGGCTATTCGGGAATGAAAGGCACAATAAAGAGGGTGATGCAGTTTTTCTACTGGAATTCTATCAACAAAGAGGTTACTACTTTGGTTTCTAACTGTTCTATTTGCCAACAGTGCAAGATAGAGCATGTTAAGTCACCGGAACTACTTCAACCACTCACTATCCCCACTAGTCCATGGCATGATATAGCTTTAGATTTCATAGAAGCATTACCTACTTCAAATGTCCAAGGCACAATCCTGGTTGTTATAGACAGGTATACCAAATACGCACATTTCCTTGCATTGGCACACCCATTCACTGCAACTCAAATTGTGAAAGTATTCTTACATGGGTTGCCCACTACCATTGTTAGCGATAGGGACAGGATTTTTACAAGTTCCTTCTGGCAGAACTTATTCAAATTGGTTGGTAATAAGCTATGCCTAAGCTCAGCATACCATCCACAGACAGATGGACAAACCAAGAGACTCAACCAGTGCTTAGAGAATTATTTACAGTGTATGACAGGGTCTAGGCAAAAAAAAATGGTCCAGTTGGCTTCCTATAGTTGAATGGTGGTATAACACAAACTATCACTCAGCCTTAGCCATGACCCCTTTTGAGGCCATATATGGGTACAAACCTCATATGTTCAACTTGTCTAATATAAGAAAAGCTATGAGAGAAACTACGAAGTTTATAGCTGACAGAGTTAAGCTCTATTCAATTCTCAAAGAGGCTCTAGTACAAGCTCAATCACGTATGAAATTCTATGCAGACAGGAACATAATAGAAAGGAAATTTGAAGTAGGGGATTGGGTTTACATGAGGTTGTAACCATACAGACAAACATCGGTGGTAATCAGCCGGAATCTCAAGCTCGCTCCTAGGTTTTTGGGGTCATACTTAGTTCTTACTAGAATCAGGATAGTGATTTATCGCCTTCATCTTCCATCTGGGTCACTCACCCACCCGATCTTCTATGTATCTCAACTGAAGAAGAAGGTTAAAGATGGGATCGCCCCAAGCCCGATCTTACCAAATACGGGTCCGGATGGACAACTTCTGGTGTACCTCGTAGCTATTCTTGATCGAAAGTTGGTGAAGAGAGGAAATAGGGCTGTCAATAAGCATTTGATTCAATGGTCCAACTCGAATCCCGCAGACACCATATAGGAAAATGCTTCAGCGATAGCCACTCGCTTTCAAGATTTCCACCCTTGAGGATAAGGGTGTTTTCAAGGGGTGGGTATTGTCATGATTGTAGAATTTGGTAGAAATTGATGAAGGAAGTTTGGAATTAGGGTTTAAGTTGAGAGAATCTAGAATGAACAGGAGAGTTGAGGATTTGAATTATTGTCGGAAAGAGAAGATTACGTTTTATAGCATTTCCCTAAGGCCTTAAACGCTATCGTTTTGATAATAGGTTTTGTAAGCCTTGATGCCAAACAACAGGTCGTTTTGTAGCCATTTCAGATATTGAGTCAATGTTGGTCAAGTTGGTCAACTAACGGTTTCGTTAGTCTTTTATTCAGTTCAGTTAGTCTTGTTAGTAGGGTCTTTATTTAGCTGAGTCAGATTGATTTCTATTAATGTAATTTTTACAAGGAATGAGGTAGACAAATTTTACAACAAATTCTATCTTCTCATCTCTCTCTCTCTCTCTCTCTCTCTCTCTCTCTCTCGAATTCTCTCTTCTTTCTAGATCTAGATCTCTTTTTCTCTTATTTTACAAGGGCTCTTTTTCTCTCTATTAATTTCGTCATATGATTTGGGCCTAAGGATAGTGGTGGTCTTGGTGTTAAAGACCCTGGTATTATTAACAATGTCATGCTTAAGAAGTTCACATGGAGGATGTTGACTGAGGAGTCCTTAGTTTTCACTTATCTTCGGGCTCATTTTTTCACCTAAGATCACATACCTAGAACGTGGTATGTTGTTTCTTTTGTTTGGACAGGTCTAAAATTGCATTATACTCTCCTGATGATTGAGTCTAGGTGGTTGGTCGGTTGGTCGTCACTCTAAAGTTCGTTTTTGGATGAATAACCGGTTGAGAGATCCATTGATTGATATAGTTGAGGATAGGTCATCGTTACAACCTCCTCTAGATTCTGTTGTGGGTGATATTTACTTAGATGCTACGGGTTAGGATATTCTTGCTTCTTTTCACGCTTCTCACCCAGATGTTGCTTCTGAGATTAAGAAGGTGGTGGTAAGCACTGACCCAAACTCGTTAGTTTGGACTTGTTCCCTGGATGGTGTTGTTTCTTGTACATCTGCTTATGATTCTTTTTCTAAGGTTAGGAGTTCTGTTTTTGGGGGTAAGTAGATTTGGGCGTCTTTTATTCCTCAATCTCGCTCTGTCCTTATTTGGCGCTTGTTTCATGGTAATATTCATATGGACATTACGTTACGTGCCAGAGGTTATATTTCCCCATCTCATTGTCGGTTTTGTTGTGCTGCAGAGGAAGACTTAAAACATCTATTTCTTGACTGTCCTTTTGTTCGTGGGTTGTGGGATGTTGTATCCTCTACATTTGGTCATAAGCTTAAGTTGGATGGTACTTGTTTGGACATTTGGCAGGAGACGATGAGGGTTGTCTTTAGCACTCAACTGAAAGCTCTCTCGCGGGCTTCTATCATCACGGTTTTCTGGATGGTATGGTTCCTCCGGAATCAAGCTACCTTTGAGGGTGGCAAACCTGTTTTTATCGATGCTCTTTCCTTGATTTAGCGTTCCGTTCACAAGGCAGACTCCCTTCAATCTTGCACTATGAAGAATTCAGTGGATAAACTATGAAGAATTCAGTGGATAAACTTCAGACTCTTCAACGGCTTCATGTCTCTGGTCGTCCTTCCAAGACTCCACGCATTTTAGAGGTTAATTGACGCCCTCCCCCGCCGAGCTGTCTTAAGGTTAACACGGACAATGCTGCTTTTGGTAGTCTTGGTCTTGCTGGTTGTGCAGGGGTTTCGTTAAAGGTTTTTTTGTTATTCCTCTTGGTGTCTGCTTTGCTTTTGAGGCTGAATTGGCCATTGTCGTTCATGCTATTGATTATGCTTAGACTTTTAGCTAACGTAGGTTATGGTTGGAGAGTGATTCGACTTTTGTAGTGGATATCCTTCGTTATAGGTCTCGTAAGGTTCCTTGGCGTTGGCGCCCCGCTTGGGATAGGTGTTTGAACTTAATCTCTCAAATGGACTTTGCTGTCACTCATATTTATCGGGAAGGTAACCAGGTTGCAGATAGTTTAGCATCCAGGAGCCCCAGTATCTTCTCTCCTACATGATTGTGGACCGCTCCAAATTTTTGCAATTCCTTTATTTTCAATTATTTTTATAGCAGACCTTCTTTTAAGTTCTGTTGATCTGTTTTCTTCTTTTGTTTTCTTTTCTCTATTGTTCTCTTTCTTTTTTCTTTAATAAAATGTTAGGATGGGGTTGATTCCGATCCCCAACAACCTTATATAAAAAAAACTTCGTCATATGGTTTTGATTTATTCTTCATACTTTGCAAGCAATTGAAAATATTTTTGAAATTAGTATGTAAAAAGAAGGTAGAGTTTAGGAAAATAGATTGGGGTTTTTATGATATATGTGAATAGGAAATGATTATTAGGAAATTTCTTTTTATTTCCAAAAAAAAGAAAAAAAAAAACAGGAAACTTTTTTTTTTTGGACAAACCATTAGTAGAAAATTGATTAATAATTATTGGTGGGTGTACTTACAAACTGTTTGGTTCTTTTTAGTAACTGTACTTAAGAGTAATATTAAATTTTCAAAAAAGATATTTATTTGTAGTGTACATACCGTTTTTAAAGGAATTCAAATATTGTTACTCCCGGTGAATTTCAAAGGAGTGGATTGACTTGGTCGGTGACAAGGGTCAATGGGTTGTTTTGACTTGTTTTAATTGGCTCGTTTGACTTGGTTTTGATGTCACTGATCAGAGTCCATTGGACCCTTGTGAGTTGACCTTCGATGGGCTTTAGGGTCTGTTTCATATTTGGGCCTATTTAACATCTATAAGTAATAAAGTGAGTTTTCAATTGTCATTGGGCCTACGACTCTCGATTATTGACTATTACAACAGGGCCTAGCAATATTAATTTAAAAGTTAAACTTAAATATGTGACTTTAACATTTGTTCATTTATTTCTTTTTATCTAAAAGACGGTAAAAGTAAATGAATTAAAGATTAATGACAACCTAATTGTTTTGGTTTTTAAAACGAGAGTTCAAAAACATAAGAATAAGTCTTTTATTTTGAATTATTGAGAGGGATATATACAAGTACAACTCAAACTAATAGACTCATTGATATAGATTTGAAAAACATGTCACTGTTTAACGGCCAAAGTATCAAAATTAAGAACTAGTAGTCATCTTTCTTCTTTCAATATTATCACATACATTTGCACATCATCTCTTAGCAGAGCTAGTAATACATCTTCCTTCCACATAAATGGTAAGAGATTCAAATCTCATCATATGTATTTTATAAGCATGTGTGAGGAGTTGCCAATAGGGGAGTAGTTCAACTGGTAGATAGACGAGTTTGGGCTTGGATAAATGACTCTCAGGTCAGCGACTCGATTCCTACCAATGGCGAAAACTTTCAAAAAAATACATAATCCCGGATTAATAGATATTGTCAGCATATGTGGGGAGTTTTCTTTCCAAGTTATGGGAGTAGTCATCTCCCGTTATGGGAGTAAATATATGGGTCGCATATATATTATTTTATCTCGACAGGTCCCTACAGTCCTATTGTAATAGTTATTGTAATACTTTTATATATATATACATAAATTTTATTATCAGTTCGAACTGATAAAAGTTATATCAGTTCCTTGTATGTGGGCCACTGGATTTAAATACTTTGACTTGACTGTATGCACTTGTCAGTCAAAGTATTTAAATCCAGTGGCCCACATACAAGGAACTGATATAACTTTTGTCAGTTCAAACTGATAATAGAAATATTGATATACATAAATATATATATATATATATATATAGAGAGAGAGAGAGAGAGAGAGAGAGAGAGAGAGAGAGAGAGAGAGAGATTTACAATGAGAACTTTTTATAATGCACACAACTTTTTATAATGCACACTTTAAACACCTTTGATGAAATTGCATGGAATATATTGAATCTTGATTTGATTTTTTATATGGATAGTGAAAACATTGAAATACATTTATAGAAAAAAAAAATTAAAAATTTCGATTGCAAGAACTAATTTTTTCCGATTTTTTTTTAAGATAAAACATTTAAAAATAGGGAATATAAGAAAAAATAGTTCTCAAATCCAAAAAAAAAAAATCAATTTTTACTATATGTGTATTTTAATTTTCTTAAGATGCATACAAAAAATTTCATCGAAAAACATTTAATTACGTGCGATTTCATCAAAGGTGCTTAAAGTGTGCATTGTAAAAGCCATCATTATAAAATTACTATATATATATATATATATATATATATATATATAGCTTTTCTATTGTCAGTTCGAACTGATATAAAATTATCAGTTCCTTACATATGAACCATTGGATTTAAATGCTTTGACTTGGTTGCATACACACTATTTACCATTTATAGGTAATAATAAAACCATTAAAGTTGAACACACTTCTTTTATTTATTGTCATATATTTACCTAATAATAACTTGAGAGTTGAGTACTCAACAATATGAGTGTAACTGTGTAACTCAATGGTATTTCTTTCATATCGGGACCTATCAAGATCAAGTAATATATGTACTATCCGGACATCTACTCTTATAAACCGAGAGAAAACTCTCACACCATTAAATCTGAGTCCCCTCCAATAAACCCTGAATTAACAATAATATGCTAATACCTCAAAAATAAAAATAAAATAAAATAAAATCATGGGTGAAATTGGAAACTAGCCAAAAATTAAGGAGGTTTAAAAATTTTAGCCGGAATTAGTATTTTGATTGTTTATGTCAAACAATCCACTTTTGGGACAAAAGTGCCCTTCGTTCAGAAATAATTAAAAAAATCAAATGAAATTAATATTTTTTTTTCTTTACCTCTTCTCTCTCCTTTTCTCTCTCATTTTCTCCAGAACATTTTCTTTTCTTCTTTCTCTCTCTTCCTTCTTTCTCTCTTCAATCTCTCCTTTCTCTCTCTCTCCTCTCTCCACCATAATTTTTTTTTTTGCAACCCAAATCTCCTCCTCCTCTCTCACGCTTCTCTCCTCTTTAATCCAAATTCCAGATTTTCTTTTAAAAATTCAGTTTTTTTTTTTTTTTTTGAAAACTTCCCAGATTTTAAAAAGGTTTGGATTTGAGTGTTAGTTGTTGATTTTAAGGGTGGTTGTGGTTATGTTTAAGTTTAAGTATTATTTGTTAAAAAAAAAATCAGATTTTGTTTTATTTAAAAAAATTTCCAGATTTTTTTTAAAAAAATTCAGGTTTTTTTTTTTTTTTTAATTTTGAAAAAATTCTAGATTTTAAAAAATTTCAAGATTATGTTTGTTAAAATTTTTTTTTTTTTCAGATTAAACACACCAGAGTAAAACGAATTAAACACACCAAGCAAATGAATTAAACACACCGGGGCAAAAACGAATTAAACACACCAAACAAAACAAATTAAACACACCAGGCAAAGATGAATTAAACACACTAGACAAAACGAATTAAACACACCAGTGTAAATCAATTAAAAACACAAAGGCAAAAAAAATATAACAATAAATAAATTAAACACACCAGGGCTAATTGGGTTGCCGTGGTGTGTTTAATTGGTTGTAGTGGTGTGTTTAATGTTTTTACCGTGGTGTGTTTAGTGTTTTTGGCGTGGTGTGTTTAATTCGTTTTACCTTGGTGTGTTTAATTGTTTTTCCCCTGATATGTTTAATTGATTAACCGTGGTGTGTTTAATTCGTTTGCCTGGTATATTTAATTCGTTTTTGCCTGGTGTGTTTAATTCGTTTTTGCCTGGTGTTTTTAATTCATTTGCCTGGTGTTTTTAATTCATTTTGCCCTAGTGTGTTTAATCTGGAAAAAAAAAAATTAACAAACATAAAATCTGGAAAAACACAACTCCCACCATTCATAAAAACAACCACAACCTGGAAAAAAATGAGATCTGGAAAAAACAATTAAGATAAAATCTGATAATTAAACACAACCACAACCACAACCCAAACTTAAACACATCCACACAAAAAATTTAAACAAAATGAAATCTTAAAATTTTGTTAGCAAAAAAACCAAATCTGAAAAAGAAAGAAAAAAAAAAAACCTGAATTTTTTTCAAAAATCTGGAAAAAAATGTGAAAGAGACAAACCACAATCACAACCCAAACTTAAAAATCTGGAAAATTAAAAAACAAAAATCTAGAAAATCAAATCTGATTTTTTTTTTAACAAAACCCAAACCTAAACACAACTCCCACCATTCATAAAAACAACAACCACCCTTAAATCTAGAAATTTTCTTTGAAAAAAAAACGAAATCTGAAATTTTTTGTTTAAAAAAAATCTGAATTTTTTTTTTAAAACCTGGAAAAAAAACGTGAAAGAGAAAGAGAAGAGAGGAGAGAAAGAGAAGAAAAAGAAGGAGAGAAGAAGAAGACGGAGGAGCGAGGAGGAGTGAAGGCGTGAGACGGTGAGAGAGAAAGAGAAGAGAGGAGAGAAAGAAGAAGAAGAAGAACTCGTGAGAGAGAGAGAGAGAAATTAAAAAAAATGATTTTGCAGAAATGAGAGAGAGAAGGAATAAGAAGAGGTAATGAAAAAAAAATAGGGGCATTTAAGTCTCTACGGTAGATTGTTTGACAAAAACAATAAATTTACTAATTCTAACTAAAAACAATAAATTCCTTAAAAAAAAAAATTGGTTAAAAAGGGATATTCCCTCGTGAAAATTGCTAAAACTGACCACTCTAATTATGAGAATTTCTTTTTTAACCACATGCATACTTTTAATTGTTTTTAACCATGTTTTTAAAAAATTACTGGAAAACCCTCATATAAAAACCTCCCCAAAACACTCTCTCTCCTCTTTTTCTCTCTTTCTCCTACTCTCTCCTCTGCTCACTCTCTCCCGATCGTCTCTCTCTTTTCTCCTCTCGGTGCCGTCGCCGTCGCCGTCGCCATCGCCGGACGTCGTCGTCCACTACCGGAAGTCGTCGCCGAGCTCACAAGACCTCCACGAACCAGCGGCTTCACGAACCAGTGACCAGCGACCAGCGACCAGCAACCCTTCACGGCTTCACGAACCAGCGACTTCACTTCCGATGGGCGACCTGCACGAACCACGACCGGCGATAGGTGACGACCAGTCGAAGACGTCCGGCGGCTCGGTGCTTCGCGATCGCCGGCGAATAGATCTGCAAAACAAACAAAAAACCTAAACCTAATTTGAATTTGGGAAAGAAAAAGAGGAAGAAGAAAGAGGGAAAAAAAAAAAAAAAAAAAAAAAAAAAAACTTATCCTAATTTCAATTTAGTCCAGATTTCAAGTTTGAATATTTCTATTTTAGGCATGATTTCAAGTTTGTTTCGAGGTTTAAAAAACACTATTTTCAGGGGTACTCTGGTAATTTATGGTACTACACTGAAGTTTTTTTAAAAAGTGGTTATTAACAATTATAATTTCAAAAGTGGTTAAAAACAAAAGTATGATAATTTGGATGGTTATTTTCGGTCTTCTCTCTATTTCCTCTAATATCATTAACTTATAAATGTATCTAGAGACTCGTAATTTCTAAACCGTTATGGTACATAAGAAAACGGTGATTATTTAATTTGTCTACCATCAATCAATCAATCATCAAACAAAATTTGTGGCTAGAGCTCGAAGGTTGAATATTCATCAAATATGAAAATGAACAGAAAAAATTATGACATCATATACATACACAGAGCTCCAACTACATGAATAAAAGTCAAGCGCCAATTTATTCGAGTTGGCTAAGGAACGCAATTGTAGACCAAATAAGAGAACGCTGCGAAAAAAACAACACCAGAAATTTCGTCTTCTCCAAAAATGCTTCGGGCACTGCTAGTTCTTTTGGCATTGGGCTTCGTCTTGATCGGGCGGGTCAACTCGCACCAAGAATCAGGCGAGTGGAGTTGCGAGTCGGGCTCGGAGATCCGACTCGAGTCCGAGTTCAGGCCGGGACTCGTCACCCTCGACGGTCACGCCGACGATTGGGAAGATATTTTCAGCTCCGAGTTCCCCCTCCTCCCAGCCCTTGATCCGGACGACGACAAGGAGTACAAAGCTGGAAAAATGACTGTTAAGGTATCGAAATCTTATGCTATACATCTCTCTGTATGAAACTGAAAGTGTTTGTTTAAAGTGTAACATATGCTATCGTGTTTCAATTGATTTTTGAGCTGACCTGTTAAATTGATTTTAATGGAATTCAACTGTGGCTTTTTTTGTTGCAGACTGTGCATGATGGTCGTGATGTCTTCTTTTTGTTGCAAGTTGATGGGGAGTACAAGTACTCTAAAGGGTGAGTTACTGAGTTTTAATTTGATAAGGAAAATTGAATTACTAGATGTGTAATTGTGTTGAACAGAAAACTAGATTTATTTTCTTGACTTGTTTGATCTGAGATATTATTGATTTTAGTTGGCACTTGTTGATGCTTCGAGTGATTTTCAATGCAATCCCACTAATTTCATCATTAGTTTGATCTAATTTGTATGTTCTATATAGCTGAAAATTCTGAATTGGCATAATCAACACATGCTTATCCCTTTGGTAGTCACCTTTTGTGACATCATACTGCATTGAAAATGTATGGGCATATGTCATTCATTTAGATTTTGTTACCGTGATTGCATCCAAATTTGTATCCTTACTTTCATTTGTTGGCTGCATGAATTTTAATTGTTGCTCCATGCTTTTGGGGATGTTCCATAGAATGGGAATTCAGTTTGATAACTCTGATAATGCTTCTACTTCTCGTGGTAGAAGGCTTTAATTGAACTGAGTTTATATTTTTTTGATGTAGTGAAAACAATAATTGTCCATCTGTTGCCCTCATGTTTCAAGTCGGAGAAGATGCCACCTATCATGATGTAAGCTATCCTACTGGATTTTGTGTTGTGGTTAACTGCTGCCGTTACAATATCTATTGCACTATATTGCCTTGACCATTACTAATAGGACTGAAATTGAAAAAAAAAAATGTCATTTAGATGGGTGGATGTAAAGAAGAACCAGACTCTTGCACCAATAAGACTTGCAAAGGTCATGAAGTTGACATCATGCACTTCTCAATAGGAAATGCTATTCCTGGACGACTCTATGGTGGCAATCCAATAGATAACCGAGATGGAAATGGAGGTGACAGGTGAAGTATTGCAACCTTATATTTTTGACCTTTTTGATAATTGCTGGCATGGCTTGCTGGAGGAGGCTGCTTATATTAACTTACTCATCTTATAATCTCTACTTCTGTTTCATTTTCGGGTGAACAGATTTGGTCATCTGGTTGATGTTTATGCTTGGAACCCTCATTGCAGACATCTTGATGGAATTGGCCCTACAGGTACTTCTAGATAAAACTATAATGATATACAATACAATCTTAATGTATGAAGCATGTGTACATAAAATCTTAAAAAGGAGAGGATCAGATTTTCTTTAAGAAAGGAAAACAAAGTGGGATAAGGCACTAAAGAAAGTGACTGCAGTGGGCATAAAATTTGGTGGTGTTGATTTCACAACTATTCTCCAAAGTCAAATCATAGCTTTTGTGAGATACGTTATTTGATTTTGTTCCCACCTTTAAGAGCTTTACAACATCGTATTAAAGAATAATCACATTTATTTTTATGCATTTGACGATCTGTGATTATTATTTTATGAAATCCTATTGTTTGTCTTCCACTATACCTGCATGAATAGTTCACACTTCACCCTATTGTGTTTTTTTTTCCTTACTAATTTTTGGCAATTAACTTTTAGTCACTGACTCAAACAATTTTCTTTTTGTCTTTTCTTTTCTTTTCTTTAAAGTATTGCCCTCTTTTCTTTTAAGTGCCTTCAATTTAATCAAACCCTCACTTAAGCTATTCTTTGTTTTATCTATCACCCAATAGAAGACTGTACTCATCATTATTCTATTGCTTTTGGTCTCCTTTGGCCATTCACAGAAATATAAATCTCACTCATCTTTATACATAAGTAGTAATCCACAATCACTTTTTCAAAGGTTTAAGCAAAAGTTGAAGTTATGCACTATGGAACGATTTAGCAGTGGTTGACATTACACTGCTACCGCAACTTGAATCACATTTAATAACAGTCACTCTCAATCAAAAAGTGGGGACATCAAGGACTTGTGAACTGGCTGCAACGCATTAGGTTTTTTTCTTGCTATGGAGCAATTGAAAATGGCATTTTAGAGAATATTAAATATAGTTTTCCGAGGCATATGGAGTTTTCTTTCTCATTGTCTTAGGTGGAGTGTATTTTTTGCTTGTCAAGTATAATTTTTTTGTATGTGTCTACAAACATATACACACTCACACCATATATATATATATATGTATTTTTGTATATATAGAGAGTAGTCAAAGAATCCAGTCTCACCTTTCTTCTTGTCTATATAGTTTGGCATAATTTCCTTCAAATATCTTTTCTTTTTTGTAGTAATAGAATCTCGATTGTTTATACAATCAATTTATCATGCGTTGGCCTGCCAAATTGTCAGGTAATGATTCTAGTGCACAGAATGATTGGAAAGGGGCATGGTGGCACAGCAGCTTCGATGGTCACTCAGGTAGTTAACTATCCTCTGTTTTAAGGTTTGATATTTAAATTCTACTTTCCATGTAAATTGATAATTGGATAATCAATGCCAACAAACTATTGTTTTCCCTAGGCAGGATCCTTGATTTGGTAATAAATTAGAAAAAATAACGAAGCCTGACAAGAGAGTAATCAACCGAATGCTGACATGCATGACATCATCATTCACACCTGCATACACTCTTACATATCATGTATTATGCTATTATTTTGATCTAGCTGTTTAAGCAATTATAGTATTATATGTTATCTACGCTGTTTATTGCTTTTAGGCAAGACAACAGTGCTCTAAGTTTTCTGTGTGTCAAAAACTTAGCGGTTGAATTTAATTAAACACTGAAATTACTTGATTCTCATGACCATTCCCTATGGCAGATTGACTTTTGACACACTGGGAAAGCACATTTGGCTTTCAGCCTATCACCATGTTTCGCATCAATTAAAATTAACCTTCTGTGTGTACCGTTTTGTGACTTCTGTTTAATTTCTTCTGGTATTATTACTACCACTATTATTTTTTGTTTAAAACTTTCAGAATCTTAGATATGGTTTCATCTTTCTTTGATATTTCCCTCCCTCAGGTTTTGTGGAGCAAGACAGTCCATATGCATCAGGCAATCCAAAAGGCACTTATTATTTTGAGTTCTCTAGACCATTGAGAACTACGGATCGTCTACAGCAGGTTAGCTACTCATCTGTTGCTATCAAACTTCTGGCTACCTAGGATTGAACTGAAAAGAAGCTTAAAACTAATTTATGTTAGTGTCCTCATGTAAAAATTTAGGATCATGTATATAGGTTTCTGGCATAATCCATTGCTTTCCTTTGGTGTGCATTATGAGCTTAAAATCTAATCAGCAGTATGCAACTGTATTAGCTTTTGTAACAATCATGTGAAAAAAAGACCTTTTACAACTTGATTATGAAACTTAGTGTTGTCTCAAATGAGCTTGCGGTTCCATTTGCTGTTAGTCATCTTCCCTGTAAGGAAACCATGCTTCTAGTGCAACTGGTTATGTGATGAAGTGGTATTATACTATTATGTGATGATGCTCGTGTTATGGTTAACTTTCTGATTAAGAAGTTACCTTATAATGATCGTGCCTATGTCCGTTGTTTACTCCTGTGTCGACAGGATACTCAATTTACAATTGGTGGAACAAGCAAGATGGCGGTTGCATTCTGGTATCCAGTTGATGGGAAACCGTGGCATGGGTCTGGACACTATTCTATCAACTGTGATTGGGTAACCGTGGATATATCTTCGGACAGTTCTATGCTGAGTCGGTCTTCAGTCAGCAACTCAGGGAGTACTGCCAGTGTCTTTGCTCTTCTACTCTCAGTAGTCTCACTGTGTGCCTCTGTTTTTGTGGGGTATAGAGTTTTGAAACCCAAGGGTGTCCCCTTTACACCAATGGAAAACCTTTAGTATAGCTAGTGGTGGTATAGGCCGAAGTGTTGTACTACTGTTTGAGCATGTACTTCATAGGATTGTACTTCAATTACTTCCACTTCCACTTCCATTTTTAATTCCTTACTTTATTGTCACCTTTTTAGCCCATGCTTAATAAACTAAATTCATGGTTTTGTGAAGAAGACAGTAGAGGCAATGAAGCAAGAGTTTATGGCAACCTCCAACTTCCTAAACATTTGCATATAGGAGTGGAGATGAGTCGGATGACATCCTAAACATTGATGACCGTTTGCTAATGCAGTGCCAGGATTCAGGACTTAACTTCCCTAACACTTGTACATGTACATAGGAGTGGGGATGTGTTGTTTTTCTGTTTTTTAATTACGAATTTGGAATTTGGAGAGGGGATACAACTCGAACCCATGGGTTCAATTTGGGATGTGTTGTTTTGATAGAAAAATTTTCAATTTTAATATTATACTTGATAGATAAAAGAAGTCTTGTATATTAACTAAGGGTTCGAAAATTATATAGCATCTTTTTGAGGTGGTATTTTAAGACTCACTCTTTTAGTAAGTTAAATTTAAATGGCACCTAAAATGAGTTTCTTTTAAAAATGGACATCCAATAACCATCTTCACTATTTCAGACCACCATCAACGGAGGTAAAAGACCTCCATTGAAGGTGGTCGAACAACCTTTAATGGAGATTTCAATGAAGAAGATGAAAAAAAAAAATGGAAAATTATATTTTTGTCAAGAAAGTCTCGAAAATTGTAAATAGTTTTGGAAAATTTTATTTTTACTTAGAAAGTCTCGGAAATTACTTGAAAATTTTTCTAATCTTTTTTTTTCATCTCCTTCTCAATTGACCTCCATAGAGGTCTGTTCAACCTGGAAGCTGATGAAGAAGATGAAAAAAAAAATAATAAATAATTGAAAAACTGAAAAGTAAATAAAAATATATATGTAAAGTAAAGGTGTTTTTAGAAGTTTGCTTACTTTGGTGCCTTTAAAACTTAAATTATTAAAGTGGTAACACTCATAAAACACCAACTTAAAAGAGTGACAAAACCCCCTATTTCTACTATTCTATTAACTAATGTATAAAGTTGATCATCAATTAATTTATATGATTTATTTATTGATTTAATATAGAGTTTGATGAGAACAACATTACTATTCGATAGAATATTTTTAACTTATCATTGTTTTTTTTTTTTTTCTTTCTTTCTATAATATTCTTTTATACTTAAATTTATAATTTCAACATCAAATAATCCAACTTTAATGAAATGGTTGAGTAGAGTTCATGAGATCTTATAAATGAATGGATAGTTTTGATTTTAAGTCATGAATTCAATATAGCCTAACAGGATATAAATAGCTAAAAGTTAAATCTAAAATAATTATATGTTAATTCATATTGTTATTCCCAGGATAATCTAAGCATCCAAACAGCCGCGCAATGTTGCTGACGCGTTTGCCAAACAGCCCAACCCAGCCCAGTCCTTAGATGTTCAGTTTACACTATTCCTAATCCGAGTGCAAGACATTTCAAGTGTAATAAACAAACAGTGGCTTGAAACTTTCCTCGACTGAAAAATCGCTAAATACACAAGGGCCAAAATAGAGATTTCACAAATACAAGTTAAAGTGCTACCAAGCCAATTGAAAATCCTCCCGTTCTGTGACTCGCGCACTCTGACTCGCTCTCGCTCTCGCTCAGGTAAACCCTAGTTCTCATTCTTCGATCCTGTTTTCAAGATTCATTCGATTTACCATATCATTTGTACAATCTTTCGATCTATTTAGTATGTATTTGTATACATGGAAATGACGTGGTATTGTTTGTATTCTGTTGAAGATCTTTTGATCGGTTTCTAGTTTTTTGATTGTAGATGCCATTAGTCGAAGTACGGATTTAAATAGTGATTATTTCATTTTGATTGTCTCTTATTTTTTTTTTTTTTTACGATTAACGAACGGAGATGACAATAGAAACCGAATAACCGAGTTTTAAGACAATTCTATTACATATTTTTTTTGAGTTGATGAGCGAACAGAGAACAAGATAATCGGTAAATTTTTTTTAAATGGTTTTCATGAGAAAAATAAAATAAAATTGTAAGCTATGTTTTTTTTATTGTATTTTACTTATTTTGATTCAAAACTATTTACATTTTAGTTAATACTGTTTTTATGGGCCTTTCTGGTTTTTGGTGGAGATTATGCTAAGAAATCATAACTTTTATGGCAGCCAAATTGTTGAATTTCAATTTTCATTATATATTTGTAATCTTATTCTTAGTGTTGAGAGTGCAATGATTTCATGCCAGTGTGTGACTGCATCTGGTGTGAGTAGTACCAAGTGAGAGATGTACACATTTCTGTTGTGTACCATGAAATATGAAAAACAAAATCCACTAAACTTGTGACTGGTTGTTAAACATGTATTTTAGATGGATAGGAATTGAGAAAGAATGAATTTTCCTGTTCTTGTCTGAATACACTTCTTACAAAGGATGATAATCTTTTCAAGGTATGTTTGTGACAAGGTTTGCTTGTTTTACTGAACAATGAATAGACATCATTTAGTCAAGGCCATTTATGGTTTATAGATGTAGGGGTGTAATTAAGTAAAGTCGAGCTGGGTATTTGAACGCTTAAGCTGAGCTCGCATGATCAGATTTTGTCTTGAGCTTAATAGTGTTGTGAATATTGATGTATGATGTTGGCCTGAAATAAGTGATAAATATTATATTCTTCTTGAGTTGCTTGAAATGCCTTGGGCATGGTATAAACTGGCAGTGGTTTAAATGTCACTTCTGCGGAATATTGGCATTGAATGATCAGTGCAAAGTTCTCTTTATATTTGTTTCTTAGTGTAAATGCATTTATGAATAATGTTAATAATTTAGAGGTGAAGAAACGGTCAGGTTAGGGTCTAATGTCAAGAGAAGTCCCAGTGTGGTACTGGTACATTGTCCAGTAATGAATATCAAACTAAAATAAAAACGCAAAAGCTGTTGCTATTTAAATATAGTTATCGATAGACAGTTGAGTCTGAAATTATCTTGCAAGATACCGACTTGGCTATTTCATGTAACAATGTCATGCATTAATTTAGCTTAATTAGATTGGATTTGCTTTAAGAAGCTCAACACAAGCTGAACTCAATTACCTTAGTGAAGCGACTTCCCTATGTAGAAGTGATAATTTTGTTTTTCAAGTCTAGATAACATAATACCAACAAGTTGTATTGATTTATTGTATAAGGAAGACTGTAAGAGTACCCTCAACTAGCAGTTAATGAATTGTTGAATTTGTTGTTCTTGGGATCTCATTGTTCTTTGTCTGTATTACAATGACTCATATTAGGGTTTCCCTGGATATTTCTGCCTAATGAATAATGGGGAAAACATGTTTCTTGCTTATAGGTCTATTGCCTTTAACTACAAGTGAAATGGCCGGCTCTAGGGTTGCTCATGCCACCTTGAAAGGACCAAGCGTTGTCAAGGAGCTATGTATTGGACTTGTACTTGGCTTGGCTGCTGGTGGTCTTTGGAAGATGCATCACTGGAATGAGCAGAGGAAAGTAAGGACATTTTATGATTTGCTAGAGAAGGGTGAAATTAGTGTTGTTGCTGAAGAGTAATCTTTTGCTATCTTTTTATGTTTCTATCGCGACATTGTTGATGGCTTCAACGGTACTCTGATGATATATTCTGTTCTCGTCATTTGGCTCTTGAATATAAGATGAGCATACTTGTTTTGGGTTTTTAACGAATAAATTTATTGTTTTGAGATGTTGACCAACTGTTGTTATTGAAATGAATACTCATAATTTCTGCATTCTCAATGTTTATTTGTCATTGTGTATTTTATTACTGTTGCTTGCTTCAGATGTTATTAGTTTTTTTGCCTTTTCTGATGCGCGTGGCTTGTTTGCATGACACAAACAAGACCAGCGATCTGGTTCAAACTCCAATGGCCAATGGGCAGCGAATGCACACGGTCTACTTTAATTTAATGATTATCAGGGAATTTTATTGAGCATAATGAAACTTATGGATTCAATGATTCATCACTGGATTCTCTTCATTGTTCATTTAATACTATAATCCGACTAGCATTGCACTGAGAACATCTGATCGTTGATTTATCATCAAATATAATCCGTTCACTATTTACTCTTAAACTGTTTACCTCGTCAGTCGTCATTCTCGTAATCTCGTATACAATCGATTGACACAGAACTTGTTCCATGACAATGGTATGTATGTGGGAAATTTTAATAAACAATCTTGCTCCTAATGATAATATTCAATGTAGACAATAGTAGATATGTTGAGAAACTAACCGGGTTTTATCAGATAAGATTTTTATTATTTTACAGAAATTTTGTTATGATATGGTTGGGTGATATGATTTTTGAATCAAATTAAAGCATCTTCTTGGGAATTTGGTAGTAAATTGCAGAGGTTTTATTAGACAATAATGTCAAATCTCAACTTACGCTATCGTTTCAGACATGTCTACTGAAATTTTGATTTATGTTTTACAATTTACCATCAATAGTGGTTTCAAAGGTACAGGTCAAGTCAGACATCTAATGCCAGCAAGGGCGTAGCTCAACTGGTAGATGGATGAACTTGAAGCTTGGATAAATAACTCCCATATGAGCGGCTCGAATCCTAATAACGGTGAAAACTTTCAAAAAAAAATACCTAGCAATTAATAGATATTGTCAAAAAAACAGAACAAAACAAAACAAAACAAAAAATCTAAATTTCCAGATCCGATCGTACATAATTGGATTTATCTAGGTGCAAGTGTGCAACCAATCAGACACCCCTACTAGAGAACAGCAAGCGCAATTTCATTACCTTGGTTAGTGGTGTCAAATGGACCGAACAGCCTAGCTTGACCCTCAAATCGAGGGCCAAGCCCGTATCCGAACCATGATTAAATGGAGTGGGGATGTGCAATGCTAGTGCTCATGAGCAGAAGAGGTCGAGACCCATCAAAAAATTTAAAACCTGACCCTCCACTCTAGCAGGAAATCGTATTTTTGTTACTCTTGACACAAATGCCAATATTTTCATTTCCATACCATGGCACTTTGGTTCAGGCTCCCTGAGAAACATAAAAAGCTCCATATCTAAGGATTTAAACGGTTCATACGGGCAAAAGTAAGATCACAATGCTAAGAATTGCACTGAAATATTTGCCAAAAACATTTTAGTGAAACCTTATATGAAACAAGAAAAACATTTACTATCATTGATCAGTATACACTTGCATGTTTACATGCTAGAATATCGAGATGAAATTGCAGTCCAAGCACAGGCCAGCACCCAAAATCAATCACAAGCGTTGCTTTATGACTTTTCATATAACAAATGGATTTTACAAGTAACCAATGATCTACACCATTTAAATAGACCAATCTTGAATTCTCACAGAGGATACCATTTCTGCTGCTGTGGTCACTATTGATGTTCCGACTTCAGCTCGCCACAGCCCAAAGATCAGCAATTCAATCTACAAAATTGCTTAATATAAATAATTTAGTAACCCCAATTAGGAAATTTTCACTGGCCATGAGAATCAAATATAAACAAAACCCAAAACCAATACGTATTTCTGCCACAAATATTGTAGAAGTTTGAATCTCATATTAGGGTGAAAAGGTCAAAAGTGTCCACCTAATTACATTTAACAAATATCAATGCGATGTTAGTTCGACCTCATATTCACATATCTATATTGAAATAGTTTCATGCATTTGCAAGTAATTTAAAAATTGTGAACTTGTGAGTAATTTAAAATTTTCATCATGCACAAACTTATGCTAAAATGCCAAGGAAACAAAATGGGACTATATAGATAAAATTGATGACAGGACGGTTGTTTTACCCAAAAAGGTAAATTTTGAAGGCTAACATATCTTTTATGTTTTTCATAATAGAAAATTGACATGAAAATTGATCACGAAGAAAGGGTATGTGAAACTGTTTATATTCAGTTACTTCACTTTATGTTAAAACATATGAAAATAAAGAAATTACCATAATAATGATCTTGGCATCAAGTCAAGTCCTTCATGCTCAAAATTTGCCAGTTCTGCACCACCCCCTCCACTGGCAGCAACAGCTTTGTTTTCGGAATCTGTAGCATCTTTACTTACATTGTCTTTACTATCCTCAACATCTGCACTAACATCTGAAGTGTTTGACACGCAATATTTCTGCAGCCATCTATCAGTTTCCCAGAGGACATGCATGATGCTCTCACGTGCAGCATAGCCATGGCTCTCAAAGGGAAGAATGACTAGGCGACACTGACCACCATGACCTTTCAGAGCATTGAAGAAACGATCTGACTGCATAATGTGCAAATGCATAGTAAGTACAAACCAGCAACAAAAGCATTAAAGGCTAGCTCAAATTCGGACAATGTTAAAATCAAATAGCGTGATAAATAACATTACTTCAAATGAAAGTTATTGTGATTATTAATTGATTACGGGCCACGTGAAAGAAAGAGAAAAGGAAGCTTCCTTTCTTCGAACCTGCATGGTTAAGGTTCCTGAATTATTGTCTTCTTCTCCATGAATAAGCAAGATTGGCTTCTTAATTTTATGTGCGGACATGAAAGGGCTCATCTCTACATAAGTACTAGTTGCCTCCCAAAGTGTTCTGTCCTCATTCTACAGCAGAAAATATGAAGAGAAACATATTGATATACCCATCCAGAGTAAGAAATAAAAAAACAAGGAAAACATTAGTAATTTGGGAAATTCTGTTCTGCTGCTACCTGAAAACCAAAAGGCGTAAGTGTTCTGTTGTAAGCTCCAGAACGAGCAACTCCACAGCTAAAAAGATGAGGGGCATGTGCTAGGAGGTTTGCAGTCATGAATGCACCATAAGAATGTCCTCCAACAGCAATTTTACTTGGATGAGCCACCTGAACAAGTGCAGAACCACGGAATTCCAGTAAAAAACTTATGGTAAGTACCATGATAGTATAAAACTTACATAGACATCAACAAGCTTACTCCACGTCGAACAACTTCCTCAACAGCAGCCTCTGCACTTGCAACTAGTTGCTCTACATACCTGATAGTAAGTGGTTAGATGATGCAGCTTAACATATTTAAAGAAACACTTGCTGCTTAGAGAGAAATATAAAATTGGCATATCCTTAATTTTCTTTCTTAAACCTTATATTCAAGCTATTTCTCCATTGTTTCTACAATTGTATGGCAGTTTGGATGTCAACATCCACTTGTTTTGTGATTCCAAAACATATCCTTACAAGAAGTCTCCCTTGCTGGGAAGTCATGTATTTTCACACCCATTTCTGCAAATTTTCTCCCGACCAGACAGCCATCATCGAGGAGTCTATACCTTATCCCCCAATGTGTTAATGGGATAAATTTGGCTTACAATAAACAATCATGTACTCCTAGCCATAATCCCCTAAGATGCAACAGGAACAATAATCTTATCTGCATGCATTGACAATTTAAATTTTAAGTTAAAAAGCATGAGAATCAATACCTATCATTTGCCTCCTCAGTACCTTCACCAATAATAGGAATCGTTGGCCCGGATAAAATAGCAAACCTGCAGGATGTAGAGTAATCATAACTAGATCTACCATCTTCAAATCAAATCAGTAACTAAAATAATGCAATAGGAATAATTCACGATATTTACACCAAAAGACCAAAACATAGTAGAATCAAATAGAAACAAGACAGAAGTCATGCCTTCTAGCCAACCAAAGAAGGGCTGATGTCGAACCAATCCCTGCAAATTCATTAGGAGAACCACGAACTTGTCCAGCAGCATCTTTGCTTTTAAACTCTCCAGGGTAAGACCAGAATAGACATGGCAGAGGACCATCCTTTGATGGATCATAGCATGGTGGCAAGTACAATGTAGCAGTAAGTTGAACCCCATCCTTTCTCTGATACCTGATCATCTCTTTCTGCAAAGATGCCAACTGTGGATATGGGTGAGGAAAATTTGTAATCTGACAAGATTTTTTATCTGGCCAGCTCTGGATATAATATTGGGTATTTTCAGTTTTTGACTCTTTGGAAGTTAATATTTTTAATTGATTAAGGTATAAGTCTCCTTCTGTCTGGTCAGACATTAAAGCAATGGTGGTCTCGTAATACTTTTCCTTGTCGCTCTCCCATATTCGTTCTTTGCTGCCTGTATTTCTGGTATAAATTGGGTTTAGATCATTATGAAGCTAAGAACACACTAAAATTAAAGAAAAAAAAGGTTTCTAAAACACTTACATGTCAAACAAATCAAGAAAGGGGATGTTCCCTTCTGGTGTAGCACCACTTCCATTCAGTAAAACACACGTGCTTTCATCATTTCCTTTCTTTATCTTCGCTATCACATAATTCCCAGTAGGTGTTCTTCTCAACATGGGTGAGCCAGGATCAGAGTACACATCTTCCGATGATCGATCAAATAATATGCGTGGAGTAACATCTTTAGACCCCGGAGATATTACCCACGTTCTTGTTTGCCTCGTTTTGAACCAAGATTCATAAACCAGGGCCAGTGAATCATCACACCAAGAAATCCCTCTGTGAAGATTACAAATCAGATTTATCAAAACAAGATTCTAGATATAGCAAGCGAAGCACACCCAAAGCTTGTGTGATATTATACACACACACACACAATAGAAGACTGAGCAAGATTTGGATCCTAGTCCAACTGTGGTTGGTATTTGACCTGTTAGGTTTTCTTTACTTTTTAAGGAGATTTTGGAGGTTTCCAAGTTGTCAAAATCAAAGTTGCGTCACAAAAAATTTAGATGCTTCATGGCTGATATGCATAAAAGGAGAAAAGTCTAATGGAGTAAAAACTATCCCAAGCACGTTCATCATCTGAATCTATCTGGAGATAACAATGCAGAAAAACCTTAATGTTACAAATATCTCATATACGTACCCGTAACGAAGATCAAGTTTGTGCAAGATTTCTGGCTCTTCACCTTCTAAAGGCTCAACATGCTGTGTATAAATTATATCACGTGGCGTAACTGCAACTCTTGCGTCACCCCCATCCTGTGTCTCTGCCCTAAAGACCAACAGAATCATTTAAAGTCATTGATTGATCACACATCCCTTTTTCTGAAATCATGTAAGCGATGCAACTTGAACAATCATTTAAAGTCATACACACTGCACATATCATACAGAATTTTCAGATACATACCAGTAGAGGGTTGATGGCTTATCTGCTCTCCAAGAGATTGATCGCATCCCTTTTCTCACACTATTGAATGCAATAGGAATGTCCTCAGCAAGGGGCAAATCACAAAGTTCCCTGACAAATTTCCCATCAGTTGTCCACACGTCTACCTTTTTGGGAAATCTTCCACATGGTACAATAAAAGAATATGGCCTGTGAACTGAAGTAAGCATAATGTACTTCCGATCTGGAGATGGGTCCAATGATGTATATACAGCTGGAGGCCCAAATTCTTTCACTGTCCCATCCAAAGAAGCCAAAAGAAGTTGTGTGGTAGTATAGTAGTCAAACAAATCTTCATCATATTCATCCTTCAGCAAATCCTGAAAGGTTCGTACTTGAACAACATGTTTCTGTTCATTAGATTGGATCTTCGGGCCAGATGGAACCAAAGGTTTCTTTGGCAGGTCTCCACGTGATGAGGGGATAGTGCTAACTAAAATAGTAGAGTTATCTAGCCAAACAAAATTGTCAAAAATCGCATTTAGATAGATATCTGGTGACTGAAACAATGGTCTAGCTTTCCCAGTTTCCACATCAGCCACCCAAACCCTAAGCTTGCCACTGTTGTCCTCCTCACCTACTCTGACACTAAAGGCCAGATGCCGCCCATCATTAGACCAGTTGACAAAATTGATCTTGGCACCAGCAGGGAAGCCATGTACCTCTATTTCTGGTCCCAGTGTACCATCAGGCAACAATTGATAGATCCCAATTCCAGTGTAGAATGACATCCGACTCCTAGTATTGCATCTTCCATCAATACGAATACCAGCTAGCTTTTCCTCTGGTCTTGCTAGCTCTGCCAATGGAGGCAAAGCTCTCCGCTTGAGAAATAGTATTTTATCCCTATGTGGTGAAAATGCCAATGCGGGAAGAGGTGGAGCATCAACAATGTCTTTAATCTCGGGTGGAGGAAGGCGATATTTACCTCCCAAACTTTCTGCAGCATATAAAATTTGGAACTTATATTATCAACCAAAAGAAACTGTCAAGCTATGTTGACTTGATTTTGTACCCAAAAAAAAAAAAAATTAAGTTCTTCAAATAAAGTTATATCAAAAAGTATCTAAAAGCTTGTGTATTGTAAAAGGTTTCAAGACAATTCAACTAACTTAAATGAGATAAACAGTAATTTTACAAAATATACAATAAGAACTATTATATCAAAAAGCACCAATATAAAATTCGTTCAATTTCCAAATTACCATCATCTAATCTCAAAATATATATACAAAAAATAAAAAATAAAAAATAAAATTATAGTTTTAGGTTCAAGAGTACCTTCGTCTTCAGTATAATTAGAATCAGAAGAAGAGGACACAGAGCCGATAGGGCCGCCGCCATTTTCGGCAGCAACTGAGTTGACAGGCACGAGATGGTGCAATCTGTCGGCGGTCATGGTGGTGACCGTCTTGAAAGGCCTGGATGATTGAGTTCTCAGGTGGCCAGCCGCAAGTGGCGATGAGAATGGATTGAGGTTTAGAGAGAGAAAGAGAGGAGGAGTGAGAGTGAGAGGGGATAGAGAGAAAAATGAAAAGCGATGATAGACTTTGCTAAGTCCTCGCATCATTTGATTGATTGATTCTTCATTTTCGTTTTTATTTTTATTTTTTAGTGTACCTAAGTGTAGCTCTAACGTAACTCTAGCGGAACAATCGTGTCCGATGGTGCAAGGCCGGAAAGATTCTAAATGTTGATATTATTTTTTGGGAGAAGTTCATTTCTAACCATTTGAAACTTCGGGTAATCGTTTATAACCTACTTTCAAATTTTAATTGTTTATAACCTAATTTTTGTGCTATTACCGTAATGCCCCTTTATAAAACCATCCATTTAAAAAAAAAAAAAAAACCTCACCCTCTATTTCCTTATGCGTTCAATAGAAAGAAAACAGAGATAGCGCTCTCAAACACCAATGTCGTCGACGAGGAGAGACCGCCACGAAAGGGAGAGAAGACGGTGCACGTGGAGGAGACGTCGCCGGAGAGGGAACCCCCGTCAATCAGAGTCTGTCGAGCCCTAGTTTATACCGTTGAAATTTGATTTTGAGGTGAGTCAAAACTGAGTTTTTTTTTTGTTTGATTTCAGTTATGATTTCAGTTTTTTATTTATTTTTATTTTTTTTAATGTGATTTGATGTTAGATTAGGGTTGGTTGAATTGATTTTGGGCTGTTTTTAGGGATTTGAAATTGATTTGGGGCTGTTATTAGGGATTTGAAATTGATTTGGGCTATGAAGATTGATCAAGAACTTTAAGACCAGTTGTTTTGCTTGGCTCTTTTCTCTGCTGGTTGGTGTTTTGCTTTTGCTTTGGTCTTTTGTTTTTTCGTTGCCTTCCTTCTTGTGGTTGGCTCGATTGTTTTGTTCTCCTTCCGTGGCCTTTGTGAGCCTTATTCTATATATATATATGCCGTTTCAAAAAAAAAAAAATAATGAAATTCAGATCACTATTATATTGATTCAGTATAGTTATTAGAAATAAAGGTTAATATAAAAAAGTTAATATTATAAGAAGTTCTCCAGAATCTATATACATAACATAATCAAGTAGTTGTTTTGGATTTTACATACACCGATACAAATGAGCATGACAAGATCCATGATTCAAACAATAAAGATGAGCATGACAAGATGCATATGCATATGCTATAACAAATTTAGGAATAAAATTACCGAATTTAAAATTTGAATAAAAACAAATACAGCAGTATTTAGTCAAGTGTATACGGGTTACATAACTTCTTATGTATATTCCACCAACCTCAAATATTAATCCTTTAATTGAGATTGTATCTGGTACTTTTACACAAATAAATTTATAATACTTGGTGTTGTAACAAATCCATCAACAAGTTAAAGTTGGCTTGCATACAAGTTTCAAGGACTGAAAAATGTCATATAAGTATATAACTAGTATCAAATGATTGTAACTTGTATGAAAAGATTATAACCGGTATCATATAACAGGCTAAAAAAAAACCCTTTCAGATTCTTGTAATTTTTTTGTAATTGTTGTGTGTGTGTGTATGAACAGGGAGAAGTATACTATATTTATGGCTGTTTTTGTTTTTGTTTTTTTGTTTTTTTGTTTTTGTTTAGAAGTATACTTCAATAAGCTACCAAAATTCGTGAGTTACAGAAAATTTAATTATTTGTCTTTCTTTGTTTAGGTAAATGGATGTCAGACTATTAATCAACTACATGGGGCAGTGGGATGAGTTACAGTATGTTGGTGGTGAGACGTTTGTTGAGTTGGTGTCGAAGGAGTTGACATATTTGGAGTTGACATATTTGGAGTTGGAGAATTTGGTGTTTGAATTCATCAATGTTGATAGAACTTTATATGCTCTAAGGATTAGTTCCGTAGTTTCGACAGACAATGGTCGACGAAAGTATCACATATGTCGTGATAGAGATGTCGGATTTCTTTTGCATACTGGAACACATTGCTTACGAAGGCAGCAATCGCACATTGTAAGGAGAGAAACCATCAGTCTAAGTCATACCAGGTATTTTCTATTGAGTTGACTAGGTATTTAGTTAAGGATGGTGAACATGACAGTTTGGTAGATATCGAAAAACGTACATGCTCCTATCGTGAGTGGGACATTTTTCAGTTGCCTTGTAAGCACGCTAGAGCAGTGGCCAGGTATAAAACATATAAATTTCCATTTTAACTGTTTTTATTCGGTGTTTGGTTGACATTTATATATTTGATTTGTGTGTAGGTTTACGAAGACGAACTTCAAATCATTCTGCCACGATTATTACAGCATCTCCTGGTTACAAACAACATATGCCCCACCTATCAATCCTGTCCCCCATGTGTCCATCTAGGAAGTGCTTGAGGAGGTGAAATGTATGATTGTCCTACCTCTAAAATCGAAAAGACAGTCTGGTAGACCAAAAGAGATAAGAGTACCATCCGCAGGAGAGGTTACTCGGATTCAACACTGTACCAAGTGTGGCGAAACCGGGCACAACCGTCTCTGATGCTCAAATCCCCGTCACATACCATCCACAGGACAGTCGAGTACATCCATTAGTCAGGATCAGCCGGTTAGTCAGGATCAGCCAGTATGTAGACAACGTGCTTGTAGTGTTTGTCACGTACTTGGCCATAACCGCAAGACATGTCCGTTGGTTGACCGGTCCCAAAGTACCGCGGATCTAAGTAGTGATGCAAATACATCACAATAGTCATTTACCTTCAAGTTTATTTTTATGTAAGAAGCAAATTTATGACAGATTTTTGGTACGGATTTTTTCAGTTATCTAGCTTCATGTACAGATTTTTTGGTCTATTTTTAGAAAATAAAGACAATTTAATTGTCATCTTTGGTCCACACATTTCATTGCTATTGAAAAACAAAATTCACCATAGCTAGCGAGATTTGTGGTATAGCCTTATCATTTTGCTTGAACCATCAAATTTTTTTTACAGATAACAGCAATAGCTAATCAAGAAGAAAAAAAAAAGGTGATACAACTTGCTGTAGTGGAACTAGTACACAAGTATAGAGTGTTTCCCTTGTCTGATAAATGAAACAATGAATGTAAAATGAATAGGATAAATGGAGATACACAACTTTCTTTTCTACACCAAAATCAGAGCCCTGCAGAAATTTTGACCCCACCCTGAAAATCACTGTCGTTTTTTTTTTTTTTTAATTTGCTTGGCTTCTGTGGAATCCATGTCACAGAGTATGAGGTATTGTGTTAGAAGTCACCAATTTTACAACATTTTGAGGGCAATATAGAACATACCTTCAAAAGGCACCAGACAACCATGGCCAACTTAATGTATAAAAGAAACAGCTTCTTATTTTGTGCAACTTCTTCCCATACACAATGCCGGTCATACTGATTAGAAATGGCATACTCATAACCTTTTCACCACAAGAAATATTCCAAGATGTGTAGATGGTCAAGTTGGAGACGCAATTTGCTATCCAACAAGATCGAATATATATATATATTTCATCTAGTTAAAAGATACTAAAACTGACAATAGCAATAACCAAAATATCCTTTAGTTGATGCTTTCGTGTTGTCCCCAGTATTTCTTCTGTTTATGCTTTCTTGTTTTTCACTTTACTGTTTTATTATGTATATATATGAATCTTGTTCACTTGGTCTGAGTTTTTCATGGATTCTGGCATGCTATTCTTCAAAATGACAATTGTCATTATGTTTAATTTAAGAAAGCAGACCATTTTCGAAATAGATATTTGCATATATTTTTAGTCTTTGTTTTTCTTCTTTGAACTTTTTACATGTGCATGCATATATTTGCTGCCTGCTGGTTCATATACATGTTCTTTCATATGCAAAACTGCATATAGCTTTTAATCTGATTTGATTATTCATTAAACTAGTGTTTTTTAAGACTTGGTTAGAACATAGAAGTATAAGAGAAAGAAGGAAGGTGGAAGTATAAGAGAAAAGGAAAGAGGAGTACATATCTCGTGGAAGAGAAGAAGAATAAAGGAAAAATATTAAAAAATTAAAAAAATTATGTTAGTGGGGGCATTTCTGTAATTTTGGTTAGGGATCGAAAGAATTTATTGTAAAATGGTTATAAACAATTAAAATATGAAACTAGGCTAAAAACAATTACCCCATAATCTATTTGGCTATATTTGGCAATTTTCCCTTATTTTTTTTATCTTGGGACACGTACGTGCAAAGCCGGAAAGATTATAAATGTTGATATTTTATTTTATATCTTGGGACACGTACGTGCAAAGCCGGAAAGATTCTAAATGTTGATATTTTATTTTATATCTTGGGACACGTAAGTAGAGGGACAGAGCTAGGTTGATATTTGCCCGTGGGTACGGGATACATACACTGTTACATAAATTCAAGTTTTTTGTGTGGAGGGAATGACTTCAACCCGTAACCTCATAGTACAGGTATAAGAGATCAGAGCCGACTCCACTAAGGAGTAAACCTAGTGGTGGCCACGGTTCGGTTTCGGTTTCGGTTTGGTGGCCACCCAAAACCGAAACCGAAACCGAAAATTCGGTTTGGTACACGGTTTCAAACCAGCGGTTTTACGATTTCGGTTTAAAAACCGTCAGTTTTGGGGTCGGTTTCGGTTCGGTTTTCAGTTTTTAGCGGTTTTTTATTTTATTTTTCAAAAAAAAAGTGCCACGTGGCAGCTTTTGATTGGTCGATTTTTTTTTTTTTTGTTCAAACCGACGGTTAAACCGCCTGTTTTGTCCGGTTTTTGGAGGACCCAAACCGAAACCGAAACCGAAACCGTACGGACCGGTTTTCAAACCGTTGGTTTCTGTTTTCGGTCCGGTTTGGTCCGTACGGTTCCTGTTAAACCGCGGACAAAACCGACGGTTCAACCGGAACCATGGCCACCACTAAGTAAACCTAACAAAATGCTGGGGCCCAAATTCTTTAAAAAAAAAAACAAAAAAAAACAATTATTTTGATTTTGTATAGATTTATATAAACTAAAGAGGGTGTATTTAATTAGGATTTTAAAAAACTTTTAATAACTTTTATGGGATTAAAAAAGTTTAGGTGTATTCAATATAGAATTTTATAGACTTTTAAAAAATCTTTAAATGTCATGTGGTATTCAATCAAGACTTTTTAACAGTCTATGAAAATTATGAGGTATTCAAAATCTCAATGATTTTTAACGACTTTAAAATATCAATGATTTTTAGTTATAATAAATCTCACAATTTGTCTTCTATTCCTACCAAAGACTTTGAATGACTTTTTTTAACAACAAAAAATTTGAAAGAATTTCACTTTAGAAGAAAAACATAAAACTATTTGAAAAACATCAACCACCAAACATATGTTATATTTTCAAATAAAAGCACACTCATTCTTAACAAATTTCATAAATAAAGTAAAACGAATAACTTTAAAATGAATAAACATTATCAAAAAAAAAAAAAAAAAAAAACATACAAACATTAACGATCTATAACAAAAAATAATAATAATAACTAAAAAATAATATAAAACAACTCTTCAACAACTATACAATTAAGGACGACAGATTTTATATTTTTTTACCTATATTTTCAAAGCAACTAAACAACACCGAAACAAATCAAATGAACTTCATTTATGTAAAATAAAAATAATAAAAGACAAAAACCACTACTTAACCATGTCAATATGCCATAATCAGAGTCGTGTATCAATATGTCATAATCAGAGTCGTGTATGAGCGTGGCTCCATGTATTTATGATCAATATCGAACTACCCACTTTTAGGCATGGGCATTATTCAACAATTAGTTGCGGTTTTTATGTTTTATCTTTAGTAACTTGTATGAATTTTTTGTAGATTTTTTATACTCATTGTCATACTTTCGTAGAGATATGTAAACGTTAATATTATTGTCAGTTTGCTAAATTTATTCTAAAAGAAAATTTATAATATTTTATTAAAATAAAATAAAAAGGAAAACAAAAGAAAATAAAATAAAATATTTTGACATGAATGCTAATAAAATATTTTATTATAATATTTTGACTAATTATAAAAATCAAATAAATTTTTGACTAATTATTAAAAAAAAAAAAAAGAGCATAATGTCTTTATAATGCAAAATATAATTAAAATAAAAATAAAAATTTTAAAATCACATATATAGACATGAATATTTTTGTCAAGTTTAATTAACAAATACATTATTTTAAAAGTCAATGAAAGTCTATGAATATCTATAAAAGTCTTTTAAAATGAAAGTTTTTTAAATAAAAGTCTATGAAAGTTTTTCAGCGAAGTGGTTTATTTGCAGTGAAGTGGTTGTGCCCTTTTGATGGTGGTGGTCATGATTATTCATTAATGAAGATCATGATTAATTAATTAAATGCTAATTCTTCTTCCATGAAAAGCAAAGGAAAAAAATTAAAAAAGAAAACAAAGGTTGATATTTTTTTTCTTTGTTTTTCCAGGTTTTAGTTGAAAATTGAAAAAAAAAAATATTCATAATTGTTTGGAAAATATTTTTAAATTTTAATTATTTATCATTTGAATATTAGAATAATATTTTAATATAAAAATATTTTTAATACATCAAACATATAAAAGGTATTTTAGTCAAAAACTCAAGGATTCCATAATGGATTTCACATTGCAACCAAACAAAGGAATTCGTCTAGGAAATGAATTCCTTTCCTACAAAGATTCTATTCCTAAATAGATGTTTTTCCTATGTACTTTCCTTTCCGCCAACCAAACATGACCTTAAGGTTTAAATAATTTAGATGTTATATTCTATTAAATTTAAGTTTATATATGAATTTTATGTATGCAGTCTTTCTATTATCAGTTCGAACTGATATAAAATATATCAGTTCCTTACATGTGGGTCATTAGATTTAAAAGATGTTTTGACAAGTGCATCAGCCAAATCAAAGTATTTAAATCCAATGGCCCACATACAAGGAACTGATATATTTTTTGTCAGTTCGAACTGATAATAGAAAAATTGTTTATGTATGTGTTAAGACTGTTAAACTTTGAGTTTCAATATTTATTTGCATTTTATGCTTAAATTTAAGTGTATTTTTTTTATAAAAAACATTAAGTGTATTTTTTATTTTAAATGAGTGTTAAAATTTAAGTTCCAATCTTAAAATTCAATTGTATGGTAAGATTTATGTATTTAATGGTTTAAACAATTATTTTTGTTAAATGAAATAGGTCGTGTATGGGCACCTTGCCCTAACCGAATTTTGAGTATGGGGATTCGATTCGTTTTTCTTCCTAAATCCTAATACATATAAAATTATATCACATTGTGGGAAAATAGGGAAACGAGGTTGGGGTAACCTATTTTGTGGGTTTTAAGTCGGGAAAAGATATCAAAATGGGATGTGGGTATGAATATAGATATAATCATATAAATATAGTAAACCCGCAATACGTAAGTGCAAGGAATGTCCAGTCCGTTCGTGGACTGATGGGCTTAGATTGGGCCAGTTAGTGATCTGTTTTTGTGTCTTCAGAGAATCAGATTAGACTGGGCAAGTCCACCCAAAACCAATAAATATGTCAAGTTTCAGCATCAGTAACTGTAATTTCACATTTTTATTATGTTTACTACAAATCGAGACTTGGGATAGGGGACATACTTGAACCTACAACCTCATAGTGTAGGTGTGAAGGGTAAACAACTAAGTCAATCTCATATTGTCTATAACGTTTATTACTTATGTCACATATAAATTATAATTGCATCTGTTACATTTACATTTACATTTTTATATGGTCACACATTGATCACGATCACGGATTATGCAAGAGCTAAGCTACCGGTGGTGATGTCGCCGTGAGTTGGTCCATTGGCAACTACGTCTCCTTTATGAAAATAACAGTGCGTCAAGGAGTCAAATCCGTGGCCGATGTCATACACCATTAGCCCCACCCTTCCTCCCAACCAACCTCCCATGATGGTTCCATACACAAAATCAAGCCTACGGTTCGAAGTAAAAATTCCTCCGGCATAGGCGCCGATAAAACTTCCGGTGGCCACAGCAATTCCCGCTTTGTGATCAGCAACTCCAGCGTATAACATTTCAAAGTAGTCCAACCCGGAAGAGACAACAGGCCCTATATTATATGCATCAATTAGGGAAGGGTGGCGGTTCTGATCTTTATTATTGGGATTGTTGTGAAACATATGGTATCTACTGAGGAAATAATGCTTGACACATGCTTTTATGATGCATGATAAGGTTCCAAGTCCCATGTCAAAGCAATTGAAGGATCGAAACTTCTCTTCTCTTGTTTTGTACGGACCGTCTTCTCCGGTTAGTTGTCGACATTTTCTAGCTACATATACCAGTTCAAAAATAATGTCACAAGTTGTGCATCAATTTATTATTTTTAGCATGGTTTTTCATGAGTTCATGAGGAGGAACAGAATAAAAAGATGTACTCATGATATGGAAATCGCTGACAAAAATACTGCAGAAAAAAGTATGAGATTTATAAAGCTATTAGAACTTTTATGGATTTTTTTTTTTTTTTTTTTTTTTTTTAATTGGAAAAACTTTTATGGATTAAATTACCTTTAATATATATATATATATATATATAGGTTCATTCTCTAATTAGATATGGTCCTAAAGTTTTTCGTCACGTCCTAAGAATTATCGCATGTGATAATCCGAGTAATTTGATGTTAACGGTCCTTAGAACCTGACAAAAAAACTTCATGACCAGACTGGCCAAGATATATATATATATATAGTCTTTCTACTATCAGTTCGTCCTGATATATTTTTATATCAGGATGAAAAATGTAGACCATAGATTATGGAAAAGTTTTAACAAGTACATACACTTTAAGTCAAAATATGTAAATCTAATGGTCTACATTCTTCGTCCAAATATATTTTATATCATGACGAACTGACAATTGAAAAATTGTACATATATATGAATGGAAAAGTATGTATATATATTTGCTACCACGTGAGCTTAAAATTACCGGTGATGTAGAGTAAAACGAGACAGATCACGAGGAACAGCTGACGCTTCCCTTTCATCATGCGTGGCTTCTGTGATTGAAATAAAAATGAGATATGTAATGTAAATGTGTAGTCCTGTATATTATCAGTTTATCATAAAGCTCTGGTTAAATAGTGAGAGTGAAATGGAATAAAGAAATGACACATTTAAGAAGCAAAGTAAGCACATATTCTATGAACTGTTGGGAGCTTCAAGTATCACATATATATATATACAATTGGAATAATGAATTAACAAATATTGAGAAGCTTACAAAGTAAGTTGATCTTTCCACGGTACTTTTTGACTCAAGTGGTGTGCATTTTCCCTTCCACATTTGTGGTGAGGGATTCAAGTCCCACCATTCGAATAGATACTAGATATTTAGGTCAAACATGTAGTGTTTGATCTTGGATAGTTGGATGGTTCCAATAGACCATCTTGATCTCGTCGGGTATCAAATAAAAAAAATAAGTAAGCTGATCTTTGATTATACAAAGTTTGGAATCATTATTGTTGTGAATACACGTGAAATGAAGGTCTGGGTTGATGTTAAAATTCCCCCACACCAGTAATTTAAATACTTATTTGGAGATAACAATGCAGTGCAGAAAGTGAATAAAAATAATAAATACATAGAGCTCACGTGTGTGTATATATATATTAAACCTCAGAAGGCTACAATATAAATTAGAACATGTTGAGCAACAAATATTTTTGCAACAACTAATAACAAATTAACCAAGTAAGTTACATCACAAAATAAATAAATAACTAAATAAATTTATTAAACAAGTAAGAACATGTATGTTGTAATGAAACTACCGGTAACTTGAAGCATAAAAGGGAGGTATTGATACTTTAAACGAATTATCCCCGATGTTTACGTTTATTATTATTTATTTTTTTAATTTTGAATATTACAATAATTTAGGGTTTTATGGGGAAGAAGGAGAGATTTGAACCCACAACCTTATGGTGTTGGTGTGGGTGTGAGGGACTTTACCACCGAACTAATCTCATATTGTCACAATATTTACATTCCAAACTACATGAAATAACAAATTGACATATACGAAGCAACAAAACCCTTGTAGGCCTGTCCGTACAATTTATTTGTTAGATTTAGCACAAATATCATGTATAACTTAAATATTCAATTCGTACGATAAAAAATGAGTAATGCTAGACAACCCAAAAATTTAGTCTAAATTTCAACCCAATAATATAGCAAGTAAGTTGTCATTACCACACACAACATAGGATGACGTGGTTAATGAAAAACCCACTTTCCACATCATTTAGGTTGAAATTTAAGCTAAATTTTGTGTTGTCTACTCTAGTACTAGTGTTAAAAAAACAAGTGCCTAAAATAATAGTTAAAAAATGAATTAAATAATTTTGTAAATTAGAGCTACCTACTCTTGTACAGATTAGTTCAACCCCCGCTACAAATTAACAATACTAAAAGGTGTAATGTGCAAAAATTAATTATATAATTACAGTTGAATTATTGACTAATGAACAAGAGAGACTTGCATATAAAGAAAAGAATCTCCCACGGAAATCACGTTTGCTTTTATCTTTTTAAACAAATGAAGGAAAATACAAGGCAGCTAGCTAACTGCTAAGCTAACATTAATCTGTACGACTTAATTAAATCCGATTATTGATTATTGTAATCATGTCAGTAAGGGTGTAGCTCAGCTGTTAGATGGACGAGTTTGAAGTTTTGGTAAATGATTTTTAGGTCAACGGCTCGAATACTACTAATAATGAAAACTTTTAAAAAATATCTAATCCCTAATTAATATATATTGTTTAAAAAATATATATTACAATCTGAAAAGGTAGTTAAATAATATTTGTATATGATTTATTTATTTTTATTTTTTATTTTTTTTATAGTTGGTGTAACAATTCAAAGCTGTAACATTTAGAGATTCAATAAACGTCAAACTGTCAAAGTCGTTTACTCATTATATATATATATATATATAAATAAGTCAAGACTTCTTAAACGTGCTAAACTCTAAAATATCAAGATTCTACCGTGAACTCATATCACTCGCCATCGCTTGTGCCAAGACATTTTTTTTTTTTTTTTTTCTATTTCAAAAAATTGAATATTTGGTACCTGATATTCTCTGTGTTTTAAAATTTTTAATGACCAAACAGGCATCTAGAAATGTATCTCTAATTTCATGTTTTTTTTTTTTTAATTATTGAAATTACAACAATACTCGGGACCTGGTGAGATAAGACTTTATAAGCACAGCCCCGGTACAACTCTCACAGTCAACTGGAAAGAGGACTGATCGTATAATATCGGGATAGGGCTACTCACACTTTGGGAGTTAATAACCAAAGGTGGGACAATAATTATTTACATACCAAAGTATTGAACCTTGGTGGTAGAACCACACTTGGGAGATTCCAGCCACCAAAACAAGAGGCCATCGGTTAATTTCATGTTGTTCAGATATTTTCGATAATTGTAGATAGTTTTTAGACACGTTATAACGTTTAAAATAAAATGAACCATCTCAAGACTCAAGTCCCGTGTGGAAGGCAGCGGTGGCACTTGTAAATTGTAATGACGTGAAAGTTATAAAATATCTCCGTTTAGTCTTACGTGGAAGTCTAGGACTGGTTACAATCTGATAAGAAATATGTGTTGCCAAAACATTACAATCTTCAATTATATACATTATCGTCTTCACTGAACCAGTTACTACAACAAGAACAAGAGAATCAAGGAAAGAAAAAAAAAAATGGCAACAGTAGCCGGTCTCAACCTCTCGACTCCAAGAGTGTTTTCAAGAGCCACAGACTCACCAAAGGTTCAACCAATGAAATCTCCGTTCCTGAACAACCCATGGAAAATGCCCACCCGGTTCGGAAACGGGCGGGTGTACATGCAGCCACTGAGAGCTGCTCCGGACAGCATATCCGAGAAGGTGGAGAAGAGCATCAAGGAAGCGGAGCAGGCGTGCGAGGGAGACCCGGCGAGCGGTGAGTGCGTGGCGGCGTGGGACGAGGTGGAGGAGCTGAGCGCGGCGGCTAGTCACGCTAGGGACAGGAAGAAGGACTCGGATCCTTTGGAGACTTATTGTAAGGACAACCCGGAGACCGATGAGTGCCGTACTTACGAGGATTGAAATTGATGGTTCGTGCTCGTGGTTGGTTTCCTTTTAATTAATTAAAAGGGTTTTTAATTAGTTCATTAATTATAAGTGGTTGGTTCATGATGTGGATTTAGTGATGGAATTGTGGTGTTTTGGGTCAGCATGATCATATACATATACAATACCATCTTGAAAAAATAGATATAAAGTCTTGAATTCCTCATTTATTATTTTTCTAAATTTTTTTTTTTTAATGTATAAAGTTAATTTTTATTATAATCATGAATTAATCTTTGTTAAACAAACATATATCATATATGACATCTGTTCTGCTTACTAGAACCTTGATCACTAATTCACTATAAGAGAAACTGAGTGATTATCTTTTGGGTTAATTGCATTAACTTACCCTTACTTTATTGGATATAGCAAGATTTCAAAAGGATACTCTAAATTAACATAAACATCCCATGTCATCAAGTCAATCCGTTAACTTTAACGGTTGACTAACCTTGACCTATGGAAAACCAAAGATACCCCTACCACATCATCCTAGACATAAAATATTTTTAATTAAAATTTGATAAATAAAAATTAAAAAAATAATAATAATATATCGGCCGCCTATGGAAACTTTCTCAATTCGCGGAGGAGCCTCCTCTACGAACTGCATGAGGTCGATCTCCAAGTAGGAGAAGATCTCTTCTAGTAATTAGGAGATTGTCAAATATCTATTGTTTCATGCTCCACCGTCGGTAGATTATTTTGTTTTTCTAAAAATATTTGATTTTTCAATTTTAATTAAAAAAAAAATTGTGTTTGAGATGATGTGGTAAGGGTATATTTGGCTTTTCAAGGGTCAAAGTTAGTTAACCATTAAAATTAACGGATTGACTTGATGGTAAATGGTGTTTGTGTTAATTTATGGTATCTTTTTTAAATTTTGCTATATCCAGTAAAGTAAGGGTATGTTAGTGCAATTAACCTTTATCTTTTCCATATTTATTAATTGGACGATTTGTGGGCCGCATGCTGATCTATCAAAAAGGGTTCTAAAATGGGTGTAGCTCAACTGGTAGATGGACGAGCTTGGGGTTTGAGCAAATTACTTACAAGTCAGCGGCTCAAATCCTACCAATGGCAAAAGCTTTCAAAAAAAACACCAAGTTCTGGATTAATAGATATTATCAAATATATATATATATATAATATACCTGTTTGTAAATCAAATTTGGGTTAATATTAAAAATCTCCCCTCACATTTGAACTATTATTGGATGTATAGTTACAAATGTTTTTATTTTAGAAACCTCCTGATGACACGTCGTTGCAATGTCGGTCAAAAGATGAACAATTAAGTTCGACCTTGCTAGCGCGCGAGTCACAAAGACTAGCACAGCGACAAGTGAGGGTATCGTTCCGTAGGGATGTGGAATCCGCCGACCATCACCGGTTCTAGCGTTTATTACAACACTCCGAGAGAACTTGTGTGTTGCTTTTGTGGAAAAGTAAATAATAATATAAATAAATTAATTAACTACTATAATATTTACATGGATAGGATAGGATGGAATGAAGAGATGGCATGAAATGTGGTTATACTAAGGAAACGACTCAACTATAACAATCCTCCTAATTAAGTGCTAGATTCACTCAATCCCTCAATGTGCAAGTATATAATAGACTCGTGTCTCCTTAATTGATCTCTAATCTCTCTCAAGTTTTAGAAATCACATCCACACATTGTATGGATTTATTAAGTACTTTGGGACACACACACACGAGCCATGTACGCCGGCCTAGTGATCTCTCAACTTTCTAGTCAAATATAGTGGTTATTTCGTTGGGCATGTAATACGCAACCGCGTGGACCATACTACAGCCAATAATTAATTCACAATGGCTAACCAAATACAGGATGACAACCAAGTAAAAGCATTAAGAATACGAGATACCCATACAACACGTATGTTATATGCTCATGCCCCTTTAATTAATCTCTAATCTCTCTCGATGTCTTAGATATTACATCCATGCATAAATGCTTGGATTCATTAAGGACTGTGGGACACACACACGAGCTCTACACTCCAGCCTAGTGATATCTCTCAACTTACTGGTCAAATGTAGAGGATATCACTCTGGGTATGTTAATGCGAACCACGCGATATATAACACACAGCCTAAATATCATCTACAAGGTGGCTAACCGAGTGAAAGCATTAAGCATTGAAATACCCCTATAACTACACAAGCACAAAAAGAATTTAGTTTGTTTTTACTCTAGATACGAATTTGGTTTTATCAATCTCCCTATGATGCCTAAAAAATGGGAAATAAAAAGCTTACCAAACAACTACATGCAACAAGTTGGTTGTTATATATTAAGGACATTCAATTTAGGTTAGGGGTTCATTCTCTTGATTTGAGAATTTTCCCTAAATCAATTTATTACTCAATCTGGCCAAGGATAAGCAATTGTGTCTTGATAACAAGACCCATTAAGCACAAGAATATTGAACCAAGGCCAATTTAGCATATTCAATGCCTGAACTGAAACCTTTCACACTCTTTGGAGCTAAATTCTCTAACACTCAAATTACTCTAAACATGGTATTTTGGTCTTCCACCAACATACAAACAATTATGGGATGCTAAATTACACTATTCCTAATTTAATTTACTTTACTCCTAATCTCATTTAAGCATACATGTCAATTTTGGCCCTCAACACACATGAATATCACAATAAGAGATTAAATCATAGAATTAACAAAGAGTAAAACAAAACCCAAATGAATTTAAGAACAAACATACATATATTGCACATGTGAAGGTTTACAATATTCCCCAAATCGGGGTTACACATCAAAGACATAAGAAATACAAAGAAATGAGTAGAAATGAGACAACCTTTGAAGACAAACCCTCCAAAGATGCTCCTAGCTCTCCTAACTCGAATTTGGCTCATATTTCCTTGTAATCTAGCCTAAGATGGATGGATAAAGTGTATTATGGTTTTGTGGAGGTATATGGTGAGCTCCCATGGAGGAAAAACCTCTATAGGAGCTTGGGTTCTTCTTATTATGTGAAGAAGATAAAGAAAATGGAAGAAAATGGAAGAGAGAAGAGGAGAGGCGTGAGAGGGGGAAGAGAGAGAGATGGAGTGAGGGATTCTTCCAAGAAGTCTGATGAGAAGAGAGAGAATATGGGATAATTATAGTAGGGGAAGTTAGGGTATAAAAATAGGGGTGAAAAGACAAGTTTACCCCTCTAAAAATGCCCTGAAAAACGCAACTCTAGTGAATCTCGCGGTACATCTCGTAGTACGCTTTGACGAGATGTACTGCGAAATGCCTTTTGCTCAATAATGTTATACGTAACGCAGTACGCTTTAACGAAACGTACTACGAAACTTGGCAGAAGTTCACCTTTTCTCATATGCGGTACGCTTCAATGACCACTCTGACGAACTCCTCCTGCTGGCTTTCGTGGCACAGAATGCGGTACACCATTTGGTCTGACGCGGTACGCTTTAACGAAACATACTACGAAAATGCTCTTTTTTGCCTTTCGAGATGCGTTTTGGCCCAGAAACACCCTGTTTCGGCACAAATGACTTCCCAAAACAAAATGAACCTGCACAAGACTCACAAAACATATTATATTCACAAAAACGCTAAAAAACGAGAACAAACGATAGAAAATGGGGACCTCAAAAGGTGTATAAATCATTCCGATCACCTCCCCTATAAATTAACACCGTTAGTATCCCGTTTGTGTTGACTGAAGTTGACTATGAAAAAGTCTAAAATGTCATTATTTAAGCTACTAAATAAATTAATAAAATGATACAAAAGACGGTAATATTAACTTGCAAATGAGTAGTTGTTTCGTAGACAATTTTATCCCTAAAAATAACAAAATTACAAATGAACCAAAAGCATTGAAAATGAGTATTTGCTTGGATTTATTAAAAAGACAAATAAATATAGAAATAAATACATATTCTGGTCTATTTTCAATGCTTTTGGTTTATTTGTAATTTGTTATTTTTAGGGATAAAATTGTCCACCAAATAACTTCTCCTTTTCAAGTTAACATTCACCTCTTTTGTATCATTTTATTAATTTTTATTTGGTAAACGTATGAATTTATAATGGTCAATCCATACAATTGAAGCTTAAATAGAGATATTATAGACTTTTTAACAGTCAAACTCAGTCAACACAAACGGAATGCTAACATTGTTAGTTTATAGGGGAGGTTTCTAAAATAAAAGCATTTGTAACTATATATCCAATAACAGTTCAAAGGTAAGGGGAGATTTTTAATATTAACCTATCAAATTTTGACCATTTTTTTAAAGTAAAATTTTAGGATTCGGAGGATGGGGATATGATTTGAATATAGCCTTCAACCTGTGGGCGTGTGGGGTAACCCAACCTTTTCATACAGGGACTTCTTTCAACTTTTTCATACAGGGACTTCTTTCAACCTTTTCCAATGTGCTAATGAAAAAAATTAGTCTTAAAAAGTGGAAAGAATTATACTGACGAGATTTGAGATGTATTTGTTGAATGGATGGAAAACCTAATTTGTGGTTATATTTGTCTGTTGAATAACATTTCTTATGTAGTAAAAACTTAGATTTTGGTTGGAAATGGATGGTTTGAATGGTTGGATCTTATATTCTTATCTGTACAATCAATTGTAGCTATTTAGCCGATATGTTAAAACTTGACTAGAAGAAAACACAAAAACAGGAGAGCTTAAGCATCTCAACTGTCTTTTTTTAATCCATACCCCATCTGGTTTTTTTCCTTAAAAATAAATAAATAAATAAATCTCTGGCTCTTGTCCAAAAAATTTCCTCTGCTTTGAGCATTTCCACTACCATCATCAGGCCTAGCATGCAATTATCTCCATGACGGTATAGAACTGCAATTGGTTCTAATCTAAGCAGTTGTAACAACTACAACTACTTCCATAACCAAAGTTGTTTACGCAATTGTCCATCATTTCTGTATTAGTCAAAATTGTTATGCAGATTTTGTGCTCATGTGAAACTTGCTTAGTTCATGATTCATTGTTTCCAGCTTCCGACCTAATCAGTCATCACATAATAATTTAATATCATTTTACAGGAATGAAAAAAATAAAATATACACGTGCATAATATCTTATACCACCACCTAACCCACGAGAAAACAGTGGTCGAAAGTTGAAAACTAGAGCTTGTTAGTTTAAAAACTGGGACTTGGGATTGAAACTTGAAGTATAGACTACCACAAACAATTCACTTCTCATCCAAAACACTATACATTCACATCATTCATATAAAAGAAGTAGGTTATAGATAATAAGATCATATATCAATCTGATTTTCATACAAGCATCCAATCCATTCTCATTAATATATTGCTAAGACGACATTGAATTGCACACAATCCCCTTATTGACAAATACGATCACTAACCTAATTACATTGATAGATAAACCCAAACTCCAAACCAAACATAATTCATAACATAACAAGTTCCTGCAAAATGGAAACTTAACAACACAAACATAACAAAAGCCTAGAAAGGACCCTTAAAGACAGTCTTCTTCTTCTTCTTCTTCTTCCTCCTTGTTCTAGCATTGAAAAGACGAATCAAATCTAAAACTGGAACATATCAGCAGAAGCCATGATTGGTTGCACAGGGCAAGGTAGTTGCCAAGGTTTCATTAGAGGGTCGGGAACTTCAGGAATCTCCACGTTGAGACCGCTTACTTCGCCCCATATCTGCAGAACGGAGTTCAGGGACCGCAAACGATCAGTCAGCTCCATAGTTTGAGCTCTAAGAACATTGTTGGCGGATTCCATTTCGATGTAGCGTTGCCTTGCGGCATCGATGTTTTGCTTGAACATAGCATTGCCGCTCTCCAATTGACTGGTCTCAATAACCAAACCCTCCATCTGCTTCTGTTTCCTCATCCTTGAACGCCTGGCCGATTCGCGATTCGATATCATTCTCTTCCTTTTCCTATCGTCGATATTAGGACATCCATCGGAGCTTGAACTTGCCTGTTTCTGAATTGAAGACATTTTTTTTGGGGGAGGCTAATGTTTTGCTTTAAAGTAAATGTTCAATGAATTGTTGATTACGATCGATTATTGATTACTAACTTACAATTGAAAAACGGAAATTGAAGAATTATACGTTAGAAGACAATATTACTACGGAAATCTGAGATCTAGTTCATGAAACAGCATAGAACCAGTAAAGAAATACAACAGAGAAGGAGTGGAGAATTCGAATTCTCCGCATGAGGATTGAACAGCTCATAGAAAATCAAGAATCATTGGTCTGTTTTGAAAAAACCCTAATTTCGCATAAACCAATTAGAACAGGTGGAGGCTATCTTTAAAGATGAAACCCTAGATTTTGATCAGATCAGATCTAGAGAGACCCGACGACCACTATTTCGAAAGCGAAATCGAAAAAACAAAGGAAAACAAGAACGGAAACAAAGAAAGAAAAAGAAAGGAGATAAAACTTAGCTGATAACTTTGACGAAACAAAAGGCTCTACCAAACGCGAGAGGAAAGAAGATTAAGCAAGGCATGGAAGGGGGGTTTTTATAGCGAAAAATGAAGGTTACTGTGGGGATGGATAATAATAAAATATCTGAGGATTCGTATTTTTTTATTAAGCGAGTGGTGTCGGTGTTAATTGCTTGCTGGCGTGCAGAGTGACGCCAGCAGCCAGCTGTCTGTTTTTAGCTTTTTAAGCAACTCCAGCTCTACTTTTCTTGTTTTTCGAATATTCCACTATTATTCTCTCTGTCATTTTTTCTATTTGTGTTTTGGTAAATATAACATCATAACTCCACTATGAACCAACCTCTTTTGAGTTTTGACATTCTTTATTTCATTGGATTGGATTGGATCGAATAATATTATATTGGATTGGATTGGATTTGATTCTTTGTCGTATTTTATGACATGGTATTTAATTTGTATTAATTAATACAACATATCTCATATTTATTAAGCTAAACCAAATATTGCATTGTATTATTTTAATACATTTTAAACTTATAAAGCAATACAATGCGACCCACTAGAAGAACCCTTATCTTTCGAATTATATAAATATTATCTTTTACAAATGAAAATTAAGGATTTTTTATATTATATTATATTATATATATATAGTAAATTCGTTTGATAATTTATGAATTTAATTGTACAACCTTTAATGACATTAAAATCTAGAAGCCTATTTAGGAAATAACATATGAGTTGAAAGTTGAAACTAATAATTTATCAAAAAATTTAGGAAACGGCATATAAGTTGAAACCGGTAATTTATCAAATTTGAAAGATAATAATGAACTCCACCTTTTTTCTTTTTTTTTTTCCTTTTTTGACAGATTACAATAATTTGGATTTTTGAAAAGAGGGACGGTCTCGAAGCAACAATCTTATTGCGTAGAACTATTACAATTAAATCGGAATTTAGCAAGAGTGATACGATTTGAACCCACGATATCCGTTAATATTAGAATTATACCAGTGATCCAACTTCGTCTGTGGATAGAACTTAAAATTGTATTTTGCACTTTGTTTCATCCGATAGGCAGTACTAGTCCTCACAGATCTTCAGTCAAAACCCTTTATCCTTATATTTTATAGGGGTAATTACCCTAGTGGCCATCAACTCTTGCCACCACTATCAAAATGACCATCAAATGGGGAAATAGATGGAAAATGACCATCTTTAGCAAACATTGTTACACTAATGGCCATTCCATCCATTTCCATCCAATTCCATCCAATGAATGACATTTTGGTAAATAAGAGGATGACATTAATTTATTTTAGATGTTTTTTGGAAATCAATTTTTTGTTTTGTTTTTTGAAACAAATAATTATATTTAGTGTGTATATATGTATAGCATATCTCAAACATATATATATATATATATATATATATATATATATATATATATATATATATATATATATATATATATATATTTTTTGAGAAGATTAAGGCTACAAAATCTAAAAATACTAAAAAATATATTTTAGATAAGTTGAAAAGAAATATATATATATTTTTTCTTTTTTGAGAAGATTAAGGCTATAAAATCAAAAAATTCTAAAAAACATATTTGAGATAAGTTGAAAAGATATATATATATATATATATTCTTTTTTGAAAAGATTAAGGTTACAAATTCTAAAAATTCTAAAAAATATATATTTGAGATAAGTTGAAAAGAAATATATATGTATATATATATATATATGTTTGAGATATGCTATATGTATATGTACACACTAAATATAATTATTTGTTTCAAAAAACAAAAGAAAAAATTGGTTTCCAAAAAATATCTAAAATAAATTAATGTTATCCTCATATTTACCAAAATGCCACTTATTGGATGGAATTAGATGGAATTGGATAGAATGACCATTAGTGTAACAATGTTTGCCAAAAATGGCCATTTTCCATCTATTTCCCTATTTGGTGGCAATTTTAATAATGGTGGCAAGAGTTGATGGCCACTAAGGTAATTACCCATATTTTATAATGAAGCTTCGGGGAAGGATTAAGGAAAATACAGTTGGCTGCTTCGAAATGATAACTTTATTATCTGAAAATCCCATAAAATTCTATTAAAAGACATCTGTTGTTTGGACTTTGGAGGTATGAGTCATGAGTGTACGACCGTAGAAAATGTACAAGATCAAATTAATATTATATGTGTGTGAGAATGGGTTAATACGTGCATCTAAGTATCTAACATACATATGAAAGATTAACGAAGTCAATTAAAAAAATTATATCCATCACTTACACGTACAAAAATTATTACTATTATTTAAATATGACACAAGACGGATCATAGGTTTGTTACTTACAACGTAGTTTGGATATCTACTTATATAATCGAAAAAAGTCGACTCCCTACATCGAGAGAGAGGTCTCCCCATAATTATTGAGAGTTTTACAGATGTTTACTCCCATGATTGGAAGAGGACAGCTCTTAACACTCGGAGAAATCTGGGGGTTTTAAAAAAAAAAAAACTATTTAACAACATACTAAAATAATAATTCTGAAGCTTGCATTAAATTTGAGATTTTTATCCTATGATAAATGACTGGGGTTCAAGTGTTTTGGTATTTTTCGGTACGTGTGAAGAGTATTCTTCTCGTATTGTAGGAGTAAATATTTTGACTACACATATAATGATCGATTATGGTAAATACCCCTAATCCGTATAACCAGAGGCGAAGCCATGATAAAATAGTGAGGTGGGCTAAACCAATTTTTCTTTTTTAATGAATCTAAACCGTACGAAAAAAATATATTAATCAATTTATTATTTATTTTATTTTTTTGAAAGCTCACCTGAGCAGAAACAGAGAAACCTGACTAAGCAGGAAAACAACAAGCCAAACAAGAAACTAAAGGCAAAGCCCAAAGGAACAACAAAGAACTAGAAGGGGCTGCCATTGAGGAGAATACTGGGGACACTACAAGGCTGCCCCTCCCTCTAGACCAGATCAGACCCACGTAGAAGAGCCTGTCTTGCAAGCACAGAAGCATCCAAATTCGACCATTTACTGCCAAGGGAGATAGAGGGGATACCAAAATTATCCAACATGCTGATGATGTCGCAGACAACATTACCACCACTAAAGTTCGAATGACTTCTGCTATTGATCAGATTCACTAACCTGCCCAAATCAGATTCAATACAGCAAGGAAGGAGGCCAAAACAATTTCCAACCAACAAGCCCCTTAGAATAGCGATGGAATTTGCGGTTAAAGAATCCCACCCAACATTCAAAAACAGGCTGCAGGAGAGCAAAGAAAGACCATTATGGTTTCTGATCACAATACCAATACCGATCTTCCTATTCCTCAAATCAGATAAAGCCATACAATTGATCTTGAGAGAGCTAGGGAAAGGAGGGAGCCAAGAGGTGGGAGGTGGGGGGTGGGGGGGACAAGAGAGCTAACAGTGGAAGGAATTTTGGTATTACTTCTGCTAAAGCTGCTCAAAAACTCCTTACTCCAGTCAACAGTGAAAAGAATATCCACTTTTTTAGAATTAAAAAGGAAGGAGTTTCTAATGTACCAATTCCTCCACAAAATGACACAGAGCAACAAAAAATCATCTTTACACAACTTCCTAAAATAAGCATAGATAAAATCCATAAAAATAGTAAAAGAATCTGTAATGACAGGGTGATGATCCGCCCACTCCCTGCGGACAGAGGACAGCTTTCTGCAGCTCCAGAGGGCATGCAGGGAAGACTTATCGTTAGTATTACACTGGGGGCACCTCTCATCCAGCTTGATGCCTCTATTGGTGAGGTTAATTCTAGTCGAAATCCAGTTGTGCCAGGCTTTCCAGATAAATTTTTTGATTTTTAAGGGGATAGCCAGTTTCCAGAAGTTCTTCCACCAACTCGAAGTAGCGCTGCAATTAGAACTAGAAGCCTTCTGAGTGTTATCTAAATTCTGCCACATCTTGTAACCACTCTTAACAGTGTAATTCCCATAGTCATTATAATGCCAAATTAAGGTATCCCTGCCGCTATTTGCCCCTAGCGGAATACTTAAAATATCATTAGCGTTTTCCTTATTGAAGTGATGTCTTATACGGGGAGCATCCCACCCACTAGTACTAGAAATAAGGTTGTCAACCATAGCCTCACTGCCCAAACTAGGCTGAGAGATGATCTTAAAATTTGGAGTCCGAGGAATCCAGTTATCATTATAGATAGAAATGGAGGATCCGTTCCTTATACGCCATCTCGAACCAGTCGAAAGGATATTTCTGCCCCAAAAAAGGCTGTGCCAAACGAAGGAACCAGAAACACTATAGGGAGCAGCCATGAACGTGGAGTTGTTAAAATAACACCCATTCAGCGTTCTTGCGGCAAAAGATCCAGGCTGCTTAATTATCCTCCACCCTTGCTTAGCCAGAAGAGCCCTATTGAAATTCTCTAGGTTACGAAAACCAAGGCCCCCTTCTTCCTTATCAGAATAAAGCCTGTTCCAGGTACACTAGTGAATCTTGCGTTTATCAGAACTGTCGCCCCACCAAAATCTTGCACAAAGCCTCTGAATCTCCTTGATCAGGCCTTTAGGGAGCTTGAAAATCCCCATAGCATAGGAAGGAAGGGACTGGATTACAGCCTTGATGAGAATGTCTTTGCCCCCGATCGAAAGTGACTTTTCCCCCCAACCCTTAAGCTTATTCCAAACTCTGTCAATGATCTCCGCGAAAACAGCCCGTTTGTTCCTACCGATAAAGCAGGAGAGGCCAAGGTACTTCTCATGGCAAGCAACAAGCTGCATACCGACTAAAGAAGCCAGCCTTTCCCCTTCAGTAGTAGAAATGGAGGGACTAACACACATAGCTGACTTGTTATAATTTATGACTTTCAAAATTGCCAATTTCCTGCTCACGCTTAATTAGACAAGAGAGGCCTTCTGCGCAAATAATGAAGAGATATGGAGACATTGGGTCTCCCTGCCTTAGCCCACGAGTAGGAGTAATTCCCCCACAAACCTCTCCGTTCAACATAAAAGAATACTTAACAGACGAAATACATCTCTTGATCAAGCCAACCCAACTCATTGGAAAGCCTAAGCTAAGCATCATTTTACACACAAACTCCCACTCAACTCTGTCAAAAGCTTTTGACATGTCTAGCTTCACAGCCATTGAGCCTTTTTTCCTCCTCCTCCTTTTGATTATATGCAGGCATTCGAAACCAATTATGGTATTGTCAGATATGAGCCTACCTGGAATGAAAGCGCATTGCTCTTCCGAAATAATCCCACTCAAAACATTCCTAAACCGATTGGAGATTGCTTTTGCAATGATTTTGTAAAGAACATTACAAAGGCTTATTGGCCTATAATTAGAAACGTTTTCAAGGGAATTAGTCTTCGGAATTAACGAGATAATAGTGTTGTTAAATTGACCTACCTGCCCCCGATGATTTAAAACATTCAAGCAACACTGAGTGATGTTTTTACCAATTTTCCCCCAAAATTTCTGATAGAAACCCGCTGGCATACCGTCAGCCCCAGGAGCTTTCTGGGGATTCATATCAAAGACTGCCTTTTCAATCTCCAAAGCAGTGAAATTTCCCTCCAGGTAGCTCACCAGATTCTGGGGAAGCTGAGTTTGGACCTTACTGGTAACCAGATCCATATCTAGAGAACTTGGGTTGCTAAAAGTAAAGAGCTCAGAAAAATAGTTGTTAATTATACTCACTAAACCGTCCTTGGAATCTTGCCAAACCCCATTACCATCCACGAGACCCATAATTTTGTTACGACTTCTACGGCCTAAAGCTTTGGCATGAAAAAAACGGGAGTTTCAGTCACCTTTCTTCAACCAATCCGACTTCGCCCTTTGCCTCCAATAAGATTCCTCAACAGACAATGCCTCATCTAGCCTATCTTCTAGTTTCCTTATTTCTTTCCAGTTATTGGGAGACTCCATCATACTAGCATGCTTAAGATTTTTCCTACTTTTACTAATTTCCTACCGGTGCTGCTTCCTTTTTTTTCCATACCACGAGTCAAGATTCCTACCACAGCTGAAAATTTTCCCCAGGACAATTTGTAAATTACCATCATCACCACCGTGATCCCACTCAGAAGAAATAATATTTTTACAGTCATCATCATCAGCCCAGCAGTCCTCATAGTAGAAACGCCTCCTTGGAAAACCAACTGGCCGATTCGTCTGCATTCTATCTAAGAACTCCAATAGTAGCGGCAGGTGGTCGGAGTGCCAAAACTCAAGATGTCTGATAGAGTGGAAAGGGAATAAGTTTTCCCAAGCCCTGTTGCACAGCCCTTTATCCAGCCTTTCCAAGATGAGCTCAGAGCCACCGTGCTTATTACTCCAAGTGAATTTAGGACCACGGTAACCCATATCCACTAAATGACAGTCATTAACTACTTCTCTGGAATCGGTCATGCCTCTCCAGTTTTTAGCAACTCCCCCAGACTTTTCATTATCCCAGAAAACATCATTGAAATCGCCCATGCAAATCCAGGGAAGGTTGTTCATACTAGAGAGTCGTTTAAGTAACTCTCAAGAGTGGAACCTCTGCGACTGAACCAGGTCCCCATAGAACCCTGTGAACCTCAAGTTATTTTTCTTACTGTTCCGAATCCGAACATCAATATGATCCTTTGAATAAGTTAACAAATCAACAACTATATCGTTTGACCAAAACAAACACAAACCTCCTGACTTGCCCACATTGTTAACAACCAGCTTACAGTTGAAGCCTAACTTAATCTTCCACCTCTCCAATTTTTCATGTTGACAACGAGTCTCCATGAGAAAAATTAGCTCTGGTTTCCAGTCCTGCTTGTGGGTAAGCAGGGAATTGAACGCTCGATCGTTTCCCAGACCACGGGCGTTCCAAGATAGGATCTTTATTGGACCCGACGGGCTGGTAGAGACCAGCGGGCCGATTGAAAGTGACTAGGAGCTTCCTCCACCAAAGATGAAACCTCTGACGAGGTAACCAGCTCTGGCCACACCATCATACACTGAACTTCTACCTGAATAGAGCCATTTTCGTTTGTTCTTTCTTCAACAAGCTGCAAATTTTTAATCTCAGAATTGTTCTCCTCCTTAACTTCACCTGAAACCGGAGTTGCAATCCCTACCTGACTTGTACTTTTTACCTTCTTGACCACTGATAGAATGAACTCCTCTCTAAAAGATGAATCTCGTTTACCTAATGTTATGGTTTCCCCCAAATCAGAACACATCTGATTTCTTATATTGTCTCGCGCTGCACGTTTCCATTTAACCCCAGATTGGGCTTTTTTAGTATTTGGGCCCTCCTTAATCTAAATGGGTTGGTTAGTTTTAAGGGAAGCACAAGAAGGCTCTACCATTTGGGTCTGAGACAATGGTGGCTCATTGGGCCTGTTATCCTGATTAGGTCCATAAGATAACCCCACTTCGTTGACCCGACCCGCTAACCGGTCCACCTCCTTTAAGTGAATGTCTTTGGCATGAAGCTTATCCCCTCATTTCCCCTCATTAATGCTAATCCCTTTTGCCAGTGACGACTTCTCTGCTATAGCAGCAATGCCTTCACCTGAGCTATCCCCTGTCAGTAACTTCCCATTTGAAGCTTTAATTGTTGACCCTTTCCCCATGCTACTATTGTTGGGCTCGAGGCTGCTCAGTACCCCAACTTGGCTCTTCAACTTACCATCATTCTACTAACTCTGGTTGCCTGATTGTCTCTCCGATCCTCCTTCCTTTGGTTTCTTCCAGAAAGTTCACGCTCTCCAGTTACCTTGCCCAGCACTAAAATGTGGCTTCCCACCTTGATTTCCCCAATTCCTTCTACCGGATGAAGCGTTTCTATGATTAAATCTCTTTGGCAGACTCTCCGAACGGAGCCACACATTCAGATGTAATTGAGCCTCTGTAATAACTTCTTTCCCATCTCTAGGTTCTGAGCATTCTCTAATTGAGTGACCCAACTTGCTACACTTGAAACAAAAGTCTTGCAGCCTTTCATATTTTAGAAGCATGGCAGTAATAATCCCATTACCCAGCAAATTAACTCTTAGGCTTCTCATTAGCGGTTCCTCCGTGGAGACCACAACTCTGACTCTAATAAAGGTTCCCCCAATATTTTTAGCAGCCAACAAATCCACATCAATGACTTCTCCAATCATCTTACCGAGAAAGGTTCCAATATCTTCAGTCAGACAGAGTAAAGGCAGGTTATGAATTTGCACCTAGAACTCCACTCGATTAAAGCTCATACGAGCTATATCACCAGTACCCGATGGCTCTTCAAAAGCTATTATAGCTCTGTCAAAGGACCAAGGGCCTCCAGATTGGATGTACTTTCTGTCCTCTAAGTTTTTAAAGTAGCAGGCAAATAAATTCCCTTCAAGAGCCTTAATCTCCACTCATTCATTGGTTCTCCATATATTAGACAAAACATTAATGAGAGCTTCCTTATTAACTAACTTGTTAATCAATACCTTACCAACCAAACATAAAGACAATAGGTGTTCTCCTTTTTCTTTAAGATTGGAATCAAGGGTTCCAACATGTCTTTCTTTTTCTTTAATAGATAGTGTGCTGCAAAGCATCGCTAATTCATCGAACTTCATGATCAAAGGATTAAACTGAGAAAAGGAAATGAAAACTAGGACAAGCGGATCGAAGATGGCAGAAAAAGTAGCAACAACCAACTAAGCACATTACTCTCACCTTAGGTTTCGGAGAAAACTAAGAGAGAGACTCGTATTTGGTTGTTAAACAAATTTTGTGTTTTGTGTTGGATCGGATAATTTTTTTCTTGACTTATACATATATATATATATATATATATTGAAATGTTACAATAATTTGGGATTTCGGGAGGGGGAGAGATTCAAACCGACAACCTCAGTGTATGTGTGAGAGACATACCACTCGGTTAACCTCATCTTGTCAGCTTTTGTATATAATTGTTTGATATTACAACCTACGATATTAATTAGATTGTCAAGATATGAAAAAAAAAATACCTATTTATGCATATCAATAAAATTTATTTACTTTCAAAGACAATTTATTTACTTTTTATGATTTTTTAGGTTTACGATCAATATTATAGATGAATCATGTTTGAATAAATTCAAATCAAATAGCATGATTTGATTAACATTGGTATTTATATGCTAATCCCACGGCTACTAGCACATTATAATATGAAAGACAATTTATTTACTTTTTATGATTTTTTAGGTTTACGATCAATATTATAGATGAATCATGTTTGAATAAATTCAAATCAAATAGCATGATTTGATTAACATTGGTATTTATATGCTAATCCCACGGCTACTAGCACATTATAATATATATATAATTTGCGGATACATGTTGAGAGAATTAAGAGGTTAAATTTAGTTGGTGGATTGGTGATTCACCGTTTGGAAGTTGTGTTTGAGCCTTCAATAGTTTATTTTATATGTTTGTTTTGTGTCTGGAATATTTTATTGGGTTTTTAGCAAAATTGCCCTATTTTAGGGGTTGAATTGTAAATCTACCCTAAAACCCAAATTAATTGCAAAAATACCCTAAAATGACCACAATACCCTTTATCATAACTACACCCCATTTACTAACTATATTAATTACATTTACTAACCACCAACCAACCATTTACCAACCCTTAAAAAAAAAAACTAACAATTTACCATCATCTAACCCTTTTTTCTCTCTACATCATCTAACCTTTTTTTTTTTTCTCTACATCATCTAACCTTTTTTTTCTCTACACCACATTCCCTTTTCATATTTGAAGTTTTAAAAACATTGGGGAATTGTTTGAAGGGGTAAATATTATTACTTTGTAAAATTATTTTTCCAACCTACCAATTTTTTTTTTTTGAAATCCGAAAAATGTATAAAAAAAAGTTTAAAAAACCATCGGGTCGGGGGGACCGACATCGGGTCGGCCTGACCTGATGTTTTTTTTCATCGGGGCAGGGTGGTCCGACATCGGTCCCCCCGACATCGGTCCCCCCGACTCGATGGTTTGGCCCGACATCGGGCACCCCGACCCGATGGTTTTTCAAACTTTTTGGAAAAACCATCGAGTCGGGGGGACCGATGTCGGACCACCCTGCCCCGATGAAAAAAAAACATCGGGTCAGCCTGACCCGATGTCGGTCCCCCCGACCCGATGGTTTTTTAAAACTTTTAAAAAACCATCGGGTCGGGGGGACTGACATCGGGTCGCCCTGACTCGATGATTTTTTTCATCGGGCCAGGGTGGCCAGACATCGGTCCCCCCGACCCGATGGTTTTTCAAAAAAGTTTGAAAACCATCGGGTCAGGGGGATTGACATCGGGCCGCCCTGACCCAATGATTTTTTTTATCGGGTCATGGTGGCTCGACATCGGTCCCCCCGACCCGATGGTTTTTCTAACTTTTCCAAAAAAAAATTCATGCTTAATTTTGTTTTTTCCATTTATGTTCTTTGAAATAATGAAAATTTTAATGATTGATAATATTTATTTAATTATTTTTCAGGAGTGACGATGAAGAATGTGCATTCGTTTAATTTTGTTTTTTCCGTTGCTCCGGAATTTGTTGTGGATACATTTGTCCCAAATCAAGTTGCACAGAATTGCATATAAATATGACATGTACACATACATTTTTGTATTTTTGAAAATGTACACATCAAGTTGCATATAAATATGACATGTACACATACATTTTTGTATTTTTGAAAATGTACACGTCAAGTTGCATAAAGGTTCATCATTTACACATAAAAGCTGCTGAAGATACAGGTCTGTTGATGCATCCTGTGATATTGTTCCTGTTCAATATTCCTCCAGCTGATATGAGGTTGGTTTAACTGTTGTGAATGTAAGGAAACGAAGACTGTGCATCTGCAAAGTATTGTTGCTGATTAGACATTACTGGAATTAAAATGAACTCTATATGCACACTAATGACAACAACCAAGCAGATATAAAGTGAAATGAGTTCGTTAAACAAACCAAGAATAGATGATATACAAGCTAATCCAAATCATTAGCAACCACAACATGAATAAGTAGAATAAAATCAACCAGAACTACTCCAGGGAGGCATTTAAAAACATTCATTAATAACATCCATGGACTATATATAGAGTTTGAGATGCAATCTAATTCAACATATATAGTTGATCAAACAAGCAAGACAAGACATACCTCAAAGAGTCATTCATTAGCAATCTGAAATTCTCATCAAGTAATTCATAAGAGTCATTCATTCTGTTTCCTCACATCACACAGAGACAAAGACATGAGAATCTGCATCATCAGTCAGCAGAAGTCTCAAAACAAGTTAAAAATGCTCATATTTTGTCTCAAAGCAGCTGACTCTTGGGAATCAAACAAATGACCAAAATATTTTAATGTTCTTCCATACCATATACATAAACTAATGTAATTGAGATACCTAATGCAGTCAACACAATTTAATTAAACTAAGTATATGATATAAAATATTCATCTGAATCAAGTGAGAAAGACAAGAGATCATGTTTTGTGTTATAAAAGGTTTCGAATTCGAATAGAATATATGTGCAGTAAGTTGAAAACCCAAGCAACAATTTCAACTAAATAAAATTGAAAACCCAAACCCAAACAACAATTTCTACTAAAAAAATTGAAATCCCTAACAACAATTTCACTCAAAACCATACAATCCTAAATGTTAGGGTTCGAAACTCAAAATACCTGAAATGGAACCCAAATCTGTGATGTATGGCTGTGTCAGAATGAGAAGACGGCTAAGGACGACGCCAGCGTGCTGTTGACGTTGCGATGAAGACGAAGATGAAGACGGGGAGATGTTGATGTTGCTGTTGACGTTGCAACTCGTTGACGAAGCCAACGAACACGTTGTGACGAAGAGGGCGTGATGTTTGATAAAGGCGAAGTCGACGACGGTGGCTGGAGGGATGGAAACTCGACGACGATGTTGGCGGCGATGGCTGGAATGTGATAGGGAGATATCGGGATGGGGTGGCAAGAGGGTTTGGGAAGGTTAGGGCAAATATAAGTGAAATTGGGTTTTTTCAAGTTAAGGGTAACAAGGTCATTTCAGGGCAGTTTTGCAATTTATTTTGGCTTTAGGGTAGATTTGCAATTCAATCCCTAAAATAGGGCATTTTTGCTAAAAACCCTTAATTAAAATAATTTAGTAAATGTAATTGTAGAACATAGGTAATTATTAATTAGTAATAACTTTTAACTTTTTTCAAAAAACCAAGGCTACAGCCCAGGTTGGTTTTCAAACACCTCTACCCCTGCGTATAACGTTCATATTTCAAAAATAAAATAAAATATTGCTATGGTAAATTCCTAATAAAATAGTATACTCTAACCAACTAATCTATATTTTTAGAGATTTATATTCCAAATATAGACATATGGATATATGCCGCGTATTGAGATAAGTTTGTCGAGCATCTACAATTAAACGAAATATTTTATTTCCAAATAGTTATTTTTTTTTATGCGGTTACTCAAACATAAAACATTAGAATAATAGAATGAATGAGAACCCAATTTTTGCCACTGACCTCATCTTGTTGAATATTTAATCACTTTAAAAACTCCATTTGGAATGAATAAGATCATTATATCTAGGTCTCTCTCCCCTAAAAACCTTGAATTATTGTAATATATATTAAAAGAGATCATTATATTTAGAATAATCCTATATATCCCATTATCCCAACTCATATGACATATCACAACTTATGAAATGTCAATTTAATTCATATGACATGTGTAAAATGAAATAAATCTACCATTAATTTGTATCAATTTTATAATGGACACTCTACAAGTTGAGATATAAGTTGATCGAGATGCCTAACATTATTCTTATATTTAATTTAATAAGTTTATTGTAATTGTTGTTTAGTTAAATAAAAAAAGAGTATATAATTCAAAATTCAATCTAAATGATGCAGTAAGTGATTTGTCATTATTATACAAATATGATAATGTGGTGAATGACATGATAATGACATGTCACTTGCCACAAAGATGTGATTCTTCTGCTGATCAAGTGGCTGGAACCGAATTTGAACTGGGTGAAATTAAATATTGATGGGAGTAGGAACCCTGTTTCAGGTACCATAGCTGCTGGTGGTGTCTTGCACAATCATTCGAAAGCTTGGTTGAAGGGTTTTGTGATGAATAAATGTGGTGGAAGTGTCATTGAAGCGGAACTTTGGGGCTTATATGAAGGCCTAATGATGGTCTGGAATTGTGGTTTTAAGAAAGTTATGGTTGAGTCTGACTCTCTCACTACTGTTCAGATGATGCACAATGCTACCAAGCAAAACCACCCGTTTTTCAACCTAATTCAGAGCTGTAAGAGTCTTATGTTAGCTGATTGGGATTGCTCTATCAAGCATGTGTACAGAGAAGGTAACAAGCTTGCCGATGGGTTGGCGCGCATGGGCCATAGCATGGCCAATGGTAATGTCTTTTTCGACAATCCTCCCCATGAGATTACTTCGATTCTTGATGCTGACTACAGAGGTCTCTCCTGTTTCATACATGCCTCTGCTCCTTTCCTTTTTCCTGGGCTTGGCCCTCCTTTGTACCCAAAAAGAAAAAAGAAAAAAGAAGGTTATATTAATGGAGTTGAATATTGAATGGCATCAATTGATTTAAATGCTAGGTTATAAGGGGTCAAATTGAACTAATCATATAATTTTAAAAATAAAAAATCATATCCTACGTATGAGGTTTGTCTCGTTTGCAGATTGTCTAATTAGGTGGCACTTGTCGTGAACTCGTGGCTAGTTACGTTTTTTGTTTCGAGGGAGTTAGTGTGCAACTGTGCACAGAGAAAGTTCTTCTATTTATTGAAAAATTTGTATTAGATGACATTTAGAAATATTTTTTAATAATGAATTTGGTTTGAAAATAAATTAAAAGATAAACAAATTTGTTCACCCTCACATCTGCACAACGAGATCGTAGGTTCGAATCATTTCCCTACCAAAAAAACCTTGAAATTATATAATTGTTTAATATTTTAAAAAATAAAAATAAAAATTGTTGTAAATTAAATAAAAAAATAGATGAAGAACATAAAAGAATATATGAACAAATAATTGAAGGGTAAATGAAATAAATAAATAAATAAAGTGATAAAGGTGAGAGAGAGAGACGAGAGAAAGCTTTTGCCTCTTTTTATTGATATCAGATCATCATCTTGTTTTAACAATACAAAGGTTATATATATAGGCAAACAAACAAAGGGTGTATATTGCAATTTTTCACACACATTGTGCCACCAGTCAAGCTTAGCCCCCGTCCTGCAGGCTGTTTTCAGCCTGTTTTTGTTTTTGTTTTCCAAAAATAATTTCGAATTCGCGTCCTGTAACCGTTTTTCATTTTATTTTCAAAATTCAAAAACAAAAACAAAAACAAAGCCAAGTGTTAAAAGTGGAAATTTTGAAAAACAAAAAAAAGTTGTTTTCTGAATTTCAAATACAATTTGAAAAACAAAATTTAAAAAATTAAAAAAGTCATCAGTGAAGCAAGTGAAACCCGACACTCTCACTCTCAACACTCCTCTCAGCTCGCAACTCTCAACTCTGTCTCGAATGTATGTCTTCTTCTGCAGATCTTCTTCTTCTTCTTCGTCGAATCGTTCTTCTTCTTCTTTGTCAAATCGCCTTATTCTTCTGTAGATTTTCTTCTTCGTCTGATCTTCTTCTTCTTCTTCGAGTTCTTCCTCTTCTTTCTCGTATTCTTCCTTTTCTTCGGATCATCATCATCATCATCATCATCTTCTTCTTCTTCTTTTATTTTTTATTTTTCAATTTTTTATCTTTCTTAAACTGAAATTATTGTTGATTTACTTGAATCTATGTAGATCTAAGTAATTTTTCAATTTTCAATTAATTGTATTTATTAAACTGAAATTTAATTAAACTAATCCTTAAAAAAATTGCAGTGATTCTTGGGGAAAATAGCTGTGGAAAATTGGAAGCTTTGAGCAAAATTCTGGGATTTCTCAGTCACTCAGGTTAGTTGGTTTTTTGCGTAAATCACTCTTGTTAAGTGAAGGGTCTTTGTTTTATGGAGGTTTGGTTTGATCGAATGTGCCATCTTAGTAGAGTTGTTTTGGTCAGTTAATTATCAATCAGCCTATTTGTTATATTTTTTAAAAATTAATTGATTTGGAAGTAGGCATGTAGCTTGGTTTATGAATTAAATTTTTTCTCTTTGGAACAAAGAATAATTGTAGTTGCTTGATTTATCAACAATCTGGTATACCAATTGTAGGGAATTGCCTTAGTTTGAGTTCCAAGTATTGGGGACTTATTGACTTAACAGTGGACATTGCAAGATTTTAGAGTGCTTATCTGGAAATATGTTATTATGGTATTCTTTTTTGTGTATCTGTTTGACTTGGATAGAATTGGGTAAGAATATGAGCTGATGTTGCTCTTTTCAATTAAATTTCATCATAAATATCATAAATTGATTATGCTTTTGAACTGGTCCATACATGAATCAAAACCTTTTTGTAGTTTTGGATTATGACATGATTGAGTTGAACAATTGAAATTTTGAGTCTACTTTCCCATTTAACAGTACATTGACATGGTGTTGTGTGTGTGCTCCATGCAATTCATACGAGCTGATGTTGATTATGAATTGATTCTGCTTTTGAACTGATCCATCCATGAAGCAAATTAAACACTTTTTAGTTGGGATTATGACATGATTGAGTTAGACATTTGAATCTACTTTCCAATACATGGTGTACTTGTTATTGAGAAGAAAACTTGTAATAATTTACATAAACATGATTCTTGTCTTGTGTACTCAAGTTTCAATATTATTCTACAGATTTTTGGTACTCCTGAACAGAACAGGAAGGAGATCACACATACAAACTACACTTCTAGTGTTGTATCTCTTCACAACTTTAACAACTGTGCTGTTCAAAATCTTAAGGTGCTTTACAACTAAGTTAAATTAGATGTATATGCTAATGCTATTTGCATTTACTAAAAACAAGTGTCCATATCTAATGATGCAGAGGCCAATTCGGTTGTTGGGTTGCATTTCTTGCGGTTGGAGCAAACCTTTTCTTTCCTCAAAGAATTCAAGGTTAGGAACTTTTATTGATCATACCAGAACCAGTCAATACTGCATTGTTAATGCCTATTTGTCTAATCGCGACGAGTAGTTACATACTTACATGTCTTTGCTTATATGAGGTACACAGCTTCTCGTTTTATACTGTTTGTCATCACACCGGAATGGCTGGCTAACGGGTTGCGCGATGACATTGTTGGCAGATTCCTTTGTCTCATAATCGGAGTTTTACTAGTCATAACAAAGATCCAAGCAATTAGAGGAAATAGGAATTGGGAATGTACTTTATTTCATTGCTTTGATTATTGTCTTGGTATAGCTTTCTTGTTCTTCTTTACAATAATGTATCTATGCAAAGGAATTTGATAGATAAAGAGTTCCCACTTGGATTGATGTGAATCCCTTAATGAAAATTGAATTTCCTTGATAAGTTTTTATTTTATTTTATTTTTTTATTTTTATTTTTTTTAAACACCTTACAAAGGTGAGCGATATCATTTATGTGATTATGAAGGACAAGAGATTGTACCAAGAGGTCTAAATGAGTTATTTAATTATAGACATTCATCGTTACAAAATGTAATTGAGCAGTGTTTCAGTGCTTTAAAGACACGCTTCATTATTTTGAAAAATATGTCTAATTATCGTTTATGTAGGCAACGACGCCTCATACCAATAGCATGTTGTGTTCTATATAATTTTATTCGATCACAAGATCGTGGTGATAGGATGTTTAGGGAATATGAGAATGAAGACATGGTTGATGAAGAAAGAGAAGGTGGACAAATTCCTAATATGGACTTATCTCTATGAAATGTAGCACTAAAATGATTAAATTCAAATTATTGGGGTTTATTATGAACAGTTGTATAATTATTTCATATATATATATATATTAAATTATAAATTTAAGTGGATGAAAATAAATATTACAACCTTGAAAAAAAATATTTTAAAGAGAAGGGAGAGTCAAATTATATATGTAAAAGTTCTTCAGTTTTTGATGTTTTCAGTTAATCTACCGGACGTGTTTTTACTGTTTTTATTTTCAGAATTCAGCTTTCAGTAAAGCTACCAGACGCGTTTTTACTGTTTTCATTTTTAGAATACAGCTTTTAGTAAAGGCTACCAGACGCGTTTTCGAAATTCAAAAATGAAACCAAAAACACTGTTTTCATTTTCATTTTTATTTTTAAAAAACAAAAACAAAAAATGGCTTGCAGGACGGGCCCTTAGCTTCTTTCACCATTCCACATGTGAGTGATCCAATCAATATACAACACATGCATTGACATGTGTCCCTTCTAGAAGATGGTGGAAACCACTGGATTTACAACAAAAATAAATTTGTTCACACAAATGGAAAGGGAGACGCCAACGAAATGGGATTGAAAAAAAAAATTAAAATTAAAGCAATTTATTTATATTATAATTATATATTAAGCTTAATTTCGAAGCAAATGCTGATCACATGTTACAGCAAACGACAAAATGACATTAACTATAAGAGCATCTCCAACGGTCTCCATTTGAGACTTTGTTATTTAAGGGTGTATAGTAAGGGACCATTAAAGGGGTATGTGCTTCAACAATACTACTTTAAATGACCCCTTTAATAATTTTTTATTATTATTTAAATGTTAGATATTGTGTTTACTAAATATTAGATATTGTTTGTCAATTATGATAGATAGAGTATACCTTAAAATAATCTTAAATAGATAGAGCCCACTTTAAGAGAGTTGAAAACACTGCTTAATTAAGGGAGTGAACTCCACTAGAACATAATTAAGGGAGCCATTTAGGGACTTGTTAGAGTTACAAAAATACACCTACCCCTTAATTAAGCTAAGGGATATCTTCAAGGGAGGCTGTTGGAGATAGGCTATTGGAGATGCTCTAAGGCATATTCAAAATATAGGGTGGTTATCTTCTAAAGGACCCCTTATTTTAATTTCAGTAAGGACTTTGAAAAAATCATATCAATTTTTATGAATTTTGATCTAAATTTTGTTGTGGATGATAAGTACATATGAATAAAATTTGAGATGAAATACAAGAAAATTCAAGTAAAATAGTTCAATTGCTTGAAAAATTCTCAAATTTTATTCATAAGTATATTTTTTTGAACTTATAATTCACAAAAATAATTTAGATCAAAAATCATAAAAATCGATGTGATTTAATCTAAGTCATTTCTAAAATTAAAATAAAGGATCTATTGGGAGAGAAATACTCCCAAAATATATGGCATTTAATATATGAATATTTAGATTTACCAACAAAAATGAACTCATGTATCAAAATATCATATTAAGTAACAAGATGAGGTTAAGTTAATGATATGTTCCTCACATCTACACGATTGTGGGTTCGAGTCGGTATCCTTCTCTCAAATCTTGAATTATTATAATATTAAAAAAAAAAAATCTATGTTAAATAGATTTAAAGCATACATGAGTGTATTTAAAATAAATATTTTAAAAATCGATTTAAAATATATGACATATAATATACAATATTTTCACTTTTTTATTTTAATTTTTTAATCTATACTAAAGGAAATTTGTTGAGAATTACCCTTCCCGATAACTATACAAATCCAATTGAAACAATTACTAAAAAAAAAAAAATGGTTTGATAATAAACTCCTCACATCTATACCAAAAAGTGGGTTCCAACCATTTCCTTTGAAAAAACGAATTTACGTAACATTGTAATGCATAAAAAAATAAATTACAAATAGTTAAAAAAAAAAAAAACGGTCACTACGAAACTGTTACCAGCAACGGCGTCGTTTGACATTCGACGACCCGATCTCAATTTTTACTGGGAATTAACTTGGATCATCAAAAACTCGGAAGCTGCTTCTTGCTCTGCCAGTTCTTACCTGTAAAATTCCAGAAAATCGACTCTTCCCCGTCAAAATCAAGGAACAATCGGCAAGGAATTTGCAGAGAAAATGGCGGCGGACGATGCACCACTGGATGACAAAGCTAAGAGGATGAGAGATCTACTATCGAGCTTCTACGCTCCAGATCCTTCTACGTCCACCAACTCTTCTCCCAAATTCACATCCTTAGATGCAATCAATGCCTCCTCATTCGATGCCGATCAGTACATGAATCTCCTGGTACGCCGTTATACATACGTTCGTTTTTTATGTGTTTGTTGCGAGGTTTAAGATTCACTTGGATGGTTTCTGTAGTTTTGAATGGTATAGGACAATGATGACGTGTGCATTGACAGTGAGCATCAGCAATATTTTTAGTGTCGATGTTATTGGTTTCGAATTTTGAAGTTGACTTTGTAGAGGAAAAATTGAACCTATGAAATATTTTTGTTAAGATGATTTGAATGATATTATGCCTGGGAAGTAGTAGGAGAGAGTGTTGGTTGGCTAAGTAATAGAGATGGTTTCTGTTCTAGGTTTACTTGCTGAAAACTGTTGGTTTCTGTACTAGGCTATAATCATCTTCTTTCTATGTATGCTTGCGTTATGTTGAAGACAGTTGGGCTTGTAAGTAGAAAATTATGCTTGCACAATTGCACTAGGTGAAACCAGAGATATCCATGCAATGTGATTGAGATTTGTTTTTTCGAGGTGGGATTGATTTTTCCATGGCAGGGAATTATATCTGTTATTTTAATTTTATTTAATAAAACATATAATCGTTCAAATCTGTTCAGTGGGATGAATTTAAGTGGATCGGGTTATTCAAAATTGAAGCCTTGGATTAGATTCTGATGCATCATTTGTAATGTTAAAGAAATGGCTGAACATCAGAAAATTTTGATCCTCTGTACATGCCTTCAATTGCATAGGTACAAAGGTCAAATCTGGAAGGGCTTCTGCAGAGGCATGTGGAAATGGCAGCTGAGATAAAAAATCTTGATACTGATTTGCAAATGTTGGTATATGAGAATTACAACAAGTTTATCAGTGCCACTGACACAATTAAAAGGTAGTTTTTGCCATTCCTTAAGATTTGAGTACATTTTGCCACAACTCTTAGCTTTATGGGCGACAATTTAGCTGCATTTCTTCAAGTTTGTATTTTTTGGAGGATTTTCTCTTACCTTTTTTTTTTTTTTAAAAATAAAAATAAAAAATTGTATTTCTCTTCGCTCAGAAACAATTTACTCTTTGTGTTAAAAACAAGAAAAAATTGACAGATGAGTTAATTTACACAATACTTATTTTCTTGTGTTAATTTTAAGTTGATGGTTGTTTCATTCGAGTGATTTACAGTTTGGAATTTTAGTTATCGGGTACCAATTGGGTAGACATCAGTGTTATGCTGTTTAATGGTATACCTGTTTTGTATTATTGAGTAAGAAACAGTAAAGTTTGGCTTTCTATCAGGATGAATAGCAATATTGTGGGCATGGAAACGAATATGGAACAGCTCCTTGAGAAGGTGCGTAAAAGAATTTATATTAACTATTATTAAATCTGTGCTTTGAGTCATAAATCTGAAAAAAGAAGAGAAGAGGATAATAAAGGACATACGTTTTTATCAATCGTGCAGATAAAGACAGTGCAATCTAGGAGTGATGGGGTCAATACCTCTCTTTTTGAAAAGAGGGAACACATAGAGAAACTGCATCGTACGCGCACTCTTCTGCGTAAAGTTCAGGTATAAAAAAAACTACAAAACTATCTTATGGATTTATTTCAGTGTAGTTACTTCCTGTTACGAAATATGAATAAATGTCTTTCTGCGTGTGTTTGTGAAATGAGAATTGAATCTGTCAATTGTGGGATTAAGAATCTGTCAATTGTGGGGTTATTGAACACTCCTAGCAAGGTATGTTGACTGTTGAGGATTGACTTATTAAAAAGGATTCTTTCAAAAAAAAAAAAAAAGACTTATGAAAAGGATGAGTAGAAATTATAACCACACCTTCAATTTGTGTTAGAGAATCAACTTTATTGCCTGACCTAGCTGGCTTTATTGAATGATGTGCAGCTATACGCCTATACATGTTGCTTGTACTGAACTTAAGTAGTTAAACAGATGCTAATCGCGGGTTAGCAATAACATCTGTATATATGATACTTATTCTCTGAGTTGATACTAAATAATGTTTGTTGCAATATCCTTTATTTTTGTATTGGTTTTGGCCATTTTATGAGTTATGCTGATATGTTTTTCCATTGTAAAGAGCAGTTCATATATGATCTACCTGCTAGACTTGGAAAGTGTATCAAATCAGAAGCCTATGCTAATGCTGTCAGGTTTTATAACGGAGCGATGCCAATTTTTAAGGTTAATAAATTTTTACTTGGTCCTTTAATGGTTCAGACAATCTCCATGCTCATTTCTACCTTTTATTATGTTTTTGGGGCATTGATTGTACTCACAGTCTCACATTATAATCTCTTTCAAAATTTCTAACATGTTATATTCTTTTTAGTAGGCATATGGGGATTCATCATTTCAGGATTGTAAGCGGGCATCTGAAGAAGCGATTGCCATAATTATCAAAAACTTGCAGGTATCTTTTCCTTCCATGGTATACGAACTAAGGCTGGCATGTAAATTTAAATTTTCCTTTGCAGTCAGAACATTCTTTGATATCATGGATTAAATCTTAGTCTTATTTTTTTCTAATTATTTTTTTCAGGGAATGCTGTTCTCAGATTCTGAATCCATACAAGCAAGAGCTGAGGCTGCAGTGCTTCTGAAACAGTTGGATTTTCCGGTTTGTACTTCAATGTTTGATTGGTTGTTTGGGATTATACTCAATTGATTTAGCATGTTATTAAATGTTTTGCATTTTTAAATGAGGAAAAGTTATTTGTATATCATGGCATGAAATAACATGTACGGAGAACTGGCTGAATTATTTTGGAAGCTGAAAAACAATCCCCCTGGTTCTATCTCTCTCACATTACTTTTTGGAATCTAAGACAGCTTGGAGTTGTAATTTTTTCTGCATATGTGAAAAAGTTGATGTGTAGAATGACAAATTGGCTAATTTGACAGGTGGATAGCTTGAAGGTAAAACTACTTGAAAAATTGAAACAATCTCTGGGGGATCTTCAGCTTAAGAATGAAGATATAAGCGGTGCTTTGATGGGGTCTAATGATCCTTCTAAAACTGAAAATGTTCCTGAGTCAGTTTCTATTACTGCTCATGAGGTAACTGCCTAGCGCCTTTATGGTTTATATGTTTGATAGGTTAAATATTTAGAACTGGATCTAGGGAAAGTAAAAAAAGAAGATATCCTATGGTCAATAATGCCAATTTCTCTCCTCATGATACACCATTGTGAATGGCAATGCTTGGTAATTGAATTATTTCCATGCTTCTGTAATCCTAATTTCACATATTCACTAAACATTATCAAGTACAGTTATTTGGAAAAACTTTTAGCCTACCCTTGAGAAAGTTTAGAATCGTTGTTTGATCTTAGTGCATATCTGTTGTTGTTTGGTTATATGTTTGATTTAATATGAGTTCTGTTTCTGTAAAAACAAAGTACATATGTTAATATCTCTCACCATACAATAACAAGGGGTTGGGTGGAAATAGATTTGAGATTTGAATACTACCAATACAACAAATTACAGTCTTGAGTATATGTGACATATAGTGAACTTGTTTCACTGATATATTTTTATTTATTTCATTATTAACGTTGATTGCATTTTGATGATGTTGGGTGAAATATAATTAATCATCTCTCTGAACCAACTTTTGTCCTGAATTTTCTGAACTCAGGCTTCTGTTCGTGAGTTTGTGGAGGCTATCCGAGCTTATCGAGTAATATTCCCAGACTCAGAGACGCAGCTAATTAAACTTGCAAGAGACTTGGTTACCAAGTATGAGCTGATAATAGTTTCCTGATTGAAATTAGAAGGATGTTAGTGTTTTGCTAATTGATTGTCATTGCCTTTTGCTTTTAGGAATTTTGAAACTGCTGAGCAATATGGAAAGAAATGGATACATTCGGCAGATCTATTGGGTGTTCTTCGTAAGGAATTTGATTTTTTCACCTCATCTTATCTTAGCTCCATGACTTTTTACATGACTGCTATTCGTTTTAATTAATTAGGTTTAAGCCTTCTGAAACAATGCTCTTTTTTGGCAAATAATTTTTTATTATTCATGGAATAAAATTTAATTCTTTGGAAGCTTTTCCAAAAGTAAGTTGATTTGCAGTTTACATTTATGTCATGTCACTTTTTTTCTCTTTTCCAACCTTTTTGAAATACTTAATCCAATGACTTCTGCTTGCAGGAATTATATGGGCAGATGTGCTCATGATGGATGAAGCATTACCTGAAGCGCTTCTCTCTGAGTTTTCTCTGGAGGTCTTTCTTTGACTTAATATATAATCCCTTTTCAAGTTGAAGGATGTTGTTTAATGTACTGATTAATCAATCCTTTATTGTTTCAGGCTGCCCAGATTACTGTAAAAAATTATGCTGCCAGCACATTTTCTCATCTTCTACATAATATGTCAGGTTAATTTTTGCTGTTATAGTTTCAAGTATTTACTTTCTAGAGTTTCAAATTACCAGAAAGTAAGTTAAGACCAACACTTTCACAGTTTGTACAGTTTAAAATTGGTAACGGAAGGGATAATAGCACCAAGCGAAAAATCACAAAGTTGCATGCTCTTATAAATTTGAAAATTTTGACGGTTTCTGAATTACTTGCATTTATCTGATTGAAACTACTGAAAAAAAATTATGTTCATACTGGCAGATGCCCTGACAAAAGTTAATGCTGGACAAAAGGAGGGAATGGAAGAATATTCCTTGCAGGTTGCCCTGGAGGCCAGCAAAAAAGCAGTGCTTCAAGGAAGCATCGATGTATTACTGGTAATAAATGAGATGTCATGGGGCTGTACTTGTTATTCATGCAAGAGTCATGGAGAGCTTCATGTCTATGTGTACTGCATTCATGTGAAATAGTCCTAGTTTACCTTATAGAGTTCTTTTTCTCTCTCACTCTGCTTTTTGTTTAGTCTCGTGGGTGATTTTCTCTTTTGCCCTCTCCCCCTTTTCCCCTTTTGTTGTTCTTGTTGATCCTTATTTTTCTTCAAACTTGTACGTTTATGTCCATCACTTTCCCATTTACTGATTTATACTATATACGTGTACATATTCATTTAGTTATTTTTGTTTCTTGTTCTGTTGTTCATTCCAGGATTTCCGCCAACTTCTTGATGACGAATTAGGGCTACTAGTTAAACTGAGAGACTTGACTATTGATTGGGTTCAAGAAGGATTTCAAGACTTCTTTAGGGCTCTTCATGATCAATTCCTCTTGCTTTCAGGAAGACATAATTCATGTGGTCAAGATCAAAGTTTGATGGAGGGAACACAGGGTGACAAAGTTCTTGCTGGGCTTGTCTTGGTGCTGGCTCATCTTTCTGTCTTTGTTGAACAAACTGCCATCCCTAGAATCACTGAGGTAAGGAGCAACTTGTTATGCTAATTTTCCGAGAGTGTAAATTGCCATAGCTATATGGCTCTCCTTACCCTTAATGGATGCTCTCCTTACCCTTAATGGATTGTGTTTATGTTTTATTTTCAGGAAATAGCTGCATCTTTCTCCGGTGGCAGTGTACGAGGCTATGAAAACAGGACTGCCTTTGTTCCCGGAGAAATTTGTCGAATTTTTCGGTCTGCTGGTGACAAGCTTCTGCATCATGTACGATTTTGAACTTTAGAGTTTATTGATCTGCTAATCATACTGCAGCTACAAACCTGAGAATGTTGCCTTTTCTTATGTCATATGCTGTGTTTACGAAGACGGCAAATGTCATGATTTAAATTTAATTTGGATAATTCATGTTTTCATCGTAGGATCCTTTTGAAAATTAGTTAACCACCTGATTGTAAGTTATTTTTGTTATCAGTATATCAATATGAGAACTCAACGGATATCAGTTCTCTTGAGGAAAAGATTTACGGCACCAAATTGGGTCAAGGTCAGTTTTCCATATTAAATATATTGCTAGCATTTAGAAAATACCCGGTAAGAGAATATTTTGATATTTAGATTTTTTAATATATCTGATTTTATGCAGCACAAGGAGCCTAGAGAAGTTCATATGTTCGTTGATTTATTTCTTCAAGAGGTTGGCACATAAATCAATGTTCTATTTGTATTAGGTTATTTATTAATTTTTTATTTCAAATGAAATTTTGAAAGAATCTTCATGGATGCCAGTTAATTAATTCAATGTGCCTAAATACTATAGTTATCTAAGCTTTATATTTGCTATGCATGGATGCATAAAGATTTATTAATTGAAAGGAATACTCAGATAGGTTTATAATTTTGTGATTTTTCTGCTTTAGTTGGAAGCTGTAGAAAATGAGGTAAAGCAGATTCTACCACAAGGGATCAACCGTAAGCATCATCGGACGGGAAGTAATGGAAGCACCAATTCCTCACGCAGCAATCCATTACGAGATGATAAATTGAGTCGGTCAAATACCCAAAGGGCTAGGAGCCAGCTTTTAGAAACCCATCTAGCTAAATTATTTAAGCAAAAAGTTGAAATTTTTACAAAAGTTGAATATACACAGGTACCAGACTAAGAACACTCTAACTTTGCTGGTAAAATGACGGGTATAAGTATTTAATCTAGATTAACTGATTTTGCTCATATCTACAGGAGTCTGTTCTCACCACTATAGTAAAACTTAGCCTTAAAAGTTTGCAAGAATTTGTCCGGCTCCAGACTTTTAACCGTAGTGGATTTCAGCAAATTCAGTTGGATATCCAGTTTCTAAGGACTCCCTTAAAGGAGGCTGTGGAAGACGAAGCTGCAATGGACTTTTTGCTTGATGAGGTAACTGAAAATTTGCCTGCAACTTCACTGTTTGGCTGGGGTTGGGGATTAATTATGAAAAATCAATACAGTATATGGATTGTAGTAGAAATTCTTCTACAGTTAGGCCTGAAGGGAGAGAAGAGAGAGAGAGGGGAGAGAGAGAAGAAGAAGAAGAAACAGATGATGCTGACACCTGGGTTTTGCATTTGTTGTCTTGCAGGTGATCGTTGCTGCTTCAGAACGTTGTCTGGACCCAAATCCATTGGAACCTCCCATCCTGGACAAACTTATTCAAGCAAAATTGGCAAAAACGAAGGAACGGAGTCCAACGTCTCCATAAGGATTGGATGGAGTGGTGAATATAAGACTCTCATTCTCAATTGCTGGGTCAACATCCTCTGCAACCTGTATTGCATTCGGTTATTTGTGATTTACTGATTTCACTGCCTGATGTGTTCATGAAGGAATATGATTTGTTTCTGGAAAGTGTCTGCGAACATCATCGGACAATTTTGCAAGTGGTCAGATGATTCTGATTCAATCGAATGGGTCATATGCTTCCTACCTGTATGTCTTGGAACACTTTAGAGGAATACCGATACAGTTTATAGTTTACAGTTAAATGATTTAACCTTGAAATGATGCCTTGAGTGGTGAGTTTTACTCTATTACCTTTCACAGTACTTGTGTGATTTTGATGTAGAAAGTCTCCGAGGGAATGAATGTACCATCAGCACAAAGATGTATTTGTATCCGAAATTGCACAAACACATTCATGTTTATTGTTGTTCTAAAGC